>NW_004624792.1:315378-380014 GCF_000247695.1 Heterocephalus glaber | reverse complement strand
ATGTAGGGAATGGGTTGGTGGGAATGATTTCTTTGGCCAGTTTTTAAATCTGCAGCTAATTAATACTTAAAACTTTAGTGTGTGTGTGTGTGTGTGTGTGTGTCTATGTGTGCGTGTCTATGTATGTGTGTGTGTGTGTTTGTGTGCGTGTCTGTGTGTTACTGGGGATCGAACCCAGGGCTTTGCATATGCCAGACAAGCTTTCTACCACTGAGCTTCACATCATCAACCCTTGTTACTTGTAGCTGCGATTACAGGTGTGCACCATCATACATGGCTTAAAGGTTTACTGTTTTAAAGACTTTTCTTCCTATACTTGGGAAGAATCAAGTTATGCTAATTTCCTATTGAAATGGTGAGACTTATTTGAATATCCCTTTTGTTGTTTGATTTTTTGGTAGAAATTCCAATGTTAGGAGTATAAAGATAGCCCTCCCTTTTGCAAAAAGAAGTATGGCCCACTGCCTGCTTGAAGGATGGAAATATGGAAATGTGGTTAGGTAAACCTGGATTCATCAATGTAACATGGAATTATAACTTTAGGAAGAGATTGGAGTACAAATGTAGCCATCAAGGCAAAAAAATAAAATCATGTACGCTTAAAATCTAATCTTGGCAAACTTTTTAAATCACCCAAGATATATAGTTCTATGTAAATATAAACAAGCAGGATTTTTTTTTCTCAAGCATTAAAACAGATACTTTTTGAGTTAAACACCAGAAGAAGTGATTTACTTGAGTTGAGCAGCTGTATTGTTAAACAGCAAGATATACACATATCTATGTATGTGTATATAACTAGCTATGTATCTGCATACATATGTACACACATTGATAGTTTTAAATGCTAGAATCACACAAGGAGGGAAGAATTTCAGGCTGTGAGAGACCTGGATAACTGAAACTTCCTGGGGGAGCAGTTGTTTGTATTTTCTCATCTCCAGCTCATTCTGACAGGCATCTCTGTTGAGGGGAAAGGTAGCCACAGGCTCTGACTGTCTGGCTTCCCCCTTGCTCTTCCTCACGCTTGTCCTATTAATTTCCCTGTGTTAAATGTGCTCATAGTGTACTTCTACCATGTAGTACTCATAGGAGAGCTAATTAGAGTGGATTCCTTAGTGGGCACCCCTTAGATCAAAGCAGTTAATTCAGACTGGGTAGTATAGTTGTTATGGTGATGGTACAGTCCTTATATCACTAGGGTTCACCATGCTCCATTTTGGTAACTACGTTGTCTCTTCTACAGTGACCTGAAGACTGAAGGTACTTCCCCGTATTTGATGTTGATTAGGCTGCGGAAATGAACTGGATGAAGATCTGATTGAAAAAGATTATGTGGATCTCATGTATTCCTTGAAATACAATTAGATTGGATTTAGAGACAACATTTAAAATATTCATGTTGAAATGGCACAATGCCTGTATTTAAGTGGAATTTATTATACATCAGTAGCTTTGCAGGAAGGTAATCAAATAAAATCAAATAAATATAAATATTTATAATCAAATAAATATATTTGAGGGAAACAATTATTTTCCCCAAATCAGATAAATATATTTGAAAATCAAATAAATATATTTGAGGGAAACAATTATTTTCCCAAAACTTTAAATTGGTGAAGAAATCAGGTGATTATGCATAATGGAAAATGAATTCTGCTTAAAACTTAAAAAAAAAAATCTAAATTGGGTTTTCAGAGTTTTGCTACAGGAGGTCTTTTATGATCAACGGCTTTGATCTCATGTTAGTAGTTTTTATATGAGTGAATAGAAGGAAGAGTGTGTATATATATATATATATTTATATATGTATGAATTGAAATGATATATTTTAAATTTATTTTTAGATAATGAGAAATAGTTATCATTACCTAAATTCATCTCTTGATCCATTGTTAGTGAGAGAGTGTTATTCTCTACTGAATTATGGGCAGGGGAAGGAGTAGATTCTTTTTTTTAAAATTTTATTATTTTTGGTAGCTGGAATCAAACTCGGGTCCTTGCGCTTGCGCAGCAGGCAGCGAAACCACTGAGCTAAATCCCCGGCCCAGGAGTAGATTCTTTTAAGCTAACTCCCTAACCAATATTGCTCTCCAAAGTTGAGAACACTGACTACCTCCCCATACCTTAGAAATGCACTGATTTTAGTTGATCTGGGTTGAAAAATTCCTTATGAGAAGCAAAGCACACACGTAAATGCACAGGGCTGTGTACAGTGTACTCTTCCTCTGTGACTAATTTTCTTATTGATATTCATTAATATCTGTATAAAATAATAATTCTGCTAACACATACCACCCCGAAACACATCTATTGTGGATTTAAATGGAATGATACTTGTAGTTTCTGTGAAAGTGTCTTTAAGTTTTGATCCATACCTTTATTACAAATGGAATTTGTGATTGCTGAGTAAAGCCAAACTCTGACCTGTGGAAATGCAAACATACTGACACTCAGAAAGCAGCCTACACTTTAGTTAGATGAATAAGGACAGACCTCAGTCACCCAAAGGAGAATTGTTTGTAGGCTTCTGATCATCCTCTCTTGTGTGTAACTCCAAATATTTTCTTGGGAAGGATGTTTCCATCCTTTCAACATGGAAAATAAAAATCTCAGTATTATCTATTAAATATTTTAAAAGTATGTAGAAGTAAGATGAGGTAATGTATTTTTAAGTTCATCCAAGTACTGTAATCCTTGAAATGTTGCACAAGCATTCTGTGTGAGTTTCCTGCTTGAAGATGTCTTAGCAAACATTTTTATTGGTTGCAAGTTCTTAGCATATAGTTATCTAATACATTTAGGGCATATTATACTATGCTGGAAAAAATTCTAAGCACTTTACCTTTTGTTTTCTCTGAAACTCTCAAAAGCAGGCCATAGTATTATCCCTGTGTTACAGAGGAAGATGTGTTGAGATTGGTTAAGTAATTTGTAGAACTGCTAACTGTGGGTAAGGATTTGCACCTTTTGACTTGGCTATTTATATTCATTCAAATACCTTCTCTTGTTATGTTAGCATGTGACTTCTTTTTATCTCCCTGCATTATCCTGTGGATGATAGAAACAACACTTATTGATAAAGTCAGTATTTCTTGAAATGAGTTGGCCTTTTACCTGTTAGATTACTGTCATGAGAATTCAGTTTAAACAAAATTCTCTGCAAAAGAATCTGCTTATATTACATTTATTATTTATGACTTTATACCACATTTCAAGAAGAGTTTCTTTGTATTCCATTTTTGAACACATTTGTAGGGAAATTGAGAGCATGAATTTTGTTTCAAGCTTTAGCATTGTAGTAAAACAATTGAACTTTCACTTGAAGATCACTTTGGTTCCTCTTATACCTCAGTCATCCAATGGAATATAATAAATTTGAGATTTTTGCAGTGTTCAAACATACCCCCAAATCTTGATGATTTCCATTAGAATAGTTTATTCTAAAGTCAAAGGTAGAAAGATACTGTGGAGTTTAATTTTGGTTTTATTATATTATATTTTAATACGGAGGTACAGTTTAACATAGTGCAGCTGAGACCTGCACATCAGAACTCCAGGTTCATTTTGAAATGGTCTTTGGATTTCCTGAAAGTAACAATAGTCAGTTTTAGAAGCCTGAGAAGATCTAACTCTTCAAATACAAGAGAATCTTTATAGTAAGATAATATTTTTATAGGCTTATCATTTATTTGTCACATATTTATTTCTTGTGTCCTTATTGTTTTAGCTTTTTATCATTTGAATTATATTTTAAATAAACATTTGAGTGATAAAGCAAAAGACTACAATGGGGAATGAAATCTATTAGCCTGAAATTATAACTGTACAGAAAATATAGGAAAAGAAATACCAATTATAGTTCAAGAAACTATACTTCTAAATATGCTAATTAATGTCTGAAGGAGCCTTTAAGTTTATACATGAAGTCATGAAATGAAGAGGAGCTCAGTAGTACTTTGATTGTATATCCATATAAACACAAGTTGTTGTTAAGTATTTGAACAACAAAAATTGAGATAGTATATCCTTTGAATAATTGCATATAAAATGCCTTGTAATAAAGAGAAGTAATGTTACAGTTTGTAGTTTTTTGTTTTTATTTCTTTTTACATTGCAGTCTTTAGGCATAAATGAATTAAGTAGTATTTTTTTTTTTTGCTTAATTTTAAAATTTCTAATAGTGTTTGCTGTACATAATGATTACATCACTGTGAGGCTTACTGGTTTTTATTCTCAGTTCTACTTCCTGTTGGGAGAAGCAGGCCCCTGATGTGCGAGTCTGGTAACACAGAATACACTGAACTGGGCCCCTCAGTCTACTAGCGGTCAGCTCTCATTCTTCACCGTCTTAGGGAGAAGACAGAAGAGATTTGGACTACCAGAGAAAAGAGCAGCTGATGTCAGTGGTTTCCATCTCCATGTTATTGTTAGCGATACCTAGCAGAATCTCGACTTGCCAAAGCTACGGCTGATAAAAGTCAGAACGTTCAACTGTGAATTATCTAAAAGTTCCATCATTTTTACATTCTTTGATCCAAAAATGGTAAAAGGACCGGATGTGGTGGTGCATGCTTGTAGTCCCAGCACTCAGGAGGCTGAGGCAGGAGAATCACTGCAAGATCGAGGCTAGCCTGGGCTACACAGTGAGTTCAAGGACAGCCTGAACTACACAGCAAGACCTTGTCCCAAAATTAAAAAAACATTTTAAAAAAGACACACAAAAACAGAAGAAACAAAGATGGCAAAGGAACGTAGCCTAAAATATGTTTGGCATCAGACACCATTAAGGAAATAAAAATGCCTTCTGCAAGTGTCTTGTGAGGATTAAGTGCCCAGTTAATATTCAGTGAGCCCTCCCTGTCTTTTAAAAATCCAGAGAAGCCTGGGTTCAGTCCCTAGTATTGCAATTCAGTGAATCAATCAATCAATAAAAGTTTTTAAAGTTTGAAAGCTGAAGAAGAGGATGAGGACAATGAGAAACATAAGTTGAAACTGAGATTAAGAAAAGAGAATGAATTAAGTAGTATTTATGTGACTGTTCATTCTATATAATACATACTATATATGGGTTGTCTTTATCAGTGAAGATATTTAAATAGCTTCCTGAATTGTCTGCTAATTTTTTCTGGAGCCAAATTAACTGCAAAATATATTATGTTCTTATTCTAAATTTAAAAAATAATGGTCATTTTATGAAATGAAGAGGAGCACATGTACTTTTCAAATTTTTCTATACTTCTGTTTGAAATCCCTACCTCTCCTCTGACTTGCAAATAAATACAGAATCATTATTAATGTCTCAGTAGTTATCCTAGCCACCCAGAACTTAAAAGTGCTCCAACTAACCTCTCTTCCAGCCAGTTTAGTGTTTCTATTTTAATATTAATCCATTTTCATTTTAGTTTAGTGCATGGTGAGAGATATAGGTCTAGTTTTAATCTTTGGCAAATTAAAACTCAATTTTTCCAGCACCATTTATTAAAGAGGCTATCTTTCTTCCAGTGAGGGTGTTTGGCTCCGTTGTCAAAGGTGAGGTAGCTGAGTACTACTCTGCCATAAAGAATGAGAAACTAGAGACATTTATAGCTAAATGGATGAGGCCATACTCTTAAGTGAAATAAATAGGTCACACGTGTAAATACTGAATAGTTTCTCTGGTGTGAGAAACTGAAAATGTAAATGAGGATCAAAATGTATAATAGATAATGTGAAATAGGAAGAAAAGGTCCAAAGGGGAATGAGCATTGGGTGGGGTAGGGGAAAGGAAAGAAGGGAAAAAAATAAAAACGAAAAAAGGAAAAAAAATGGAAACAAATTCTTTGTGAATGGGGAGGGGTGGAGGGGTTGACGGGAGGGCAGGGGAATGGGGAAAAAAAAAGAACCAAGATACATCATGTAGGCCGGGGATTTAGCCCAGTGGTTTTGTCACCTGCTGCACAAGCGCAAGGACCCGAGTTCGATCCCCGGTACGAAAAAAAAAGATATATCATGTAAAGGTATAAACTCCCAATAATGAATGTCAGCATATTGTATACCTAAAATGTATCAATAAAATTAATGAAAAAAGTGGTCCAACTAATTCATAACTATTGTAATTCCTTTAGTTACTTCTTTTGTTTCTCCTTCCCTCTTTTCCTCCTTTCTTTTCTTACATCCCTCCTTTTATCCTTTATTTTTGTGTAAAATGTTAAGGATGCAATAAAGATTTAAATAATTATATTCAACTGCTTTATTATTAAAGTATATACTTTTTATGGAGTTCAAGACATGCTATCCTCACATATGGTACAATGGCCTTTGAGAAAAGAGCAGAAGCAGGAAATTCATTTTACTTTCCTACTTTCTCCTCTGAAGTAAGTCATAAAACCTAGCAAGGATTTTTCTGACCTTTTCCTACAAGACACTCATTAGAAAGTTCCCCTCTGATTATCCAGAGGAAAGTAATGTTCTTATTTCTAAAGACACAGGGATCCAGAAAAAGTCAGAAGAAATAACCTTGCTCAATCCCTTCTAATTTATTCCTATTTTGTCCCTTCTTTGTCCAATCATATTTCTCTACAACTTAGCAAGTCTAGCATTAAAAATGTGCAGCTTATCCATTTCTCTGGTCTTCATTTCCTTATAATGGTGCCCATGTTATGTAAAACTTAAATAAATTTGTATATTTTCCTTTTGTTAGTTTGTCTTTTGTTATAACAGTCTCAGCTATAAATCTAATATGGAAAAGAAATATCTTTCTTTTCCTCTACATTCAGAAGTGTTTAAATTTATTGTAGATTTGTGACAGATTGGGATGTATCCTAGGGATGTGCTTAGTTTCTTATTAGAAATTTAATCAGTGTAATTTACTGATTAATACACAAAGTACAGAAAATTATGTGATTATTTTAATAAAGAAAAATATTTGACAGAATTAATTACCAATTCATGATAAAATTATGGGAGCTTGGAATCATAGAAAAAAATTATCATTCTTGTAAAAAGCACATGACAAACCTTCAGGTAATATCATAAATAGTGAAAAGCTAATGTTTTCCCCACTAACAATGGGAAATGGTAAATGTGCTTGCACTGCTATCCTAGCCATTGGAATATCACAAGAAAATGAAGCGCAAATACAAGATACAGATTGGACAGGCAAAAATAGAACTTTTGTGTGTATTTCATACAATTGATAGAACTCTAAAGTATGAACTGACTAATGAATGTAATTGACTGATTTTCGACAAAGGTGTCAAGGGTATCCAGTGAGGGAAGGGAAGTCTTCTCAATGATATTAGAAGTATAGAAGTATCTGGATGGCAGAGAAAACATTATCTCATACCATACACAGTGATTAAACAAAATGGACAATATGCCTAAATGTAAAGCTGAAACTATAGAATTTGTAGGAGAAAACCTAGATTACCTTTGCAATATTAAAATAGGCAAGATTCTAATACATTCAAAGACCATGAACCATAAAAAAATTTTAAATTTGGGTTTCAATAAATTCAAATACTTTGCTCTGTGAAAGGCACAATTAAAAAAGTAAGACACAGAATTGGAAAAATTATTCATAATATATACAGAATTTGTATCCAGAATTTGAGATACAATGAATTCTCAACATCACGACAATAAGAGAAATAAAAATGGATTTAAATGATGGGACAGTTGCTTTGTAAAATAATATACAAATGACAGTTACATACATGAAAAGATGTTTAACACATTAGCTGTTAGAAAAATGCAAATTAAAACCACTAAGAGTTACCACTAAACACCCATCAGAACAGCTAAAATGAAAAAGACTATACTACTGAGGATTTGAGGCAACTGAATTTACTGTACATTCCCAGTGGGAACAAAAGACGTGGTAGAACCAATTTGAAAAACAGGTTATTTCTTAAAATGTTTAAATATACTTTTATCATATTATCTAACCCTTCATTTCCTATGTTTTTACCAAAAGGGAACAAGAGCTTTTGTCCATGGAAAGATTTGTACATGAATTTTCATACCATCTTTATTTGTAAGAGCCAACAGCTAAAACCAAATGTCCTTTAACAGATGAATAAGCAAAGCATGGTGCAGCCATACAGTGGACTAATGACTATAAAGATAAAAAGAACCAAAACATCAACAAACAAATATATACAATAGATAAACCTCAAATCATTATGCTAAGTTAAAAGAAAAACAGAAAGAAAGAAGATATACTATAGGATCTCATGGTGACAAATCAGTATTTGCCTGTGTGGCAGCAAGGAGTGACATATATGTGGCCAAAGAAGTTTGAGGTTCAGATCTGCACCAACAGAGAAAAGCCGCTCTAAGAGTAAATATGTTTAAAGTATTTATTAGAGAGCGAAGAGCAAAGAAGAAAGCAAAGTTGCATTACCACATTGATGACAGGGGAAAGGATGGGAATCAAAGGGAAAAGTCCACACTGAGCATCCTGCACAGAGCAGCAGGGCCTTTGGCTGGCACTGGTGAGGGTCACTGGGCTGCACTTGAGTTTTTCCAGGCATATATACAGAGTTTACACAAAGGTGGCTTGGTGCCAACAGACCTGCCTGTCTGGAAAGGATTGTTCCCAGCGCTGGCTAGAGCCTGGGAATGGTCAGTCCTTTAGGTGTCACAGTTGTCTCTATACATTCTTTTCTCAGGTAACAGTCACCCTTTCTGCAGGAAGGCAGAGGAGCCAAGGCTATTTCAGAGAGCACCTGCATTTTGCTGATTCTCATTTTTAACCGTTTCCCTGACAGCCTGGGAACAGGAGTAGAGGAGGGGAAAGGCTGCAAAGGGACACAGAAAAATAAGGACATAGAGAAATTGTCAGTGTCTTCATAATGATGTTTTTCCTGGGTATATTCAAAGACAAACGTCATTCAATCCCGCAACTTAAATGTGTCCAGTGTATTATAGATAATGACTAATACAGTAAAAAGAAAAGAAAAAGTTAGTAAGTCCACTTAATCGGTTTCCCAGGTTAGATTTATTTATTTAGGTTTACAGCAAATATTTACTGAGTGCCCCCTCATTTCCAGGAGAGCTTCTGGACACTGGTATTACAGCAGCAGGTGGGCAAATGGGGACAGGGAGTGGCAAAAGAGATGAACAGAAAAAATCTTCCCTTTCACTTAATTGTATTCTATTGATAAGGAAAAGATAATAAAGTCAAAGATGTTTGTTGACCTGGGATTAAAATAAAGCCAGTAACAGGGAGAGGAGTTACCAGGGATGATAGAATGTGGTTAAAATTTTAAATGAGACAATAATTTAACAAATGGTAACTTAATAGGTCAGCAATCTTAAAGAAGACCTCCCTCTTTGAAATTAACATTTAAGCAATAACAGGAAGAATGCATTGTTTGTTATTTGGTCAAAGTGGTCCAGGCAGATGCTCATGCAGGTGCCCAAGCCCAGAGGAAGGAACAAACCAGGCGTGTTGGTGACAGAGTCACATGGGCAGGGATCAAAGAGTAAGTCCCCAAACTACCTAAATGCTCTTCCAGACAGTGTATTCTTTCATATTTTCTTTGTATACATCATTCCTTTTATTTAATTAGTAAGTTTTTCTTTCATATTTTCTTTGTATCAATCATTCCTTTTATAGAATTAGTATGTTTTCCTTCCAGTTCATCTTTGAATTCTGAGCAGTGGAAAGCTGAGGGTGTTTACGAATCCACGTGGCACTCCCTTCCTTTGTCTACTTGCCTGAGTAGATGGAGAAAGCCCATGTTCTCCGGAAGAGGCACTGAAGGGAACCCGGCTGTTAGATGGCTCAGTTAAGCGGTCTGGTTTGGACCAAACCTGTGGGCCCAGAGGCCGCATAATCAGTTGCTCTTGGAAGTGCAAGGCAGAGAAAGGCTGAGGCCCCTGAGCAGGAGCCCGTGGTGCGTGCCCTTATCCCATGCCCTAACTCGCACGGTCCTGAGTCGGCCATTCCTTGGGGGCCACTTTCTCACCAGGGTGAATGAGCACACAGTGTCTCTCTGGGGATCCCAGCACGTTGTTATGTTCTGTTGTAACCTGGCTGCTGGTACTTCTTTTCAGCCATTTAGTAAAGAAAAGGATTTTGTCTGTCAGTGACTTGTGGAAATGGTTCAGAGTTGTGATAATTACAGAAATGGGATTACTGTCAGAAAAACCTTTCCAGTATCTTGGGTCATACCAATGTGTTGTCTTCCAAAACCATGATGCAAGTCACTTAAATGCATTTCCAACAGGACAGCAATGCTTGCATTCTTACTGCAGCTAACCCTTTCTCCACAAGTAGTCATCTGTATTAGAAGTGGAATTCTCTTTTGTATAAAGAACTGTGGATACTATAGCCTACCTTGCCTACAGTTTTACAAACAGAAATCCTACAATTACAGACAGTGAATATCAGGATGCTCTGTCTTTTTCAATATAGGCTATGCTATGACTTTTAAAATTTCTATAAAACCAGGAGCGAAAGTGAGCTGATTTACCTTGAATAATTTACGATGAACCCGGTGGCAAAAGATGCTGCCTCTATGAAACAGCATTATGGCTACTTGGGAGTACAGTTGAGAAAATGATGCCAAGGATTTACTTGCTTGCACTTGGGAGAGTTGTTTATCTTTAATAAAAACTCATCATTATCTTGGCAAAGCCTCTCTATGTAGCATATGGAGGGAGATCCACTCTGGGAACAAGGAATCCTTTGCTAGTGAACATTGTAAAGGAAGCTGCATGGCTGTGGTCTTGAATTGGCCTTAAACACAAGGCTTTTACCAGTCTGTGATCAAGGGAGATATCACCACCTGCACAGAAGTTTATTATAGGGAAGAAATAGGTTATAATGCGAAGTACTTCTGTGCCATGGAATACTCCAAAATGTGAATTGCTAATTTTAATAGGTGCATCATTCAAAAGTATTAGAAACTTTCATTTTGCAAAGCCCAGTCTTTAAATAATTAATGAGAAAATTTAGAGTGATAAATACAAATCAGTAGGCCATTCCAAATGAGTCCTTATTTCCCCCCCGTTTTTAATGTGACACAACTCTCACGTTGATGCTGATTTAATGTTCCCCACTGACCACATATTCAACTTTAGCACAGACATAAAGTTGCTTTGAATACATGAAACAATTGATAAAAATGCATTTTTATTTGAAAAGTGTGCAGAAACAATCACTGAATACATATCTCAACCATGGTATTCAAACCCACATGCCACAGAATCGTTGGATGCTAGAATCTCTGAAGCCACTAGAACTTTGGTACAACAAAATAATGACCTAACTGAGTTTGTCAGGAACCACAGTCTATTCAGGGGCATATAAAATAAAAACTTCAAGTTCAAAGTTTTGAGTTATATTCAAATCATTAGACAAAACAGAGATCTGTGCAGAAGACAGACAAAACATGCCTAGTTTAAAAATGAGGATAACATTACTCAAAGGTAAACTAGTGGGCTACAGTAAAGCACTTCAGTGTTATTTTAATAGAATATTGTCTACTTTTAACACATTAACTAAAGCAGAATAATTTATTTTTCTTAATTTCAAATACAATCAGAATCTTGTACAAGTTAATAGACACAAAAGCCCTATTTGTACAGAAGATTTTGACCAGGTTATAATGTACTATTTATAATTGAATTGATTTCTTTGAAAGAAATACAAGATAACACACAGACTGAAGTAAAGCTCATATTTTTTCAACATTTAGATATATTCAACATTTTCAATCAAATCCAGGCACCTCAAGGTGACTGCTCATGTGTAGTTTCTCGTCCCCTTATTGAAATTAGTGTGGTGTTCCAGTTATATTTCTTTCTTTCTTTTTTATTTAAATTTGGTACTGGGTCCTTGTGCTTGCAAGGCAGGCGGCGGAACCACTGAGCCAAATCCCCAGCCCCTACTGCTATATTTCTTACAAGTGGTCCAGATTATGACTTTTTAACTCATTTTTAGTTTAAGTGTCTGTTTATGAGAGGGAATACAATTTACAAACCAGTTTTAATATATTCTCATTTGAGTCTGTTGCGTACACTTTGAGGCACTCAAGTTTTATAAACTCACATGAGAAGCCACTAAGATATTGAATGACATAATAAGGTCCCCAAGGACACTTTTTCTTTCTGCAACACTAGGCTTTCTTTCAGAGAATTTTGGGGAAAAGTCACCCAGAAAAAAATAAGGATAAGCATAGATTACAGACAATATTTTTATGTGCCAACAAATATAAGGGCAGTAGGAACTGGTTAAATAAGGGATCCATTTAGTTAAGATCAGATGTGCTGGTTCTTACAGAATGTACTAATAAGCTTTACAGATTAAGTCAGCTGAGAGATATTAGCTATGACTTCCAAGACCTTTTAGAAAGGAAAGGAACCAGAAAATCCCATTTAAACCACTCAATAAATTATATTTTTTCACAAAAGATGACATTATCTTTAGTCCCACTATTTTGGTACTAATGTTTTTGTTTGTTTATTTTTGTTAACGCTTTTCTTTATATATGAAGTTAAAAAATATCTTAACCATTGACTGTTGATACAAGGAACTCTGCAGAAAAACATATTTAGGATGTTATTCCTCATAAAAGTAGTCCAGGTACAATTTATGAGGATATTGGATTCATAGATAGTAAATTAAATGTTTTTAAATATCCCAAATTTTGATGACACTAATGAAATATTTAGTGTTTAAATATTTTATTAGCTTAATTTAAGGGCATAACCTCTAGTTGTTAGATTAAAATGAATATTTTCCATGGATCTAGTTATAAACACTCCAATCCTTTTTTTCTAAAAATCAACCAATACCTTTCTTCATATTCTCCTGTATCAAAGAGTATAATTTAGGCAACTTTTAATTCTTATTTCTCTTCACAGTTTTTGCTCAACCATGTCATTTTGGATAGGCCTTCACCCAAGAATTCAAAGGCAATAATTTCATAAAATCTTCAATGTATCCAATACTTTTATAATTTTTACATTATGAGACAAGCAGCCTCAGAGATTTATAAAGCATTGAGACAAACATTCATATAAGGTACCATTCTATATTTATTTTTACGTTTTAAGAGATCAACACTCTCCCAAGAAACAAGCTGATATCACCTTGGTCAAGGACCAAGAAGAAAATATAGCTGTGGAAAAATTTTAGACAACCTTTCAAATATAGACAGCATCTTAGCATCATTAGAAATGATAAATCTTTCCCTAAAATATGCAAACACACTCGACAGTGCTGTAAAGCTTGGTAATAGATGGTAAAAGACAACTCTTTTATCACTTTGGCTAACATCTGCTCTCAAATTCTCTCTTAAAAAAGATATTACATATTTTTAGGAAACAAGAGATTAGAATATCATTTTTTATATTTTGAGTTTTATAATATAAATTTAAAATCCTTATGGATGATTTTTTTTCTCAAATTTTATGGTGTGATACACATTGACAAAAGCATATGTATCTGTTTAAAATGACCAGAGATTTAGAACAGCAAATGATCTTATTGCACAGATACAAGTGTTGCAAATTATATACTATGCTTTGTCATCCACTGTGTTCAGTGCACTATATTGGTTTCTAGCTTTTGTTATAGTGTTGAAGATAACACAAGATTCATCAAATTTGTCGATTCCCAATAGACTCAATTTACAGTTTAAATACATTCAAATTGTGGCTGTTACATTCATTTTTAATGCAGTCATGTCTTTACAGTCAAGCTTCTATTTCTTATACAGGAACAAGAAAGCACTGATAAAAACTCTTGCCAACTTCTTCCTATCTGTACAGGTTGGCAAACAGCTACAATAGAGGCATGACAAAGACACACAGAATGGCCCATTTGGTAAAGTATAACAGATAAAATACTTTAGAAAATGCTAGTCTTAAATTGTTTGCAGTGTGATAGCTGATAATATGGAAATGAGAGATAAATGGTTAAAGTGGTAACTTAGAAGAGTTTTAGAATTCTTAATAGATATACAAATTCAACTCCCAGCACTCAGTATTGTCTTCACTTCATGGCATGTTACCGTCATCAGACCAAGACAAACACTATGTTTTCTTGACTGTGTTTGATACATTTTTAAAAGGCTTTCTGCTTTTACATTAAAAGACAGCCTTGTACCTAATCACAGTTAACAGTCTCAAGTAATTCCCACTCTGTGAGAAGTAAGCTAGGAAACCAAGAGAGGAAGGTAACAATCTCCACATTCCAATAAAGTCACTGAATCCTTTGCTGAAGATATCAGAAGACCTTTAGCCGTGTTAGTGCCACAGTAAGGCCTTCCTAAAAGGAGATAAGAGGAAATGAGCTGTGGTTGGAGACAAATTTGGTCACAGAAGTATTTGAGGCACTGAGTTAGGATGATGTAAACATCAAACCAGTGTAAACACTCTAGAAGGTAGTTCTATATCAGAAAGGATTTCACGTACATTTTAAACATTTCTTCAAAATACAGTATGGTTTACTGAAGCATTTGGAGACAATCGCTAACAGGACACATCTTGGATGAAAATATATACCGTTGTGGGATAAAAAGAACACGGAATTATTTAAAGCAGCTTTTTTTTTTTTTTTTTTTGGTACCGGGGACCAAACTCGGGTCCTTGCACTTACGCAGCAGTCGGTGAAACCACTGAGCTAAATCCCCGGCCCGTATTTAAAGCAGTTTGTGTATTCATGTCACCAGATAAATTTGAAATTGGAAATGAATTCTATTGAGCTATTATTGATCTTGTAATAATGGAAGAAGGAATTCCTAATAATGGCTACCTAGATTTTAGGGTTACATGTCAAATTTTACAGGGAAAATATTTTTAGATCAAGTATTTACTTAAAAATAGAATAACATTTTAATTTTCTTGTCAGTTTTAAATTTCTTTCCTCTTGAGATTATTACCCAATAATTGTTATTTTTACAGGCATAGTGATATAATTATGGGCATCATCACCCTCTGCTTCATGCTCCAGCTATCAAATAACAATCTTAAAATAGACCCTGAAAAAATACTCATTAGATAATTGACAATGACAGAATCTTGGCACATTATATCAATCATATAACTGGAAAATGAATAATAAATGAAAGACATATTCAACAAGAATATCTTTAGCATTTTATAAAAGCCAAGCATTTCCTATTATGGAAATCGAGGAGCATCACAATTTGAATCCGCGCACACCGCCCCCCGCCCACCAAGAAACTCATAACGATCACAAAAATTCACCAAATTTTGTGACAGCAATGGTTATATGGTTTCTCCCCCAGTTTCCTTCTAAAAGAAATACCTTAAATATTTAGCTAATAGCTTTCTATCTTCATGGCACAGGCATTGAGATCATGAAGAGCATTCTAGAGAAAACACCACTGAAAACCATGATCAAACTTAGAAGCTGGCACGGTGCTAAAGCCTTAGTTAACACTGTACAGCTAACACTGAAAATTATACTAGGGACCATTCTCATAAAAGCTTACAAACTATTTTGTTTTGTGGCACATTTCTGGGTCTAGTTCATCCTAAAAACAAAACTAGTTATAATCTTGGATCTTCCTGTGTTTCTGAAACTGATTCAATAGCAGATGGAGGTTGTAGGACAGGTTGAAGAGGGAACTGGGATTTTAGGGTCACTAATGTTTGTAACTTAAAGTAAATATACAGGGTATGAAATAACTAGGTTTAGGTGGAAAAATTTAATAGGAAAATGAATGATCCTGTCAAAAAATCATATACTCATACTAAAAAGAAAAAATGTGAAATAGTTGCCTTTAGTATTGATAAAATTGACTGGTATATTATTTATATATAAATACTATTGTAAAAGGAATGGCTTTTGGGTATCAGAAACAAAGGTCAAAAACTAATGTACTAGTTTTAGTGTACACAATTATAAGAAATGGTCAATAGAAAATACCTTTGTGATAATTTTTAGAAAGAAAAGGCAGCTTTATTTAAAAAAAAAAAAAGCAATTTTTGGTGAGATAAGATACAGCTTTATCCAGGCCCAACCCTCATAGTTCAGCTATAGATTTTTTTTCCTTAGACAAAATAAAAACATATTGTAAGAAAGAATGAGGTATTATCAATTTTTATATGATTAATGACATGAAAATTCAGAGTGATCTAGAATTGATCCATCATTATTCTGAAGTTGTTGATCTAAAAAGTGACACACTTAACATTTTTGCAATTGATTCAAAGTTGGGGTAGATGAAGGTTGGAAGGAAAAATATGAATTAAACTTTCTAGTGCTTTTGTAAACTGAAAGAAAACCCATAATTAATAGTTACTTTTGTTTTATATCAACAATATATTATATCTTTAAATTTTAGGTTAAATAAGAGATATTTGATACACAGCAGTGGTTTGTCTTTGTGACTATTTACCACATTTGCTGAGAAAAATAAAATGTTGTTGGAAATGAAAACCTTTAGATTTCCTTTTAATCCCAACTGATAATGTGAGCTTCTAAGTGGCTTGAGTGAAATTTGAGTAAGTAACTCTTTCAGACATCTGTAGCAGATACATTTAATTTCAGCTGTACAAATGCCATATTCCTATATTTTTGGGTTTTTCCTCCAGGGCATTTCTCTTATACTGTGTCATTCACAATCCTGTTCTTGTCTATCTGCCACTTAGGACTATAAAAATTGTATTACTATATAATCTCCTCATTTCAGGAGAATTCTGACATTCACCCACTCATAACCTTATAAGTGATTTACCACTCTAGTTCAGCTTACTGTGTACATACAATAATGTCATTCTTAATGAATCACATAGGATTTTTCATTGTGTAACCAGTTTTAGCTAATGTGTTTTCCCCAATGCAATGTGGAAGTATGAATCATATTTTATATAAATAAATGCAAATTTAAAAAATCTACATTCTTCCATTAGTAGCCTATTCCTTTCTCAAGTGTGACAAGATAATGTGTGATCTCTCTTTTTAAAATCTCATTGATATTTATTTCTTACATACACTCTTATATACTATGCTTCTTTATAAAAAATATTTGAACATCCATGACGGTTAGATCACCTTAGGAAATCTTATATTTTTGGAAAGGACTCAAGAATAGCTGGTCAATTCTTTTGAACACTTTTGACTATACTGGTTTCTTAAAATAGATTTTTCTGGGTGAAAAAGAAAAACATGCTGTTGTGCATGGTCTACTCAACAACAATTTGTGATTTGTTACTGTTTTCAGAAATAATATTTGGATGGGCTTTCTTGTTTATCAGCTCCTATGTAGAGTCTAGCAGGCACATTTCCTCTCTTCTGGCTTCTCCCCATCTAGCTTTCCAGAATTTCCGCCATTGACACCATCAGGGACCTGTGTCTTCTCCACACACTGTTCCATTCGTTTCATTATTAAGTCCAGAAGGATTTCCACAGATTTCTCTACATTCTGTCCAGTCGCTGCACTTGTTTCAAAATATGGTATGCTAATATAGAAAAAAATGATATATATGTATTTGAAACTGACAGAATTGCATATATATACCATATATAATATGATGTTCTGAAGTCTATATATACTGTGTGGAACAGTAAAACCTAGTTAACTAACAGACTCATTACTTCACCTAATTATTTTTGTGTTAACATTGACTCTCGGCATTTTTCAAGAGTACAATTTATCACTATTAAATACAGTCACTGTGCTGTTCAGTAGATCTTTTAAACTTATTATTGAAAAATGCCAAGAAGGAAAATAGTACATTTTCTCATGAAATGTTAATGACAAGTATTTTTAAGAGGAAGAAATCAGAAGATTCAAGATGTATAGGTGAATTGCACATGCAAAATCATGGGTAGCAGAGAAATTGTGAAGTCATGTTTCTGTTGGATAAGTTGGAAATATCCTTGTTTTATTCTTAATGAGAAAAACTGATAGGCTGCTCTTTAATATTAGGACCAGTTTTATGGTCAAGGGAACTGCTTCAGGAGGTAGTCAAGAGTTGAAATCAAGGCAGTATTACTGTTCTAAAAACAAACATGGGGAAAATGCTTAAACTAGCGATCAATGCCACTATTAAAATATCACTTCTATTTCAATCAGTCATCAGAAATCTGATGCATTATAAATTAGGCATCCATTGATTAAGACATTTACATGAATGCAGCCCTTTTTAAAAGAGTCCCAAGAAGATGTAAATTTTAAAGCTCTAAATGAGAATCTTTCAGTAAAAAATTGGCAGATATGATGAAACTGTTTTAAGTTTAAAAAATAATGACCAACTCTTGTGTGGAAGCCAATACGCAATTACATGGATTTGTTTTTGCATTTGTTTTTGTGTTTGTTTTCAGCTGTCATTCAAGCTCAGTTAGGATAAGGGTAACATTATCCTGTCCAGGTTAGGACTCTGGTGATTGCTATTACAAGGCAGTAGCATACCTACAGTGTTTAAGAACATGAGCATGATCTCAAGTGGCCTGAACCAAATTTCAGCTCTATTCCCTATATTTGTGTGGCCTTCCATAAAATACTTAATCTCTCTGTGAATAAATTCTTCATCTCTAAAATGAGATAACTATAGTATGTTCTACACATGGTTATGAGGAATTAAATGAGTTAAAGTAGGAATAGTTACTAGCATGTACAAGGGATTCAGTAAATGTGAAGTGCTATTATTATTAAGTCATTAAAACATCACACACTCCTCTGGAAGGTCTTTCTAATTTACATAGTGCTCCTGAGCCATGGGGAATGCCTTCTATTATCAGTCTCAAGTCTCCACTGTATCTGTGAGCAATAGGGTGCAAGGTCAGGTAGTTCTCAGTGCAAATGACCTACCCATATTTTTCAGCTAATTCCCGGGCTTGTCGTTCATTGACTTCCCTCTGGTCTGGCAGGTCTGCCTTGTTGCCAATTAATACTATGTCTGGATTTTCACAGTAAGCATTTGCTTGCAGTTGGCCTTGGAAAGAAAGCAGATGGGACCAGCAAGTTAGTTATAAACAAGTGATATCAAGTGACTGCTCTTACTGTATACTCTTAATTGAATTGTTCATCTCCAGTTTGATTGGTTACTGTTAATAGTCAGCCAAGATAATAACTCTCCTCACTCAGTTTCCTCGTCTATAAAAGGAAACAGTGCCTCATTAATTGTGGATTTGATGATAAAAAATAATAAATATGGAGCACTTGAATCAATACCATACCTGTCCATGCTCTCTAACATCTGGGGAAATGTCCTGAGATACTGCTTCATACCATTTGTTCCTCAGATAGAAGTGGAAATAAATGAATATAATTTTAAAGTACAAGAATTTGCTTGTTCTATGTAACAGGCTGCTAGATTTCCTTCTTCTGATATCCAAAGTGATGATCTATGCAATGGAACTGTTTTAAATCAGCAAAAATTAATGTAGAAAAAGAAGACAAGTAACTTGCCTTTGTCTTTTCTCCATGAAAACACTGTATGTGCGTGCATGCGTGTGTGTGTGTGAAAGAGACAGACAGACAGACAAAGAGATGGAGAGAGAGACAGAGGAGAAGGCAGGAAAAGAGAGAAGGGAGGAAGGAAGTGAAGAAGGATGGGGAAGAGGGAAAGAGGGAGAGAGGGAAGGAGAGAGGAAAGAAAAGTGGAGACACCTGTCAACTTGTGTTTCCTATGTCACCAGCATGAGGAAGAACACAGAGGTTTACCTTGTAATATCAAATATTTGAGGGTTAGAAACTCACCTATTGCATGAGGCAATTATTACCTTAAATCCTATCAATGTTTTTCTGGAGACTTAAAACAAGGGAGAGTCTCATCTGCCCCAAAGGACAAACAAACCATTCTCTGAAAGAATCTAATAATCTTATTGTCTCCCTGTCTCCTCAGAATCTAATAATATCTCCAAATTTTGGATAACCAAATATAATATTGAAAGGAAATAAAGACAGATCCTAAGATAAACATTTATTTGGAGAAGCAATTAAGGAAGTCAGAATTTGTTGATATTTTTCCCCATTCATTACAACTGTGTTATTGAATTTGAAAGCAGTTATATGTATATAAATTATTAATAATATTTTAAATGTAATGCATTCATTCTATGTAGTATGTAGTAATTATTATATATTCATATATATATATAATCAGACATTTGTCAAGGTCCAGAATATCATAATGGATAAAAAGAGACAAAGTCTGCCCTTTCATAGAGCTTGCATTCTAGTGGTGGGAAAAGTAAATAACAAGTAAATCCAGAAATACATGATACAAGGGGTGATCACAAAATATGGTAAATATTTACATTTAAAAAATTTATTACAGAAAAAGAGAGATTGCGATGAATCCTCTCAAATAATTCCACTTGCTTCAAACACACTTATCCCACCATTCTGCCACTTTCTGAAGCAGTTTTACAAATGAGTATCTTTAGGGGCACTGCTGTAGTTACCTCAGTATCCTCAATCTATTTAAAATGTTTGCCTTTCATGGTCAGTTTGACTTTGGGGAAGAGCCAGAAGCCACATGGTACCAGATCTGGTGAATAAGGTGAATGAGGATACACTAGTGTTTCCATTTGATAGAAACTGCCATACATTTTTAATCAACAATGTAGAAAGATCAAGACAGAGGGAAGGGGAAATGCAGAGAAGCCAAGGCAGGAATGGATTTTGTGTCCTGGGAGATTGGCCAGAAGCCTGTGAGCTGAGTCCCAGGAAGAGTGAATGGAGAAAATACCAGGGCTTGATCACAACAGTCTCAGAAGTAGGTGAAGAGCTCTGGGTTTTATTATAGGCAAAATAGGCAGTCATACAAGAGTGTTGAATATATATACACTCTGGCCACCAACAGCTTGGAAAAACTTGGAAATTACAGGAGCAGCACCAGCCCCATGGTGGTGAGGCGCAAGCGCAATTGATGTCTCCTGCTATTATTGTACATCCAATTAGGATCGAAATCCGTATGTGTGATTTAAAAAAATCATACAATATTCACTTTAGTGCTACCTCAATTAAAAAATAAAGGAATTTTCTGACACTTCTCTCCTGTATTAATCTGTATCAATCTGACTTTGACTAATTAGGTAATACTTAAATTTCATATTATATATAACTGGCCCAGAGGTTGGAGATTTTTCTGCTCGAGACTTTCTCACATTTGAACAATTTCTCTTTGAAGTAAATTCCAATGTGAGGTGATGGACAGACAAACTGTCCCTTATCTTCAGGCTGTTCTGCTCTGGAGTCATTTTGAGCCTAATTCACCCTTTTGTTTTTGAGGACATCTTAGGTGGCAGTCTCCCCTCTCAGAAGATACTCCAGCTTAGATGTCATAAATGTGATAGTTCAAGACTTACCCGACAAGTGGAATTAATTGTCTTTTAATTACAGTAATAAAGACCTTAAATATAGGTGGTGAGAAAGCTACATAGGCTTCCTTTAAGAAGATTGTCAAAGGAAAGTAAAATTCCAGGTCGGCGCGGGTGATCTACATAAAGGCCACCACTCTGAAGGTGACACAGGAAACACCAAACTCATGACTTTCTGGAGTTAATCTGTGTGCCCATTCTGGCTGCAAGGCAAACAAGCAAACAGGGCTGTGGAGTCCCAAAGACGCCAGCACACATTACTCAGTCCCACTTACTCATCCAGTTTCTGACATTTAAGAAGCTCTGTTGACTGGTGAGGTCAAACATTAACAAGAAGCCCATGGCGTCTCTGAAAAATGCGGTGGTGAGGCTCCGGAACCTGCCAAGGAAGCACATGGGCAGTTCTGAGGGTTGGTGCACATACTTAAGATCATAGTACTAACAATGCTGTTTCTGGTTTAGATACCAAATCTCCATGGCTGGCCGTTGTGAATGACTCTACAGAAATGGAAAAGTGGGAAGAAAGATGGATGGAGGGTCAGGAGGGGAGATTTGGTTTGTAGAGTTTATAGAAGACCACTTCCTGGCTTCATTGGGCCACGGCACTTATACACAGAGATTGTAACATTCAATCACATACTTGCTTATACAGCTTCTTGGAATCTTTTTGTTGTTTGCTCATGGGTATCTTGGGCCCACATTAACAATTTAAGCCACTTTATAGTGGGGATGGTAACTTATACTTTTCAATCTTTCTTGTCTGTGCCCAAAGGAAAACTTGGCACACAGTAGCCTGAAAATGAATGCATGTGATCTTATGAGGGAAGCCACAACTTCTTAGCAGCTGGAACTAGAATTCTTTTGGAGGGAAAGACATTAGTGAGCAAACTCTCACTAACTCTTTAGGGTAAAACAGAGCTTCAGGCTAGCATCCAGTACTCATGAGGAAGAGGAAGATAATTAGTAGGACCAACCCAAGATCGAGACAAAAGAGAGACTTAGCTGGAGGAAAGGAAGTGAGAACACTCATTTCTAATGGAGGATGTTGAAGAATATGCTCTGACCTGTATAAGGTGAAGACTTTCTCTCCCCTGATCCTCTAAAATCTATACTGAAGTTGAAAATATGCTGAGATCCATTTAGACACCAGCAATGAGCAAAACTGGAGACTACACATAGGGACTAGAATTTGACTAAGGGTTAAAAAGCCATGTAACCTTGAAGTAGAAAAAGATATCACTTGCTATCCTAAATGACCTTCTAATTTTTGGCCCACTATTTAACCTAACTTGTAGCTGCTTCTTGTTGGTTTTCTCCAGGTTCTGTTCTTAACCTATCTTGTTTTATGTGCATTCTCTGGATAATTTCATTTACTTCCTTGCCCTTTACATGGTGTGCCTAATTACTAGTAGGATATTTCTACATGTAGCAAACTAGGGGGCATCCAATGTCATACATCCAAAACCAACTTGGCCCTCCCTCCTGAATTCTGTCAGTGGCATTATCTTCCTCCTCCTGGTTGCTATAATTTCTTTCCTTCACCTGTTCATCAGCATATTTGTCTTTGCTTGCTCATTTCTATTCATTTACCTTGCCACTGGTCTAGTTTCGGTCCTATATCTCTCACCTGGATAACTTCAACAGCCTTCTTATTAGGTTTCTTGTGTCCAATTTTGTTTGGGACCCCTGCCTACGTCTTTCTATTGATTACATTAATTCTCTACTAACATCATTTCCTTGATTATGCATGGCTCCTAAGATAATATCTGAACTCCTTCATGAGCTGTCAAGACTCTGCAGGAACTTCTTTATCTGTGCAGTTTTATCTCTTGACAACCCACAGGCCTGCTGATCTTTTCAATATGAGAAAGTTCACTCTCTTCCCTGGGGTCTCACACATGCTGGTTGTGCTGTGGGTAATCTCACATCAATGTTTTCTTTCCATCCTACCTTTTCTGAGACTGGGTAACACTCAATTATAGATTCTGCATGAGTGTATGCAAAATGGCACCAGAGGAAATAGCACTTCCCCAAGGAGCCTTCCCAGTACCCATACCTGGGTGATGGCCTCCTCCAGGTGGACTAACTTATTGTCTTTTGTTTTCCTGTTACCCTCCTAGGCCTCTATTGAAAAAAAAATTCTTTTGGGTCCAACATCTACCCTACTCTGTAAACTCTATGAGAAAAGGACCTGTGTTTCTAATTTACATCCATTATATTGTCATGGCCTGGAACATGGCATTTGCTTACCAAATACTTATGAAATTAAAGGGAGTAAGACAGAGATAGGAAAAAAGACCATATAAAAGATACAAATTTTTAAACATTCAAAATTACTTCAGTAGAGAATACTTATAATTCCAAAGCAGAGCAAAAAAGATTTAACTGCTACTTATTTCCAAATTAGAATTTCATTCGTAGGGCATTATTATCATGATCTGAAAGTGTAGAATGGAAATAGCAAAACATTTATTCATCTTTTGTCTTGTAGATTGGTTTTTGCCATTTCCTGGAAGCTTGCAGAGTTTATAAGGCTTTTATTGAATGGTTGTCTCTTTAGAGACTAGCTATACCTACAAAATCATCTGAACTCAACCAACATAGCAAGTGGCTAATAAAAATGTTCTTTGTTCTGTGCATGTGTTCAGAATAAAAATATGTTATTCCTCTCTCATTCTCCACAGCAGGTAACAAAGTCACTCAAAAATACACTTGTTGTGTGACCTGATTGGATCAAACAGATTTTCACAGACAACATAATCAGATATTTGCCCTGGAGCAGGCTTATAACTTCAACTCTTCTACCTGGTATCTTTCTTATTGCTCATTCCTTCAAAGAAGAAAAATAATTGATTTGTAGTTTCACATAACCTCCCTTTAACCTTATTCTGTCCAGTGAGTCAGCAGGGTGAGGAAAGCTAGAACCACATAAAGAAAGATTCCAGAGTCGGATATTTTAGTGTACTTTCTCTCTTACTGGGCATTAAGGCTGTGCCCTGCATCCTGTTAAGTTTATGTAAGGATTATGTATTATTTTTTCCTTTTTCCTTTGATGTGACTTTTATCCATAATCATTACCTTACAGGGATTGAACTTCCAGATGTCCTGAGGTATAGGGACAATGTGTGAGGCATTGCTTATCTGGTTGCTTAGCTACACTCTGTACATACAGAATGAAAAATTCTCAAGGGATGAATAACCCCAGTGTTATTAAGGCTGCCCCTTGTCTTCCCCATTTCCTTCATAGCACAGCTGTCTTAAGGGGACAGATGAAAGAAGCCTGCCATCATGCTAGGCTGACATATCATGTGCGAGGACATATGGCAAGCACATTTTCTCCTGTTACTTCTTCAAAAATGAATTAAATCGGTCTATAAAACATACATCTTTGTGACAACAAAACTGACACATGAATAGAGACTCTTGTGAGGAGTGACTTCAGAGGAACCAGCAGTGTTGAAGGGTGTGTGTAAATGGGATTCACAGTCAGAGAAGCTAACAGAGAGGGCCCAGCACCTCTCCTGGTGTTTACACTCACTGAAAGCGAGAACATGTTGGATGCATTTCAATAATGGAAGTGTTTACAAGCATCAGCATTCTAAGACATACTATGCAAAATTTAGAGATATGTGCCTCCTAAATATCTTTGCTGCCAAACAGTTGCCATTTTTTTTTAACTTAATCTAATACTGAGAAATGTCTTTAGTTTTGGGTCTTTAGTCCTTTGAAACTTAGGATCTCAAAGAAATATGTTTGTATTCAGTAATGGAATAATACCTCCAGCTGTAAGCCTCAAATACGTTTGTGCCCTGAGGATCTATTTCTTGTACACACTACCAGAAATTATGCTGAAATAAAAGGCAAGGTCACTGCGCTCCTGAAGCTCACAATTGTGTTGGGTGGGGAAAGATTACAAGTAAATCATTGAAAAGCCATTAAATAAAGAAATAGAAGATTCTCCTGAATTAATTTAGAGGCTTGCAGGTGGTAAAATAGGTGTCACAGGTATTCAGAAGAAAGAGGAAGTTTGTTTCAACTGCGGTGTATGGACAGGCTTCACAGAGGAGGTAGAATTGGGGTCAGGTCTGGTGAAGGGAGAGGATCAGAGAAGGAAGGTGGGAAGGAAGTTAAAGATTTTGAATGCAGGGCAATCATGTGATCAAAATTTGAGCAAGTAAAGCTAGTCATGGAATATGAAACAAAGAGGCAGCATGAAAGAACAGAAAGAGATAAGTCTTTCTTCAAGTCCCTTTTCGAGCAGCATTTATAACTGTTTATTTCCCATCTTCATTTAAAGTAAATCTGAAAAGATTTCTTCCCACCAGGGAATACAAAGACAGATTTACTTGAATCTGATTTCTGTAATCTGCACCAACTATGCAATGCTAGTGATGGCTAATTAATTAGAAGTCAATAACTTTTCTCATACAAAGGTCTATTTTGGAACCAGGAGAAGATTTACATGCATATCATTCGTTTTTCAAGTTCACGTGCAGCATTCATTTGAAATAAGTTTTTGTAAGGTTGTATGTCAAAGTAATTTCTTATTACCGCTCTTGGCCCGCTGTGTCCCAAAGCTGCAGATGCACTTTGAACGCTTTCCCTGAAGATCCATTAGGTCCTTGCGTGTTATAAACCTGGAAAACACAATCTTCAGTTATTCTTGCTTTGGATTTTGTCAACATTCTAATTCTCTGGGTTAACTCAGCATGTTTTTTCTTGATTACTATAATCAAAGTTCAGAGTGCAGAATAAATATTTTCTCTATTTTCCCCAGAAGTATCACATAGATCTCACTTTTAAATGTCAAGAATAAGTATGATTTTCAACACAATTTAGGCATTCTGCAAACTTAAATTAGACACCTTCTGTTATTTCCTCACAGAGGCAGCAAACATCAGAATTAGGACACAAGTTCAGATAACAGCTCTTTATTTAACCTGAGTCTAATTTTCTTATCTGCAAATTGAGACCCATAATCCCTTCCTATTTTGCAGAGTTAATACAAACTTTAATGAAATGATAGGAAAGCACGTTTTTAAAAAATAAAGTGCTTTACAAATACCTTAATTTTTTTAGTATGAAACAGACTTTCAAAATGTCTTAACCATGAAATACACATCGACTTTCTTAGTAAATTGACATAGGACATTTCAAGACTTCCTTTACTAGCCATTTCTTCAAAGGGCCTATTTATATGTTTGGTGGTTTAATGTAAATGTTTTAAATAGAAAATTTTGCCAGGATTTATACCCAGATCAGTGAGACATTGGGGAAGGGAGAATTCAGGACAACCCTAGAACTACAGTATACTGTATTGACTTTCAGACACAGTGCAGGATATGAGTGAACTTCCCAGGCAATGTCCTTTCACCAAAGTTTTCCTTTCTTTTCTTTACCAGTTCTCAAGGAATGAGTTGATTTGTGACATCAACTGGAAGCCACAGCCATCCTGGCAGTCAAGAATACCTTGGGTGGCAGTAAATCTGGCAAAGCTTATGTGCCTATGCTACACGTCTCACATGTCACAATATCCTTATTCCTGTCATTAGCGTCTAGCATAGAAGAAGGAAGTGGTTGTGATTCTCACTTAAACTCCCTTATCTTGGAAAATAGCATGGATTGGTCTCACATTCTGTTCATAATAAGCCAGTGATTGATGGCTGAGGCTACGCATAAATAAAAATGTGGCAAGAACTTACAAAGCTCATGTTCCAGCTATTTGCCAATCATACTTTTAACCTCTTTGTTAAGAGTAAGGAAACAAATACTTGATCTTATTGAGGAATTTAACTCAGATCAAAGAGTTAATATTTTTATATTCTGAATAACTAATTTTTAAGATTCCTTAAGAATTCATAGAAAACACAATGTAGAAATCTAAAAATTATTTTAGTTACTTTGTATACTTTTAAAGACAAGCAATAGTGTCACTATTTTTCTAGCAAAATGTTATTTATAGTCAAAAATTACTAGGTAATATTCTAAAGTTAGGTTATGAGTTTCATATAATAAAAGATACACTGCATACAATAAACATAGATTCTTAATTATTTTATACAGGGGAGTGAGAAACAAGGGTAACAAGATGGTTAAAAACTCACCACACGTTTTTCCCGAAAATCTATTCCTACTGTAGTGATGAATTTGGGATTGAATTTATTATCTGTGTATCTGTAAAGAAATGTCGTCTTCCCCACCCCTGAATCTCCAAGGGCCAGGAGTTTAATCAGATAATCGTAGTCCCCATCGGTCATAGTGAAGGTCTTGGTGGGCCTGTATAGAAAATGGAGAAATACGCTATGGTTAATGTTGATTTTCCTTTGCCTCCTATCAAAATACAACATTTATCTCATTTTTAAGGTTAAAAAATTCAAATACCTCTCTTCTGCCAAGTTCTGAATAAACTTGTTCAAAGCAGTTTCAGGGGTGAGGGCACATCTATTATTTCATTTAGTAAAGCTCATGCATGATGTCACTTGCTATGAAAAATATTTTAAAGATCCACTACCACAACACTAGTAGAACTTATATTAAAAAGTCATAGATGTTCATTTTTAAAGTTGATGACCTTTGGGAACAGGACAACTGTATTAGGAAGCAGAAAGAGTCACAGGAGCAGCAATTCTGTGAAAAGTGATGGAGGAATTCCAGAGAGAGACACAATTATATGTGGAAAATGGAAGAGAAAAGCCTGGGGGTGTATTTTGCATGCAATCATACCAGAGGAGCTTTCTATTATGTAGATACAGAATATTCATTTTTAATTTAAAAAATTTAACAACTGGTATGAGAACATCAAAGACTGATTTGAAATTACTTCAAAAGCAATGCTCAAAAATGTTCTGCCTTCAAACACTGAAGCTTCTGTTTTCCAATGGTAAATCTGTGTTTGGCTGCCGAATAGCATATTTTCCAGGCCTTGAGAAAAGTAAGAGCTATTGAAAGGCAAGTTACATAATTCTGCTAATATTTTTCCTGTTGGGACGAACAAGATCACTTGCCATTTCTTCCATTGCTCTGAACTCTCTCACCTTAGCTTCATTAGTTTTGTTGTTACAATGACTACAGATGAGGAAGAGCCACAAGCTAGTGCTGGTATGCCTGCCCTGGTCACAACTACAGTACCAGGGCAGACGTCTGATGACAACACTATCCACTGAATACTTGAGGTTATAGAAATGACTTTAGGAAAATACCACTTTCTGATTCATGGATGTATGGGTTATAGGAATAAGTTTGTCATATTCTATGTAGAAGAAGGCCTATGAAGATTTTTCCAGAGTGGAAAATGCTGTTCTCATTGTTACATGAAAAAAGAATACCCCCACCATGAAGGTTCAGAAAGTATTTTATTCATGAAGAGTTCTGCAGTGACTAAAATTAAATTTCAACAACAGCCTATTTCATGGAAAAATGTGAAAATACTAGATAATTGTAATAATTTTTCTACATGTAAGAAAACAATGTAGCAATGTGCATATACATAAATTTAAACCAAAACATTTTTACTATGTGAAAATGTAAACTAACTTCTAACATTAGTAGTAGTTAAAGCTGAAAAGTTTTATGTCTCTGAGTAAAAAACTGATAAAGAAGATAATGGGGGAACTCATCAAATAACTCAGAATTATTAAACCATGTGAAACATTTGAAATTTTTTACATTATAAATTTCTTAAATTTGAACTATACTCCTGCTGCTAAATCCTACTAAATTAATTATGAATCTGTGTTTCCTTTATTATGAATGTTTTGTGAGGTAGGCTGTTTTGAAAGTTGCCAACACATGTTTTTGCCCTAAAGTATTCCTCCCCTATAATTTGCTTTGTACACTGAGAAGGATCCTCAGGGCGGATTTTTGCTGGCTATAAATGTTCATTTAAACAAATATCTATATAAAGCATGATCAATGTGCAGAAAGAAATGCATAGCAACCATCAACAACCAGCCTTCCTCAATGAAACAGTACAGATATATCGGCTATTGACATGGACTTCTTCTAGGAAAATGTCTGCATGAGATGATTGCAGGTATGGTGCCACATGCCTGTTATCCCAGCACTTTGGGAGGCTGAGGCAAGAGGATCATAAATTCAAGTCCAGTCTGGGCAATTTAGGAACTTGGTGAGACCATGCCTCAAAACAGAAACTAAAACAGTCTGGGTATGTAGCTCATGGCAAAGGTTCTGGGCATCATCATCATCATCATCATCATAATAATAATAATAACAACTAGAGATGACTAGTTCTAAATTTAGATTTTTTTTATATAAATGTCTTACTGGGACTTTATTGTTGTTCCTGCTCCCAGCCTTTGAGGCAAATGGGTTGCTCATGAGATTATGACAAAGCAGTGTACTGCTCCCTTAACTGGGGGCTGTCATTGCCATCAGTCTACCTTCTTCTCTCTTCTTAAAACTTGCTCATGTGAAACTGTTCTTGAAGATGACAACATCTTTCATGTCACTAGTAAAGTTGGGTCAAACTATTAATTCTCTTAGGAAAAGAAAGAGCTTAAATTTATTCTAAGGTAACTAAAGTCAAATTTTTTCCTGGGCATAAGCCTTAATGATGGGGGATAAAATGGAAGCCATTGGCTGCCTGAAGAGAAGACAAAGTTAGGGTATACTGTGGTTTCCTGGAAAATTAAAATAATAGATTCAAAAAAATACATCAGCGTACTTTAAACTTTGGTTAAAGTTTTACTACATTATTTGGTAATTTTGTGCATGTTGCAGTTTCAAGAAAAGCTAAATCTTTAGCAAATCCAGTAAAATGCCTTCAATATATTGTATTAAGCCCAAGGATGAAAACCGAAAAGATATAATTCCTAATCTAGACAAGGCATAGATATACTTAAAAGTCAAGTAAGGATGCAAGAAAATACAACATAATTTTTTATAAGATAGAACGTGATTGATAAAAGAGTCAGATCATTGTTGAGGTTTTAATTCTGACAAGGCAATGACCTTTTTGATCTGAAAAAAGTCAGATGAGACTTAGTAGAGGGAGACAACTTTGCATTTAACTTTATAGCATAGGGAAGAATAATGTAGGAGGAGAGAGATACAAAATCATTGCATGGCAGACTACTTCCTTCTTGTAAAAAGAGTCTATTAACCACTTGCCAACTACATGACCCATTATATATTCCTGATTGGTAGCCAGTTTGGCCTCTGTTATTTGTCTATAAAACTGCCTGGAGCAATACCAGGCTGCTTCACCATCAAGATCAAATCCACAGCAAGCAGCACAAGTGAACAACATGGTGCATATTGGCTCTTTTCTATAAATGAAGAGTGGTTGACACTTTGTGGCATTTAACACAAATAGCACCTGAAATGAATGCACAGCTCAGCACTGTAGAAAAACATTTTATTTAGTGTCTTGAGTATGCTATTTGACATATCAAGCTACTTATATGGTAGTTTCCCTTTAAATTTCTTTTAAAAATTTATTCTCTCTCTCTCTCTCTCTCCATTTCCCTCTCTCAGTCTCCAAAATTTCATTCAGATTTGGTTCACTTCTTTTTAATACACTGATTCTTCTGAGTCCTAAAATTATGTATTTTATCCTAAGTATGACAAATACAGTACCACACACACACACATGAAGAATAAAAGCCTTGGCAAGGTTTCCTTTTCTAAGAACTGGCCTAAAAATTATCTGGGAAGGATCAAAAAGTGCATAAGTTTAATAGTGTTGTTTATTCATGCACAATGATTAATGTTCTTATCAGTTCTGGATCCTGTGATCTAAAAGGAAGGAAAAGCCAGACGATTGCAGTGCTTTGGTTGAGACAGCGTTCAGTTCAGTTTCCTCAGTTTTCAGATAAGAATTCATGCGTAGAAAGATATGTGTCTTGGGTCATACAATTTCTGAGGAAAATAAATCTTTCTGGCTTGTTATAATTTGAAATGAAGAATGGGTTTCATAGGTACATGATAGAAATATTTTCATTCTATGGGGGAAGGGCCAGTAACATAGTTTTCACAGATAGACTGTCTCAAATGATTCTCCCTTTCATACCACCCCTTAGTCCCCTATTATTCTTGTTCACCATCGGTATGATTAGTGCAGGGACTTAGTCTCCTTTTTCCATTGCTGGATCCACAGAGACCAGCCCAGTGACAGGTGAACAGAAGGAACTCAGTACATACTTGAGAGTACATTGTACTATTTGTTAAGCTCTTCCAAGCCACATACAATGGCATGATTAATGAAATTAATTATACAGGTAGTTGGTAGACATTTTGTCCATCCACTTTCAGGACTTGGATTCTTCTTCCTTACCTGTGAGATAAGTGTTTACATAATCATTTTGATACTTTCCAGGTATGGTTTCCTCAACTCATTTTTCTATTTTAAATTGCACAAATGATAACAATCTTCTCAAAATAGAGTATTTATGTCTTCAGGAGAGCAGTTTCCAATAATCTTAGAAAAGACAAATCACTGAGGGACTGGCCTTTTTGAATATGAGATTTGTGCTGGCAAAGAGCATACAAAACAGTCACTTGAATAGATCAGGGCTCAAAGAATAGGACTATTCCATGAAAGCTTCCATTTCTTTACCTAACACACACTCCCTAGAGCCTCTTCTCTGCACAGTTCTCAGGATACACTCCTTGCTCTCTGCCTACTAGAAAGCTCAACACATGCTCCAGAGATTTATCAGTGACAACTATACAGATGGAGTTACCTGTGCTGAGTTTTTCTTTGCTAATCCTCTGAATAACAATCTCAAGAACGCCAGGACAAGCTATTACCTTGTGACTTTAACTTATTAAATTAATAAAAACAAACAATATTTTAAGGAAATTTGAAAAGTTTAAAATAGGCAAATAAAGCTCTAGTAGTATTTCTTTCCATGTGGTGTAGATCATTTCAATAAGATAAAGCTGCCAAGCACAAGATGGAGAGATGTTTACCGTTTCCTCATTTATCTTTATTTGATTGGCTGTGTTGGGCTCCACTAGGTACATTCTGACTTGTGGGATTCTCACAGCAGATGCTGCATTGATTGAATGATGGCCAAGGGGTGGTTCCCACTAACTGACCTAGAAATATTGCTTCCCATAACCACTTTTATGTCCAGAAGGTTAGAATGAAATTATGGAGGGCTGAACTACTCTGGAATTGTAGCTTGCACTTTAGTGAAACAGAAAGCCTAGTTGTGGAGGGAGGGAAAGTTCTTTTAAAAATTTTTAATGTATTCTATAGGATCTTTTCCATTGTGAAGGTGTATTACAATGAATTTTTATTTCAATTCTTACAGTCTATTTAGAATTAATATATGAGAGCTTCAGACTGTATTGCAACTATAAATTAACTTAAATGACTGACTTTTACTTAAATTGACAGTGGTCAATGTGTCTAGTGGTGCAATCAAATCTGTTTTTAAAAATTAAATCTATTTTATTTCATCAATGATCAAGGGCTCTGATATAATAAAGGTGAACTAAGAATTTATTGAGCTGTTACATTCAGCTTACTTACTCTAGAATTAGTGAGTAGACACTCGGTCACAGGACAGCTTGATATGGATGTTTCTGTACTCACATGTTCTCATGATCCTTACACATTCAACTCATTTCTAAACCGACGAATAATTATTTTCTCTAACTCTTCTCTAAAGTAATATTTTTATGTGATTTAGTTTTATAATATCTGTTGAAATTATATATATATATATATGTAAATATATTTCTTTTTCTTACTTTTTATTATGGAACTTTTCAAAATATACTAAATTTGAGGGAATAAGGGTGTATAATGCACTCTCATATACCTATCACTCAGTTTCTAAACTATCAACACAGAGACATTCTCATTTTATCTACCTGAAAACTCCCTTCACCAGGTTACATTAAAGCAAGTTCCAGGTACTATAACATTTGTTTCACAAATAATTTAACATATATCTCTAGCACTGTTGGCATGGCATTGTGTATATCTATACAGGAGGTTATCAAACATTTGGCTTTTTGAGAATTTGATAGGGCAGAAATCACATATTAACACTTTTGATGTGTATTTTACTTATAATGACCAAAATGAATCATTTTTTCACATGCTTAAGGGTTATTCCATTTCTTTTTCTGTGAGTGGAAGGCTCACAGCTCTTATCAGTTTTAAAAATAGTGTCAGCTGTTCTATTATGCCTCTGTATATTAGAGATATACAAATTGTATTATTTAAGATGCAAATACTTTTTTCTATTTGTTTCTTTCCTTTGCTTGAGGTGTTCACATAACTCAAATGACTTATTGTTGCTGCTGTTGTTTTACGGATAAGAATAAAATTCTGAGTCACATTTAAGAAGGCTTTCCCATCCCAGGTAATAGAAGAATTTACCAGTGCTCCTTTAGTACTTATATAGTAGTAATTTTATATTTAAATATTTATTTACTTCTTTCTTTATTTTTTAGTACCGGGGATCGAACTCGGGTCCTTGTGCTTGTGAGGCAAGCGGCGGAACCACTGAGGTAAATTCCCAGCCCTGTATTTAAATATCTAATTCATCTGGAATGTGTTATAATGTGTATTATAAGAATTGATCCAAACTTACCTTCTTCTAGCATTTGCAATAAAACTTACTTAGAATCCGTTTCTTCATCATTGATTTGAGATGCCACTTCTGTCATGTAAATTTTTATGTGCAATTATGTCTATTTGTAGATTTTTCTCTTCTGTCCACTAATATGATTGTCTGATGCTTCACTGTTTGATATATGATTATTCATAGAATGCCTACTTTCTGGAAGCGCTAACTCTTCCTCATTGTTCTCTTCCTGACATCTTTATGATATTGGATTTTCCTATGCAAAAACATGATATCGCTTTCCACATGGTTAAGTCGTCTATTATGATTTTAGTAATTGATTTATGGCTTTTCTCCTACAAATTTAAATAATTTTATTATATTTATCTCTAAATATGTTGTATTTGTTTTCATAACTTCAGGCTCAGGCCGTTATCTTCTGTTTGTTATTGACTTTTGTGAATTGATTTTATTAGTCAAGGTTTTGCTAAATTTCTTCTATAATAGTTATTATTTGAATTTTACAGATGTACTATCACACTTTTTTTTTTAACACTGGGGATTAAGGCCAGGGCCCTAACACTGAGCTACATCCCTAACCTGTACTTTATTTTTTTTAGGAAGTGAGGGCGATCTGGCTGTGACATCTGTCGCCCCATTGATCACCAGGGTTGATTCGGCTGATCTGGCTGGCTAGGCAGGTGTCCTCTTCCTCCCTCACTGCTCCATGTGCATCCCTTCCAAAGCTGTGTGCTCTGTCAAACAGAACAACCACCTTGGATAGAGGAAGACCGTTTCCTCGAGAAGGGTATATGAGGAGTAGCTGTGCTCCCTGGTGAGAACCTCCAAACAAGCTCTCAAGGTCTGTATTTTATTTTTTATTGAGAGACAGGGTCTCATTAAATTTACTAAGTTGCCCAGGCTAGATTTGAACTTGTGATCCTACTGCCTCAGCCTCCCAGAATACTGGGGTAACAGGCGGGTACCACCACACCCTTTCTTAATACATAGAGTTTCAGTTCTTCCTTTTAAATTGCTATGCTTTTATTTTTTCTCTTGTCCATTTTCATCAGCCAACACTTCCATTATAAAATTCAAGAGAAGCAGGGATAATGTCTTCCTTGTCTTGATTTTATCTGGAAATTCTCTAGTGTGTTCCCATTTAGAAAGATGCTGGCTGATTTAACATGAGTAGATGTTGAATTTGTTGATTGCCCCTTTGTTCTTTATTGAGATGAGATGATCTGATTTTTCCTCTTTAACTCAGTTTTACCAGATTACCTTATGAACAACCATTTTTACATTTCTGAAATAAATTTCATTTGTTCATGATGCATAACTTTTAAATGCATTGTTGGGTCCATTTTCTATATTTTATCTAATTGTTCCATCAGTGTTCATAAGAAAGATTGGTCTTGTTTTTTCTAACAGTCTTTAAATTCACCTCATAAAGTATAAAAATTTCCCCCTTTTTTTGCTCTGGAATAGTTTAAATATTATTAATACTATCTGATTTTAAAATGTTGTAAAGAATTCCTATATGAAAACATCTTGTTTTGCCTGGTGGTTTTCTACTTTTAAATTAAAGAAATTTTCTATTTCTTCTTTGATAATTGATCCAATTACTCTTCAATTTTTTATTTTTGAAAAGTTGTAATTTGGTAATTAACTATTTTATTTTCTTACAAATTAAAAAATTTCCTCTGTTTTGATACCTATTTCCCTGTTGAAATTTCTATCTCTTTACTTGGACTTATTTGTGGAAGTTTTTAGAAAACAAATGAAATTACTCGTCTTAACTTCAAGAGTTCATTTTCATAATATAGCCTTCTCTATTAATCCTATTATTTTCCACCAGTCATTCATTTTGCCCTTAGAATGTCCTTTCCAGTCTTACACTTTATCTTCTCAATTCAATCACATCTACAGTTTCCTGGTCTATGGGTTCTCACACTTCACTGGTTTCACTCCTATTAACCCACCAAGAGATGCAGTGCTCTGAGGCCAGTATCTTGTAGGTCTTGCAATTCTGAATCTGAAGTTGCTGAACTCCAAAGTTGCTTGAGGAGTATTCTTACTGAGAACTCTGCAGTTTGCCAGTCAGGATCGGGAAAGAGATGCACCCTAATCTGAGACATTTTGACTGCATTGAACAAGATTCTAAATCATTTTGCTCACTCTATCAATTTTTTTCAGATCAGTGCTTTTCATGTATTTCCCTACTACTGGATCATTCCAACTCAGAAGGAGCCAGCTGGGCACAAAGCTCTTCTGTCTCCAACTGAAGCACAGTATCAACTGGTGTTCTGGATGGCACTCCTCTGAGAAGAGGAAAGGCCTAGCGAGAGCCATGTACTCATGGACAAAAAGCAAATCCTTACAGAATATGTGCTTTAAAACACTATTTAGCTGTCAAGACCCACATGTCAGGGTTAGTTAAAACAGTTCAGGCTTTTAGCTTCAGGTGAGAAAAATGTTCAGGAGGAACAAAACTATACAGTGCACAATGTCTCTGTTTCAGATTCAGAGAAAACTCTCTGAGGGCTTGTATTTATGAGTATAGGTAATTGGGGTATATTTTTAAATGGTGATAACTTGATAATGAGAGAGAGAGAGAGAGAGAGAGAGAGAGAGGGAAGGAAGTGAGAAATTCCCAACTTCTTCGGGAACCTAAATGTGCACAACCCCATAGTAAGTCCTGCATCATGCTATGGGCTGGATGCGCAGCTCCACAGCAAGATGCCAACTTCTTTGACAAATCATCTGTACCACTGCGAATACAGGTAGCAGGAGACAGACAAGTCCTAATTGTCCTCTTCAATCCCAGTTTTTCCTCACCAATTTCCTGCTTGACCTTGCTCCTCCTCACCTCCTTCAGGTAGTTCTTTCTGGTTCTGTTGACTTCAGCTACCACACAGGACTTAAAAGCCATAGGCTTACACAGACTACCCAGTCAGCCCCGCTAGGTGCATACAATCTAAACTGATGAGAAACCCTCCGGTTCTGTTCCATTAATAGTGATTCTGGTTGTTGTTTCTTTTTAAAGAAAATAATTACTGATACAAATTTTCTAGAAAGTTTAGAATGTTGACAATCCAACTTTAGGCATGTGTCTTTATTTTTGAATGATTTGAGAATTAAATAGTAAATATTGATATGTCTAATACGATGCCATGAACTTATTTCACATAGGACGTCCTGCGTTAGATACTTCAAACGTATGTGGTCTAGTAGTAATGACCACACAACTACTATATTAAGGGTTGTTTAGATATCCCTAAAACCAGCTGATAGGATATTTCAGTGAGCTGACCTATATCTAAAGTGTTCATTGTATATTCCATTTTGGTATTTCTGAGATAGATGATATATAGATATAGATATAATATCCACTGAAGAACAGTTATAAGCATTTCACATTAACTTAAAGATGCAGTTTTTCATTTTATACCAAATTCCCCAAAAGATGTCCTGCAAATGCTAACATGTATCTGTAATCAGTGAGCAAATGAATTAAAGAAGTACTTTTGCTTTAAATTTACACATTGTCTTTCAGATCAAATAGAGAAAAAACCACAATAATTTCTTGCCTATATAGTGTAGTAAGACAAAGAAAGAATAGTTCTTTTATGGTTTGGAATAATAGCACATTCAGATATCATCCTTAAATTAAAGGTCTTATGAAGCCCAGAAACAGTAATTAGAACTGTTACAAATCCTTCTGTATCATATTATTTTGCAGAAATTTTGTGTCATTTTTCCAGAAAGGTAAAAGTCACACTCACCAATTCTTGTAAAATGTACCCTGTAACATAATTTTCACATAAATTAATTATTTTTATCAAAGAGTTAATTGTCCTATGAAAAGTACCATAAGCATTTTATTGTAGAAAAATAGCAAAAGTATCAATCTATAGGAAAATATTTGAGACAACACAAATGATAATAGATTAATGATATCTAGTAATTATATATATTTTTATGTATTTGTGCTTTTTTAAGTATGAAGAAATAATGATTAACATATTTAACCTTAACCCCAAAACACTAACAAATTAACCTTAACTTTTTTTCAGAAATGAGAGGCTGATCCTAAAATTCACAAGCAAATATATTGAACACAGAATAATCAAAAAACAATCTTGTCTAAAAATAACAAAATTAAAGGGCTCATACTTCCCATTTTCAAAACATTCCTTGATGTCACAGTGAGGCAAACAGTGTGACACAGCATGAAAGATAGACATATAAGGCAATAGGATTTATTTTTCAACTCTTAGTCCGATATTTATGGGTCAATTGTGACAAAGATGCTATGACAATTCAATAGGAAAAGAAATCTTTTTATCAAAGGTGCTGTGATACCAAAGATTAGCTCAAAATGGAAGCTAACTGTAAGGGCTAGCACTATGAAGATCTTGCAAAACTCATATGATGCGAATTTTCTAGAATTTTGATAATCCAACATTATTTAGAAGAAAACATAGAGTAAATCTTCACGATTGAAATAAGGAGTGGTTTCTTGGATATGACATCTAAAAACAAAAAGTGAGAAAAGCAGATAAAATCTTTTTTGTTTCAAAAGATACCATAAAAATGAAAATACAACTCCCAGACTGGATGAAGACATTTTCAAACCATGTAGCTGATAAGAACTGGATGGAGACTACATAAAGAAGTCTTACCATTCACAATAAAAAGACTAATAACAAAAATGGGCAAAAGATTTGAATAGACATTTCTTCAAAGATTATGTACAAGTGGCCAGTATTCCCATGAAAAGATGCTAAAAGAATAAAATTAGAAAAGTGTAAATATAAATGACATGGTATATCACTATATACCATCATTATGATGGTTATGATATAAACACTGACATTAACAAGTGTTGGTGGCAAAATGTAACTCTCCCATACTGCTGGTAGAAATGTAAAATGGTGCATCTATTTGAGAAAAAAACTTTAGTAATTTCTGAAAATTTTAAACACAGACTTAGTGTATGACCCAGAAATTCTACTCCCAAGTCTACACTCAAAAGAAATGAAAACTGAAGTCCACACAAAAACTTGTACGTGAGTGCTCATAGCATAATTATTCATAGCAATCCTAACTTGGATAGCAAATTTCCATCCTCTAAACATAAAAAATGTGGGGTATACATAAGTGGAACATTATTCAGCCAGACAAAAGTATGTGTACATGCTATAACATGAATGAATCTTGTGAACATTGGTAACTGATAGAAGCCAGAAGTAAAAAGCCACGTATTTTATACTCCGTATATGAAACTCCAGAATAAACCAATCCATAGAGACAGAATATAAATTAGTGTTTGCCTGTTGCTGGGGAGAGGAAGAAAGGTGAGCGACTAATAATGGATATGAGCTTTTTGAAGGGAAGGAGAGGAGAAGAGGATAATGAAATGTTCTGAATAGGACACACACGTGTAAATACCAAATAGTTTCTCTAGTGTGAGAAACTGAAAGTGTAAATAAGGACTAAAAGGTATAATAGATAATAGGAAAATAGGAAGAAAAGGGGCAAAGGGGAAGGGGAAGTGGGAGGGGTAGGGCAAAGGAAAGAAGGGAATGGAATTAATATGAGAAAATGAAAAAATGGGAACAAAGTCTTTGTAAATAGGGAGGGATGGAGGGGGTGAAGGGAGAGCAGGGGAAGAGGGAAAAATAAGAACCAGGAGAGATTATGTAAAGGTGCAAATTTCCAATGATGAATGTCATTATATTGTATACCTAAAACGTACCAATAAAATTAATTAAAAAAGAAATGTTCTGGATTTAGATAGTGATGGTGACTCAATTTTTTAATATACTAAAAATATTATGTACATAAAAGGAATGGATTTTATGATATACAAATTATAGCTCAATAAAGCTCTTATTAAAACTCCAACAAGTAAGTTTTTAGCTAACACCATTAATGAGCTATTCATTAATACTTGTTTAACTTTCTAGTATGTATCATGCATATTCCAAAACAATGCTTGTAACAATGGAAATGGACTGTATAGAATATATACCATAGACCTAATTATCATAAATTATTTTCTTATTTATACAAATATTTAGCAGGTTCCTGATAATAAATATACGGTAACAATGTGCATACAAATCAGGAAAGTAACAAAAAATTATTGAGGAACAGTAGGGGCGGTTTGCTCATCTGGGTACTGTGAAACAACACTGGAGCAGAACTTGAGTGCATACAAAATCCAGTGGGTCCCAAACCTTGCTGATTGTCAAAGTTCCTTGGGAGCTTACAAATATAATCTCTGCAGTCTGTCCAGATGGGCTGAATCAGAATTCCTGAAGAATTTAGAGTTTAAATATTCCACTAAGATCAAACAGAACAGCAACCTGATTTGGAATCATTTTTCTCCGAGGTCACTGTTTACTTGAGCCATGTTAGAACAAACTGTTTCAGAAGATTGACACTGTAACTCCTTTCAGCCATGCATTCCAGTGTGAAAACCCATTGGTCAAAAAGGATTAAGTTTATTTAATTTGATCCTGTTAGAGTTAAGGGCAGTTTCCTCTAGTTGACTGTCATCAACAAACTCTGTCACTTAGCTAATGATGGATTCCTCCTTGTGCTGACAACTATTACTACAATTAACTCAAACAGCCCAGCTACATATAATGTGTTCCTTCACCTACTCCTTTTTAATTTTTACAAGCATTTTAAAATGTATTTTTTAAAATTAGTACATATTTGTCATACATCATGATCACATTCATTGTAGGGAAATTGTACCTGTCCATAATGTATCTTAATTCTTCTTTTTTCCTCCATTCCCCTCCTGTCCCTGCACCACTTCTTCCACTCCACATTTACAAAAGTTTTGTTTCTACTGTTTCCTTTCATTTTCATTTCCCTTCCTTCCCTTCCCCTTCCCTTGTTGCTCTTCCCTTTTGAACATGTTCTTCCTACTTCCCAATATCTACCCTTCATTGTTCTCCTTAGTTACCCTTAAATTTTGCTTCCATGACAATTAGAAAGTAGTTTCTGAAACAATATAACTGTGTTCACTCAAAACACATGAACTGAATTTTGGAAACATTAGCCACAGCAATTAGATAAGAGAAAGAAATAAAAGGAATAAAGATAGGAAATGAAGAAGTTAAATTTTCATTATTTGCAGATGACATGATCCTCTATATAGAAGACCCCAAGAATGCTACCTAAAATCTTTTAGACTTAATAACCAAATTCAGTAAAGTAGCTGGATACAAGGTCAACACATACAAATCAATAGCTTTTCTGTACACGAACAAGACTCACTGAGAGAGGTACTGGAGAAATAACTCCATTCACAATAGCATCCAAAAAAATAAAATACTTAGGAATCAATCTAATGAAAGAAATCAAAGACCTCTTCTCTGAAAACTACAGTACTCTGAAAAAAAGAGATCAAAGAGGATATCAGAAAATGGAAAGACATTCCTTGCTCCTGGGTAGGAAGAACCAATATAGCAAGAATTGTCATACCTCCAAAACTACTATATAGATTCAGTGCAATCCCGATTGAAATTCCAAACAGCATACTTCACAGACCTTGAGAAGACAATCCAAAAATTCATTTGGAAAAAGAAGAGACCTAAAATAGCCAAAGCAATTCTAGGCAATAAAGACAAGGTAGGGGAATCACAACCCCCAACTTGAAACTATACTATGAAGTTACTGTGATAAAAAGAGCATGGTACTGGCAAAGAAACAGACCTGAGGACCAGTGGAACAGATTAGAAGATGCAGAAACAACGCCAGACACACTCAGCCATCTCATTTTCGACGAAGGAGCCAAACACCCTCACTGGAGGAAAGATAGCCTCTTTAATAAATGGTGCTGGAAAAATTGGGTTTCAACTGGCCAAAGACTAAAACTAGACCCATATCTCTCACCATGCACTAAACTAAAATCGAAATGGATCAGAGATTTAAATATTAAAACAGAAACACTAAACTGGCTGGAAGAGAAGTTGGGTAGAACTCCTGAAGACATTGGTGTAGGAAAAGATTTCATGAACAAAACCTCAGCTGCATGTGAACTAGCACAAATAATCAACACATGGGATGGATCTCTTATTAAAATGCTTCTGCACAGCAAGAGAAACCACCAACAGCATGAAGAGACAACCCACAATGTGGGAAAAAATTTTTACCAGCTGTTCCTTAGACAAAGGTCTATCTAGAATCTATAAAGAACTTTAAAAAATCAGACCTCCCAAATTTAAAGACCCAATCCAAAAATGAGCATCTGAAATGAACAGACATTTCTCAGACAAAGAAGTAGAAATAGCAAATAAACACATGAAAAAATGTTCAACATCACTGGTCATTCGAGAGTTGCAAATGAAAACAACGAGGTTTCACCTCAACCCAGAAAGAATGGCTGCTATCATGAAATCAATCAATAACAAATCCTAGCAGGGCTGTGAAAAGAAAGGAACACTTCTCCATTGTTGGTGGGAGTGCAGACTGGTACAACCACTGTGGAAATCAGTATGGAGATACCTCAAAGAACTAGGACTGGAAGTCCCATTTGACCCAGCTATTCGCCTGCTGGGTATCTTCTCAAAAGAATTAAAATAATCATGCCACAGTGATATATGTGCACCCATGTTCATAGCTGCACAGTTTGTAATAGCTAAAACTTTGAAACAGCCCAATTGCCCATCAACTGGAGACTGGATAAAAAAGATGTGTGTGTGCGCCTGTGCGCGTGCTTTAATAAAATGGAGTACTACTTAGCCATGAAGAGTGAGAAACTAGAGACATTTATAGCTAAATGGATGCACATTGAGGCCATACACTTAAGTGAATAAATAGGACAGACATGTGAAAATACTGAATAGTTTCTCTGGTGTGAGAAACTGAAAGTGTAAATGAGGATCAAAAGGCATAATAGATATTGTGAAATAGGAAGAAAAGGGGCAAAGGGGAAGGGGAATTGGGAGGAATTGGAAACAGGAAAGAAGGGAAGGGAATTAATATGAGAAATTAAAAACTGGAAACAGTCTTTGTAAATAGGGAGGCCTGGAGGGGTTGGAGAGCGGGCAGAGGAAGGGGGAAATATAAGAACCAAGATAGATTATGTAAAGGTACAAATTTCTAATGATGAAAATCATTATATTGTATACTTAAAATGTACCAATAAAATTAATTTTCTAAAAAAACCCTCATGTATTGAAGATGTTACATAAATGTTTGAATTTTAAAAACTAAGCTTCAAGAATGTTTCGATTTACTGTTCAATGTGAAAAGCTTTTCTGCTTATCTTCTCAAATGGACTGTATGATTCATTTTTTTCTACACTTTCCTAGATTCTTTCAGCCAGGACTTCAGCTAGGGAACAAGAAAAATAAATATAAAAAAATTCTAGAAAGCTGTACCTTGAAAGGATCTTTTATATCTATTTCTTCCAAAACTGAAAAAAACAAAACAAAAAACTAAGGCTGCAGTAGAGCAGAACTAATTCTTGCCAAACAGATTAGAAAGTATACACACAACAGCCAATATTTCCTGAAGACCAGAAAATGGGTTTTCTGAACTCAGTGGTTCTTGAACTTGGCTGCCTTTAGAATGCCCCTGTGCCCAGGCCATACTCCCCCTCCAAAAACAAAAAACAAAAAAACCCCAAGCAAATCTGAATTCACCTGATGGTGAGACCAAAGTATTTGCACATTTAATGCTTCCCAGATGATTCTTACATTTAGCCAGGGGTGGAAACCAGGATCCTTATTTTAATCTTCAGTTTCTCTGTACAGCTACTAGAATAGTAGAATAAAGCACATTCATGAAGATGTCTCTTTTGTTAAGGCAAGTCTGGGAAGGTCCTTCCTTACCCACTATAGACGTTTGCTTCAAGAGTAATCAGCAACAATCATAGAACAATTCCTTGATCTATGGAAGAAATTCCTTGATCTATTGTAAGAAAATGACATCCTTTACAATCCATGCCTCTTTTCTATGGAGTTATATGACATATACTTTAAAAGTTGAAGCTTCTATTCTTTTTTTTTGAAGCTTCTATTCTTAAACAATATTTTCATTAAAAATAGTTTTAAAAAATGCATTTGTTTTAAAAAATATTTTGTTTTTAAATTGACAGACACAAATTGCATGTACTTATTGTGTGCAACGTATTTTGAAATATATATAAATGGTGGCGTGAATAAATTGAATTAATTAACAAACACATACTTATCACTTTTGTGATGAGAATATTTATAATGTACTCTTAGTAATTGTCAAGAATATAATTCCCGTTGTTAACCACAGACACCATGTTGCAAAACAGTTCCCTTAACTTATTCTTCCTATCTGAGATTTTGCATTCTGTGACTAACATCTCCCCGATCTCCTTCTCCCCACATGTTTGTTTTATAAGATGTTTGAGTAAGTTTTCAGACATTGGTCTAATAATCGTGCAAACTAGGTTCATTTTCTGGCTGGCTGATGCTTTGAGGAAGTCATGCCCAAGTTTTATTGCTTTGCTTAATTACCTGAGAAAAGCTATGCTAATAAAAATATCTGCCCTTACATTCTGCCTCTGAGACATGAGGAAGCCAAATTAGATAGCATCTATGGATTCATAGGCAGATATCTATGAAAATGAATGCTATGTTATTAAAAATTTCTCATTTAAGCATAATTCTACACAACTCACACAGCCATGTGATTTCAAGAATAAGATGAAATTCCAAGACCTTTTTAGGAGGAGAATGTTTACTGGTTATTTTTTTTTGGCCAACATTTTATATGTAGCACTTTATGACTAGTGAACACTTGGGAGGAAAAAGAGATTGTATCTACAGAGAAAGAAATTAGTACAAAGAAAATGTTTATTTGTCTCACAAGGGCTCTTTCTACATTATGTAAATGCTTATGTTAATGGAAATTTCGGATTTTAATTTTATGTTTTTAGTATATATGATTCAAGGCTGAATAGAAACTAAAAAGGCTATTACATACATTATTTAACCCTTCTATGGTTGGGGAAAAAGTTTTTTCATCTGATATGTTTTTTGAAATGAGATTTACCCCAGAAAATCCAGGGCTTTGAGTCTGACAAAAATTCAGAGTGAAAAACTCATACGGGGAAAAGAGAAACAAGAAAGCTTCGTAGAGGAAGTGAGGTGAGAAGTGGAGCTTGCTGGGGAAAACAGGAGACAAAGGGATTGGACTGAAGAGAGCTATGATCCTGAAGGTAGTGTTATAGACAGCTAAGCTAGGCAAAAATATAGGTAGTCAGATAGGGCTAGCCTCTTGACAGAATCAGGACAAAGGTAAAAAGCACATTACAACTGTGGCCGGAGGTGCATCTGTTGGAAGCCAGGCCTCAAGATGAAGACTGAATGACCAAGGCTAAAATAAGTGGTAACACCTGGTCTCATGAAGTCTAGATAGACATCAGTCATCTCAGTGGGTGGCCAAGACCCTCAGACTCATCCCTTCCTGAAAAGATCTTTAGCTCTTTGTTCTTTCCATGTACACTTGCTGCATAACATGCTTCCTCCTTGGAAAGTGACTATACTTGTAATCTTATTGGTTGATCACAGCTGTAACCCACATGGTACCCACATGGTAGCGCTCCATAAAACTTCCCCTGAGAAATAGGGTCCTCAGCAACTCATTTTCGGCCCCCCTCCTGCCTCTCAGGAGCTGTATCTTTCCCCTTGATATATATTTTCTACTCAGCCTTCATTATCCTTAGAATTCATTCTTCTATTTGGGGAAACACAAACTTGGTGTGTCAGACATTTAGCAGGTTGGGAGTTATAATGTTTCCCCTATATCATATAGAGGTCCTATATAATTTCCTGTATCAGTAGGATGAGTGCCACAGGTTACACAGAAGACTGAGTTTAGATGGTAGCAGAAGTATTCATTGGCTGAGCAGGTTGCACATTCAGGGCTAAATGTTGACCGCAGTGTAATGGAAAGGGGTAGGCATTAGACTCCACATTGCTGGATTAAGAAATACAATTACAGCTCTTTACCACCCACCAAGACTTGCTAAACCCTGAATTCTTAAGGTCTTTATTTGCAGTTGTGAGTATATAAAGTACTGGCTCAATGGATTTAGGAACCGTGAATTCCTCTCCATTCTTGACTTGCCAAGAAATGTGAAATCAGAAATATAATCTTTTGACCTAGACCCAATATAACAAAACCACAAAATCATTAATCAATCCACATAAGATAGACTGTAGACTAAAATGAAGTTACCAAATTTCTCAGAACCAAAGGCAGTATAGAAATTGAAAGGAAACCCCATGGCAAACTTTTAAAAAACTGGTTTTACTCCTAAACCAAATCACTAGATTATTTCAGCCACCTTAGGCCCTGCTGGAGCTCTGATTATAAACACAATAGTCACCAATGACTAATTACAGAGCTCATGAGACTATTGTTTACTTCTTGGCAGTTACCTAATCAAATGACCATGTCTTAACTTCACCTAACACTTTCCAATATAAAACATTTATAATATGATCTTTGTCAAGTTTCACCCCTAGCTGTTCCTGGTGAGAAAAGTCATCATTAGCACAAAGACATTTACAGTTCCGACCACCTTTCCTGCTGTTTGGTGCATTTTAAAGATTAATCAGGGCAGAGCAGAAGGCAGATCCTTGGGACCTCACTCAGAGTCTATTATGTTTCTGACAATGGAAGGTTCTAGCCAAGCAGTGCAGTTCTCAGTTCTACCTTATTATTTAATTTTAGAGTTGGTCAATATGTTTTTGGTTAATGGAAAGTTCTGGTTAACAAAAGTTATGAAATATTTAAAAGTGTGAGAAATGAAACAGCAATGTTATCAATATTTTTGTGTCTTAACGCCACCCAATTCTAGATTGGCCCTATTTTGCAAAGAATAACTTATAAGTTATTCTTCGTTTTTCTGCTTTGTCCAGTATTGTAAATTCTAAAGAAAACTATCTTTAAATGACAGAGATGCTAACCACTAGAGTCAACTATTGCAGGAAAAGGAAGTAGATAAGCAGTGGTCCAAGATTCCCTAATTGGTCTTCTTTAGTTTTTCAGAGCCTGGAAACTTTAATGATATTCAGATAAAATTAAAGTGTGGGCCAAGTCTTGCTGATCACAGTTTTGCTTTTGTTTTTCTTTTCTTCCAGTACTATGGATTTAACCCAGGGCCTTCTCATTGTCTCAAAATAAAAGAGGGCTGGGGAAGTAGTGCAGTGAGAAGGTTGGCTAGAGCTTGTGATTCTCTTGCCTCAGCCCCCCATAGTGCTAGGATTAAAGGTGTGTGCTACCATACCAAGCAAATCAGTTTTTAATTTAAAATGGAATAATGTTTAACTTGCAGGGAAATGATGTGTTTGTCTAAAGAATTATAAGTGCTGGTGTAGGAGACTAAAGTTGGCTGTGATCTCATGCATATCCCAGCAGAAAAGAAAACACAGGCCTGGATGACAAAGACCCACCTCACCATGTAGCCTTCCTGCCCATTGTTCCTTGAAAGCTAAAATAATTTTTTCCCCCCAGAAAACATCATGGGCTAGGTTACATCCCTTTTTCCTAGCAGGGTTGCCTAAGATAGTCTGATTTGGGGAGGAAAGCTTCACCCTATCATCTGAGGGTTAATAAACCTGATTTCTTTTCCACCAACTCTAGTATTATTGCTTTTCAAATGTCAAGCAGATGGACTTGGATCTGGGAGAAGTATTGTTCTGAAATTACACTTAATGCAAAGCTCAACTTCTCCTTAAACTGAGAAATGGACCTTGAAGTGGAAACACACTCTCTTGACTGCTCATTCCACAGTGACTGTTCTTGCTGAAAAGGAATCACAAATTGAGCAAACAAAACAAAGCAAAACCAAAAAATTCAAAGGTTGAAGTTTTTACAAATAAAGATTTGTTATAAGACAGTTCTTAAGAAATGTGCTTTGCCTGTATGTTCTGGAGTTGATCTAAAAGGATAGGGCAGTTTGTGGCATGCTAAAAGCCAGACTGGTGGTATTGTAGATCATCACTAAAATGTCCCCTCCCTGAACCTATTCCTGGCCAGAAAAAAATATAACCATGACTTCTGTTAAAGATTGGCTTATCAGTTTCTGATACTTTTGAACAAAAGCACAAATATACTACATTAGCCAGATACTTACAGGTAAATGTAAACATTATAGCGGGAAAAGTCACACTAAGCTGTTACCAAGAATGCATTTGTTGCTCCAGTTTACTAAAAGTCTGGGTCTCAAAAAAAATTATCGAAAATCAATATATTTTCTAATGTAATTTTTTAAAAGGTCATTTGGATCGATTTTTTTTAAAAAAGGAAAATCCATTTTGGTAGATGATATTATTAAGAAGGAGACATAATTATGGAAGCTAGATGCTTACACATTAAATTTTCAGGAGTATAAATTTTAAGTATACAGAATATCAAAACAGAAACATTTTTTTTGTGGGTACCGGAGATCGAACTCGGGACCTTGCACTTGTGAGGCAGGCAGGGGAACCACTGAGCTAAATCCCCAGCCCAAAACAGAAACATTTCAGATTTGTTCCATCTACAAATTTCTGTTGAATGCATTAAGGTTATATACAACATTTTACATGACTATAAGAGGTTTTATATTTTAAAAGAAGGCTGGTACTGCTTCTCTGGTAATGCAATTCAACAGTTAATAATCACGTTCATATTTTTTAATTACGTTCATATTTAAAGAACTATAAACATAGGTCAATATGAAGTCCATTGTTTTTTCCCTAATCAAGCAAAGGTTGGACTAGAATATGCACACCTCACAATCTGCCAGCATCATCTGAAAGAGCTGACTTTCCCTAGGATCTAAAACTAACACTAGTTCTATAAATTCAACTAAAGGTAAAGTGCCTTCCTGAAATAATCACAAATATCAGAAAATGAAATTATCTCGTGATATATGGGTTTACATTTTTAAGCAATACAAATAAATGTGATAAAAAATAAGGAATGAATATGAAGAGGCAAGCTGAAATAGTTTTTTCCAGCAAACCTCATAGCTGGGTTACATCAGGCATTGATTATACAGGGTGAGCATGGTCATAGTACAGGTGCATGCAGACCTGCATATGCACATACCTGCACAGGTGCTTTCATGAATTGACACATGTGAATGCATGAACATACATGTACACAGGCACATCAAGCATTGGAAGATCTTTAGGCCTCTCAATTACTTCCTAAAAGCCAGTCTTCTATTTATCTTGATCTTATCAGAAGATGAGTCTGCTTTGAACTCTCACAGAATAAGCCAGAAAAATGTATAATTTACCACACAAACTTTATAAAATGTACAAACTGGAAATTTTTCTATGTTTATAATTCAAAAGAGGAGAGAGAGAGATGCGATATGCTTTTTTATTGAGAATTTGGTGCAAGCCATTTCATATGGAAAAGCCACTCTACCTGTAAAGGGTGGAAGTAGTTCCTAGGTCTCTTTTCCCAGGAGTAAGGAGGTATGAATTCCTAGGCAGAAGACAAAGGAGAGACTTCTTTGTAGAAGATAGGAGTGGAAAGGCAGGGCTCCACAAATGAATTCTGAAGACAGACTACCCAAGTGGAGGCTTTCTAAGGTTGGGCTTCAAATATGGTCCTGGGTGCTTTAAAGCAAAGGTCAAAAAGTTGCCTGAGGACTCTCTACTGTCTGTGATCTCTCAGATCCCTCCCTCTGACAAAAACTAATACAGCAAACACATTTACAGAATGTCTAAATTAGAACACCAGACTTAGGAGGAAATAAAGAAATAAAGAAAGGAAATAAAGAGGAAATAAAGAAAGAAAATGGAAAAATGGAAAAATGTTTCAATTATTTCAAAACATTTAAAAAGCAACAATTATGAGGTATTAAGAAACCAAACACAGTCTTGGCTTTATTTATAATCAGAATTGGGCTTCTCAAGTTACTTGTTTCACAGCCTGATTTATAAAACGAGGATACTAAGCTTCTCCCGGATTCACTCATTTACTCAATCACTCATCCAACAAATATTCACTGGGCTGGGCACTTAACAGTTCATCATGTGAATCAAATGAAATAGCATGAAAAGCTTTGTCCATCATTCTTTTCCTATCAAATCACTGCAATAGCTGCAGGTTGCTCAGTGCCGGCCTAGTGGATACCTCCTTTCTGTTAGTGACACCCACTTACCCTCTCAGGAAGGCCCTTATTCAGATAAAGTACACGGTAGTTACAACTTGCTTCCTGTCCCCAGTTTTGCCTTGCCTATGTTCACTCTTCCCATAACAAGCAGAGTTACCCTTTAAAATGTGAACCAGGCTGCATTACTATTCTGCTTAATATTTCCCAGGAATATCCCCCCTCAAACTTAAAACTAAACTTCAAGCCCTTTCTCTGGCTTACAAAGTGCTGTACGTTCTGGCTCAGATAAGTATTCTACTGATTCTCTAGGGCCACTGCTTTTATATTCCTTGAAGGAATCAAGTTTCATCCTGTCTCAGGGTCTTTGTACTTACTTTTCCCGCTACCTATAGCTTTTCCTCCTGCACCATTTTCACAAGCTATCTTCTAATTAACGCTGAGTTCTCAGTTCACATGTTTCTTGCTCAGATATATCTTGCAGAGACCCTCAAGAAGGTTTCCATTAATTTGCTAAGGTTCACCTTATTTTAATTTCTTTTATATCCATGCTCTGTAGCTGATACTTAACTTATTTATTATCACTCCCTTTCCCTACAGAATGCAAGCTAGGGGAGGGAGTTGGGGGGGGTGCACAGAATCCCTGCTTGTCTTTTGACTTTGAGGCTTAGATCAAAACAGGTGGATAGGGGAGGAAAGGGGATCAAAAATGATCAAAATATGATGTATATATACCAATTTCTCAAAACAAATGTAAACATAATGTATGGGAAACATGTATTAATGAAAAAAGACTTTAAAAAGTGTGTGTGTGGTTCTAAAGTCAAGGTCCTATGTTCCATCCCCCACAATCTTTTTTCAAGTTGGCCCTAAAGCTGTTAAAACAAATTCTAAATATTTGCATTGTAACTGGTCTCAGCCCACATTTGTTGAACTCTTCAGATTCTAAAAGCTATTGTAAATAATTAACCCAGGAAAACCACCCTGCCCTTTCCCAGTGGCATTTAAATGAATCTATAATCATCTGCACTTTTACTAATACATTAATTTTAAAGTTATGTGTTCAAACAAGGATGCAGTATAATGATGAGGGGTAGAGGAGAAATATCAAAATATTCAGCTAGGATTTAAAAAGACATATTAACATTATAGAACTCCATGTGTAAAAGAAGCCACAGGCAAAAAAAAAACAAAACCTACAAAAATAATACAAGTAAAAGCAAGCCAAAAAAGAGGATAAAGTAGGTGAAAGCATCAGGCACGAGATACTAAAAGTTCTGAGTTGAACAACGGGAACATTATAAAAAATTATACATAAGTCCAAGCTTTTAACAACAAATCTTTCAACCAAAAAAAAAAAAAAAAAAAAAGAACAATAACCACACACAAGAGAAACCCTCTAAGTGGTAAAGAACATATGCTTGTGATACTTTTGAAAAAGACAGAATCAAGACTCTTCAGACAAATTAATAGAATTAACAAAGCACCAAGAAGTTAACCTACTTTCCATTTCGCGTCTTCTTTCATAGTACTTAGAGAAAGCCATATTTAGAAATTTTGTCGTTGCTGTCACAGCATTATCCTTTGGATTCCAGGGCCAGTCCCAATCCCAAACTACTAGAATAACTCAAATTGTGGTAACATGGATTTATTTTCTTTTTAGAAGAAAGTCCACAACTTGCCTTAAATTGCCTGGTATCAAGCTTTCTCTCCTCTGGGAAATTCCTGGAACTTAGAGTGCTCTCTCATCTACTTTTTGCTGAACATACAGCTGTTGAGTTTAGCTGATCTTCTAAACATGTGACTAGGTGATTGAGACTGTCAAAATAATTTAAAATCCCACTGAAGCTCTTGGTCACTGATGTCATGTGCCCCACTGACATCCCTGCATTTCTAAACTATGAAGAATATACCATGTCTTTCAAAGAAAGCTTCAAAACAGTTTAAATCTTTACTGAACATCCAGTACATGCTCAAATTTTCTAAATAGCTGTAAATATGAAGACAAATGAACCAACTACACCAGGAACAGAATGCAGTTTCTCTTCTCCTCCCTGAATCTATGCTTGACTTTACTGAAACACATCATTACCAGGAAATGACCTTGAAACAGATACATTGTGTTCTCTGCTACAGAAACTACAATGGTTTTGCCGTCTGTCTCTACATCATGCATGTCATAAAACATCCCTAAAGGAAGAGAAACCAGATACTTGGTATGCTCAGGAACAAGATATCCATGCCTAGTGTTTTAATCCAACTGCTTTACACTGCCACTGGGTGTGATATATACACAATTTGAGGAGAATTTTAAGGTTTACTAGCCCACAACCCAACTTCCTTTCCCCAAGACACAGCTCATAATTATACCCTTTCCACTCTTTTTGCATTAGCCCTTCACACTTACATGATACAAGGCAGTGAGAACCAGCAAACACAAAATCTAGAATCACTTTGTAAAGACTTTCCTAGAGATCATAGAAACTCAGAGGAATTTTAATTGTTTGGTTTTGATTGGTTTATTCCCCATAGAAGGCATTTTGGCTGAGACAGTCATCAGCTGAGAAATAGAAACAGCTACTTAGAATCATTCTCTAAATTAAAAATAAGAGCCTCAGAGTTGAATTCAGAAAGGTGGAGTCTTAAAATTAGATCAGTTGGGATGTGACCCTACAAAGACATTGGGGTCAGACATGTGGTTTGAATCCTAGGTCTGCTAATTACTAGCTATTGTAAGTGATTTCTTGAGACTGTGTTTCAGATCCCTTCTGTGTACATGAAGATGTGTAGAGTCACACAGTACCTATGAAGCACCTGGCATACCAAGCAGCCAATGGGGAGACCTTGAGCAGGTGAGATCATCTCTTGGTATAAAGTGTTTCTGCAACCTTTTTTTTTTTTTTTTTTTTTTACAATCTTTGCATTTTTTGGTAGCATGTTACAGTTACAAACTAATAACAACTTGTATTTTGTGCATTAAACCTGAATGGTAAGTGCAATAAAGAACTCAGTTGTTAGTCAATTTATATTTGTCTGGAACATTTGTAGAATATCTAAATTCTCTGAAGAAGAGAAATAGCATAAAATGTCGTGCTTAAACAGTTTATAATTTAGGAACTGATTTTTGCGTGTTTGCCAAAATATATTTAAAAATTGATATACATATTTTCCAAAACTCATTGAATTATATATTATTTAACAATGGGTTCATATAGTATAAATTATTTCTGCATTTAAAGACAGTCCTAATAATAATACTGTTATCAATTTCAACCCTTAGAGATACTGATTAAGTGTGGCCTGGGCATGGGGAGTTCTAAGACTCTACCTGGTTATTCCGGTAGAGAAAAAACCAAAAAGACAAACATGGTACAAAACTGTGTGAATAGTAATTTAGGGATGTGAGATATAGCAAATAAAGTTCAGATCATCCAGTTGAATTTGAATTTAATAAAAAACCGATTAATTTTATGTGTTTGTATGTCCCAAATACTGCACATTTAACTGAATGTCTTGTATTTTACTTGGCAATCCTAAATAGGACACCAATTCTTGTGCAAGAAAGGGGGAAAGAAGAATATATGTATTGAATTGTTTAATTATATATGTATAATACAGACTTTGAAGATTTGTTTCTGGGGAAGGAATCTGTGGTAGGAAGAAAGAAAGGTAAGAACATTTTTTATTATACTGTACACTTTTGTCCATTTTAAATTTTAAACCACATGAATGTATTGTATATTTTTAAACAAATAACATGATAAAATTTGAAAAATAATTTCCAACCCAGTCAACAGAAAATAAATCTAATATATGTGATATATTTAGAAAACAAAATTGATAGAAATTTGCTCAAAGGATTTATTTTACTTACTCTGATTTTTCAATGTAGTTAGATATAAGTAGAATTAATAATTACTAGTTGAGTTGCTTGACTATAATCAAATTAATATTAGCAACCTGTCACAATTATGATAAGTACTTTACATATATTAATTAATTTAATCTCTCAGGAATTTTTGAGTTTTTGCAAATTAAAAAGGCTAAATCTCAGAAAGTGTAAGTCATTTGCTCAAGATCACACTGCTAATAATTGGCAAGTCTAGGGCTTGAATCCAGGTCGGTCCCCTTGAAGTCACAGACTATTCCTTTGAAGCACAACACAACACAAGGTAACACAACACAACACAACACAGGATAACACAACACTACTGTCTTCTACAATGTGTGTTCCTAAAAAGTCATAAAATTTATAGGTAGACATGAAAGTCAATGCAAAGAGCAAAAGCAATCAATTAACACTTTTATTCACCAGCATCAGTCTCTGACCTGTGAAATGTGTCACTAGTAAATCTTCCTTCCCTCTCTACCTCTTTGTTTTTAAATAGAGAAGTAGATTTCACTTTGTGCAATGCTGTGTTTCAAGAAAGTTGTTTATAAATATAATTTATGCAAATGCTATAATATTTAGAATTGCAAGCTGCTGTTTAAACAAGTTCTCCATTAAATTTTTTTTAGATAGGAAGAGATTTTTGTAATATGACTGACTCAATCTATTAGTTTTTTTGTATTAGTTTCAAAATGAAATAATCCAAGAATCTGCTAATCATTCTTCAGAAGTGAGGGCCTTAATACAAAACATGACTGGGGTTTTATATGTGAAAAGGACATTTTGTGGAATTCCAAAGAATTTAACTAGTGAGATTGAGTTTCTAACTCCAGCCTACATTTACTAATTATTGTTTTAAAAGTATGAGTAAACATTTGCCAGAGAGAAATAGAATGTCACTCAATTTATCAAATCAGTACTATTTTTAATATCTTATCAGAAACAGAAATATGCTACAGGGTTATTTCGTTTTCTGTTGTGACATTTCTCCAAAATTTGTTTTTGTCTATACATTCTATGCTTTCCTAAGTCATCTACCTTCTTCATAGTGCAAGTGGATGTGGAGTGTGGGAAGAAAGATGATTATCTGTCAGACAAGACCATTGAAAACTAATACTGAAGGGTCCTTAAAGTTAATGGTTTTGCAAACAGTTGTCCAAAAACTATTATCCCACTGAGAAAAGGTCTGCAGGCTCCTGAGTAGTCCTTTGGATTTCTGCCCAGTGATGGGTTGGGAGTGATCATTTGGCAGATAGCCAGCCTATCCAGGTCCTCTCAGGCTGCCATGGACCGAATGGAGCAGGACACAGAGAGGTTGCAGCAAGCCTTGCTTCGCTGTGTTCAAGCTGTGTGCTTTCTCCCACTACACATCAACACTTCTGAATAAATCGTTTGATTTCCAATTCAAGCTGAGGTAGGAGGATCTCAAGTTAGAGCCCAGCCTGGGCAGTTTAGTGATTTACTGAGTCCCTGTCTCAAAAATTAAAAAAAAAAAGGGGTGGGGGGACTGGGGTTGTAGCTCAGGGTTTCAATCACTAGGATAAATATAAAATATAAAATAAAATAAACCTACTCAGTAATGAACATATGAAACCAAGCTCCGAAGTGCTGCTGGCCAGGTGATGGACCCATTTGTTAGCATTGCCATTTTGTGTAGCAGTGTTTCCACCACTGGCTGAACGTTTCACTTATTTTCTTCTTTAATCCTTATCAAAGTGAGAATTTTCTTTGAAAGTACAAAATCAAGGAAGATGTATAACATACTAGATCTACATTGTCAAAGACTGAGTCTAAAAAGCAGCAAGTGATTGAGGATTTTACATTACTTTTAGTCTCTACTCCCCCACCATACCATGAACTTTTCTGATATCTTCACATATCTGATTTAGTAAATATTTTTCAGAAAGCATTATGTTCTGGTAAGTACCTTAATAGCTTAATCTGCATAAAATTCATATTATTTCCAATAATTGAAATTGCTTCTCCCATTTATCATATTTGTTATATCTAGTTGAATCTAGTTTTCTTATTTACTTACTTAATTCTAAAAATAGGAAACTGAATTGTTATTATCTTTTATAATTATGATGGTTTAAAATTTTTCCCTCAGTTTTCTTAAGGATAACTTTTGGTTTCTCATTATTTTCCCTTCTGTAGGTGAGCCATTACAAAAAAGCCTCCTTAACTAAAGATTATGGAAACATATGTATGTCTACTAATGAATAAAGCCCATGAATTTTTCCCATTAAATATTTTATTGATATGAAGGGCCAAGACTTAACATAAAAATCTTCAAAAATCACTATTATCTAGTGTTATGAAAAAGCCTTAATTTTTTTTATAAATTCTTGCAAGAGTTGGATTAATAAGCACATGTGGAAAATCAGAACAAATTAAGCTTAAGAATTTGGGCAATAAATCCATGAAATAAATGTAGGGAAGTTTACCTAAGTCTATAAAGCTTTATTCAGTCTTTTATTATTTCTTAATATTTGTCACTATTTGAGCCTGTATGTTGTCCTGTACCTTCCTCCACCTCAATATCATAAAATTCTTAGTGTCAGTGGTAGAATGAATTAATAAATAAAAATGAGTGTAGATATTTTAAAACGACAAAGACTTAAAAGGGAATTTTCAGATATATCCAACATCATAATTAACAAGAGATTTCTAAATACCATAACATCATGTTCCTATTTGGAGTATGCCATGAGAGGTTCAGACTCTGTATAGTGCGTAGTCTTGTTTGGTTTTCTGGACATCTCTGTAAGGACTCATAAACAAGCTAAATGACCAAACATTGTGATGCTAATATGTGTAAGAGGAAAGCAGGCTAATATACAAAGAGTTTGTGCCAAACTGCCAGAATATCCAGTTCTAGGGGAAGACTCACTTTTTTGCAAGATGAAAATGTCATTAAACCTAGAACACTCACTCCCCTTTTGCCATACCTCCTTCTTCACACTGACACCAATAGTGGGACAGAAACTGAAAGAAAGGAAAAAAAGAAAAGAAAGAAAGAAAGAAGGAAAAAGATACATGTGAATTTCATAAGATTTAAAGAGCAGATCAGCCTATTAGGATGTTGCAATGTAGTAGGTTCTCAGGGAACAATTATTTATGAAGTAGTTCTAAATTAAAAACAATCAGCTCATGAAGTGAAAGTGCAGTTGGTTTTTTGTCTGTCCTTGACTTGTCTCCAGCACTAACTGAACCTCATGAATCTTTGATTTAGTGAAAAGTATTGCAATTATTGGCATTACTGAGCTCTGTAGGTATTTTAATTCATAGATATTTGTCATGGTTTATGGCTAATTCTGTCTTTTTCTAAAAGTTATATCCTGAAGTGGATATGGGTTTATAGACAAACCATAATTGTGCACTGTGCTGTATTCATGAACTTGGCTGGTTCTTGAAGTTGCACCCTTGTTATCTCAGACTCCACCTGGATTAACAAGGAACTCCGCCCTCTTCTCTGCAGCCATGAGATCACTTTTCTTCTTGCTCCATGGCTCTTAGCCTTCCTGCCTTTTATTTTATTTAGTCTGTAGCTAAACCTGTTTGAATGAGCAATCAGCATACAGATGAAGGCATAGGAGAGGAGATTGCCCATATTCATTTTTAACTATATATATATATATACATACATATATATATATACACACATACACATACACATATATATATATACATACATATATATATATACATACACACACACACACATATATATATATATATATATATATATGTAATTTTGGTACTAAGGATTGAACTTGGGACCTTGCACTTTCGAGGCAGGCACCAGAACCACTGAGCTAAATCCCTGGCCCTTAACTAAATATCTTAATTTTGATTATCTGAAAGAAAAAAATATACAGGTACCATTCAGCCAGACATTATAGAATTTTGAAGAAATACTTTTTAAAAAAAACTTTGTATTAGCAACTTATGTCTTAGAAAAAATCATTTATTTAAAAGAAATTATGAGTTATTTATTTATTTATTTTTGTAGAATATCTTTAAGTATTTCCACTGTATATTATCTGATCTGTACTTTCCTTAAGGTAGAATAACCAAGAAATAACTTACATATCCTTTCTCACAAACAAGTGTGACAACCAATTCCACATCAGCTTTCTAAATGTCACTGCCTTGAAACTGAATATCATTTCAAGAAAAGTCAAGTACACATAGACATTTCTTCATCAAATGAATGAATGAAAAGAAAAAAACCAGGTCCAAACTTTCCCATGATGAATGAATGAGTTTTGCTCTAGGGTCGTTGCTTACACAAGAATCTGCCATGAGACATCTGACACACTTGATTCCTCACATTCCCCGCATGTTACTGCAGTAAATGCAGGATATCATTTTGCTCACTATCATAAATAAGGTATGTTTTGTCTTTCAGGAAAGTTAAGCTGTTATTTCTTTTGAACTAATTTATTCTATGAAATAAGTCTGTTTTTCTAGGCTGGCAGCCTATCAATGGGACTGAATAGGATATTGGGGTCTACTTTTCTAAAGGAAACCACTCAGAAGGCAAATGGCATTAATGATTATACTAAAATTACCAATATTCAACCAAGAGATCTTTTGCTATCATGTGTCTGTGAAGTTGGACATTTAGTTTGCAATTTTGGATATGTTTGGAGAGCCTACAGTTATTTATACAACAACCTAATAGTTTAGCTTTCTATTCTATTCTATTCTATTCTATTCTATTCTTATTCTATTTCTATTCTTTCTATTCTAAGATTGACTCAGAAAAAGAAAGCCACAATTTTTGATGGAAAATACACAGACCAGTTAATGAGTTATTACTACTTTAGGGTGTAGAATTGCTACAGCAACTACCAGCTCACTAAATTTATTTACATATAATTTTAATGTTCACTCAATAGATGGGAAACTGAGAGCTTATTGCCAGAGATACCCATTGAAGTATTATGGTCAATAATAGTGAACAAGCCTAAATTTTATGTAAGAGCCAATTAGCCTTGCAAGGACAGAGGTAAGAGACCACAGCAGGGAGACCAAGGACTCTTTTTACAAGAAGGGTTAGTGAGCATGTGTTCAGAACTGGGAATCTAAATAGTTGTTTAGCACTAGTTCTGTTGGTGTAATGGAGAGTTGAAGTGGAGGCTGCTTTAGGAATTCCAAGCTGTTGTGGTTCCAGCCACATAGTCCGCATTACCTTTGACTATTATAGGCCTTCTCAATTTTTTCTCTTACAATTCTATGTTCAGGTTGGAACTTCTAAGATTAGGCATGCTTTTGAATTTTTGGTACATGTAAACAAGCAAATATGCCTACTGGGAATAATAATTTATAAGATATTTTCCACTATAGCTACTTTAGTAAAAATTAATCAGGAGGATTGGGCAACAAGTCAGTGATTCCCTAGCTTGAGACCAACAAAATAATGCTAAGCAATAGAGAAAAATATTAAAAGAAAGAAAAGATGGGCTCTGAGACAAAGAGATAATCATTTTAATTGTGATTTGTATGAAAAAGAAAGTTTTCTCCTCCAGTTGGTCTCAGTGAATGACAAAAAGAAAAGACTCAAGAAGACAATTTTACTTTTATGATAAAATAGACATGTAATAAGATTATCTGTCTCTACAGAAGTTTAGGGATGATAGGAAATGCTTGACTTTATAAAATGATCATTGTTTCCACTTAAGTAGGAAATATACTTAAGTATATACTTAAGGAAATATACTTAAGTAGTATATAGTTTCTCTAAGAAGGCTGCAAAAAACCATCTTGTGTTTCTTCCTTAATAAATTTCATGACCATTCTTAAGTTTCATAACTATTCTTAAGAATGCTACAGATTTATAGACACCATTGCTATGGTAGAAAAGTAGTTCTGGAAACTCATCACTGGAATGGGTATCATAAAAATAGTCACTCCCCTCTTTAATTCCAGTATTAATTTATGTCAGGCCCAAGTAAACGAGTCCCAAGGTCATAAGAATTAAGTGATAGTTGGCATTTAAAAAACAAAAAGATATTCATCATTTGGTTCACTGCTAAAAGTTGTTTTTATTAATGCTGGATTTGAGGTATGCTCTCAATATGCTCTCAAAAGGACCTTAGTAGTTAAAAATATTTACTTCTCTGTCTTTATATTCCCTTTTACATGAGACCTTGTGGTTTAGAGAAGATCTAACTGTTATCTATATCATCCAGTTCAGTTTTGTCTTTAAATCATTGCTTGGGCCAGTTCTAGAATGGAAGGATTATTTATATACTTTTCCCCTCTTCCAAAGTTTTTCATGCCTTGCATATATATTGTATACAAGTCCTGAAATCAACAAGTTGCATGTAAAAAGATATTCCAAATAGAAGGCAGTGGTAAGAAAAAATAGAATTTGCAAAATGATGCCCAATAAAACTGAATTACCAAACTTTTGATGTCTTTACACAATAGCTTTGACTTGAAAACTGGTACATGTAATGAATGCATGCTTTGGGGTGACATTTCAAAGCTGAAAAATGATGGTGCTTATTGTCAGTCTTTAGTCAAGGGCTTATTTTATCCCTAACAACCATGTCAGACAGTTATCATTTAATGTGATTCACAAACGTTTATTATAAGCTGTAGGAGGACATCCCCCACTTTTGGTAATAACACTTGTGCCCACATATTTGTATTTAATATTACACCTTCACACAAGTCCAGACACTTTTTACAAAACAAGAAATTTGTGCCCATGTTAGTTTATCTATACTCAAAACTCAAACCAGAAAAAAACACACAACCCATTGACCTTTACTGAGAGAATATGATATTGATGAATTTACACATCAGTATAATTTAGAAGATTCACAGTTGGATAATAGCTTATAAATAATGTAACCACATAAATGCCCCAGAATAAAAGGATGAAAATCAACATAGTTTTAATAAAAAATCTTGACTGGGATATTTGTAGATATGAATATGTGTCTAACATGAGTCATTTAACTGGTTTTTAGGATTTAGCTTTTTTGTCCATAATAATTACAGCATAAATAACTGAGCTGTTGGCAAATTACAAGGAGCTTTTATTAAAAAAACACAGTTGTTCTGAACTAGATGTCTCAAATTATATATCCCTAACAAAGCTTTGCACACCTGAAATCTAGAAGGAACACAGAAAGCACATACATTGCACAATTAGAGATGCACTGTATTTTCATATTAATATTTTAATAATTACAAATATTTGTGATGGAAAGTAAGAAGCAGTAACGTAGTTATAGAAAAACTCAATGTAAACATAATAGAATGTGTCCTAAATTTTTGCAAATAATGATCTGGACGGAATATTTACATGGAGGTGGGATAGGGTAGGGAAGAGGAAATAGGATGAAGAGAACGACTTCCCTAAACTCAGCCAAGCATTTGACGTGCTTTTCCACTCAATCACTTTACAGAATTGTACATATTATTGTAACCTATAAAATAATTCCTATCAGAAAATTATTCTTTAATTCTTTTAGAGCATCAAGATACATACTGTTATGATTTGGTAAGTCCGTCTTGAGGTTAAAAGTGTCATAAATGTGGTCGAAGCAGAACTAAAGCAAAACTATTGAGGAAACTAAAAAGTCAGTTTATTTCTTCTTAAACTAATAATGGCTGGGTATCAGCTCTTAGAGCATGATATTAATGAGGCCAAATCAATAGATTCAATCACTGTAGGGATCTGCTAGGTTTCAGTTCAGTGGTAATAGAACATGTTCTAGTTAACTGAGATATTACTTGTCAATTTCATAGGGTAGATAGGAGAAAATATAGGTGAAAACAATTATAGGGAAAGGAAATGTTACTTAGGGTTGTCCCACAGAACAGGATAAATTATGCCATATTTATAAACTCAGAGCTATATACATGTTAATATGCCCTTCCAATTTAAGAACAACAGTCATGATAATAATAAGTATATATAATTAGAAACATTACATTTCCCTAGGTTCTTCCAGAACTTTAATGTCATTATTAGTCAAATCAGAGCAGTGTCTACAGAAAATAAAATTTTAAAAATCATTACTCTGATGTTTGGCTACTTCTCCTCTCTTTGCCAGGGACAAATGGCATTTGGTAAAATGAGTTTCAGTGATCATCTGCATCCCAGTTTCAATTACCAGCATGACCTCATAAGAAGGGTAACTTTCAGAAGTCATTTTTCTGATCATATCCAACTAAATGACCATAAGAACCTCAAATGCTGTATGTCTTCTTCCCCCAACTTGCCTCACCTCCTCTATGCATGGTTTCATTTTTCAGGACCACTATTCATCATCTATCATTTTCATATTAAATAAAGCCAGCAAATTAGGCCTCAAAAATGTCTCCTTTCCCCAAGAATCTTGTCAATGTCCACTTTTGTTAATTATTTCTTTAATCTGACTTTTCTTCTCCAACTTTATACTTTCTGAGTTAATTTCAGACCTTTTCCATTCTCAATCACTACAGTCTTAACCCTCTTTATTATCACAATAACTACACTAAAAAATGAGAAATGAAACCTTATCAAATTATACTAAAATGACTTGCTTGTGTCTCTCTATTTTAACAGATTCTAAGTTCTTTAGAAGAAACTACCTCTTATTCATCATTAAAACCAAAATAGCAAATAGAGTGCTGACATGAAGTAGGTACTGCATGAATTTTTAAGTAAAAATTTCAGACAGATAAAAATTATATTGGAGATGAAATTGTTATTAGGAAGTTTAACATGGTGAGCAGGTCTTTTATTATCATTTTAAACTTTAACTAACTTGGCATTTTCCTTAAAGTTTATATTATTCTACAGTTAATAGAATTTATGCTCCCCACCAAATGTCAATATTTCTTAGATTTCTTATTTTCACCTTTTGGATCTAATGACCACGTACAGTACATGTTTATTATGGGGGAAAGGTTAGGAAGAAGTTTTGAGCTATTTTTACCTCCAATTCTAATTTCTATACACTTTGAAGAATATGACTCCTAAAAGATAAGGCAGATAAAAATATTTCTACCAGTTAGAACATACTGGGGTGCAAGCAATATACCTTTGTTTAAATGCATCATTAATATATATGAATTTGAATTATCTCTTTTCTATTTTCAATCAGTTCTCTGTTCTCAAGGTGCCAAGATTTCACCCTCATGTGTGATTCCACTACTCCAGACTACTTAGGCTATACCTCAAGGCTTTGTTTCACAAAAGTCACTCTGATCCCACTCCTAAAGAATTGGGTATTTGTTTCTGGTTCCTTGGTCTCATGCATGAGACTACTTTAAGGGTCAAAGTGAACTTTGAAAGGGTAAATACTTTAAGGAGTTAGAACCATGAGACACACTTGATTAGAATAATCATTGGGAACTAGAGAAAAGAACATTATAATACAAGGGAAATTCTTCTTTGTAGCAACTCAGTTGTAACCACATGGCATTTTACAGAGAAAACCACAACATTGAATTTGATGTGTTCCTCTAAATTTCCAGAGGCAACAGGTACACCCCAGGGCTGCTCCAAATCTTCAGAGGAGACCACATATGCAGGATCCTGTAACTTCCCTAATGGAGGATGACCTGTAATGGACCAGATTCCTTACCCTCCAACTTTCATTTTGCCCTCTCCTTTGTCTAATTACATACTCTATAATCCCAAGTAAAATGAGCTCTCTTTAAGTCTGTAAATTTCTGGGTCCAGAAAGGGCACCCAAATTAATGCTATCCAACGCATTACTAACTAGGTGTATGTTCTCCTTTTGTTGGCTTGGTTTTTCTAGTGTCTAAATGAACAATTAAAGTAAAACAGAGGAGATTTGGGGAGATTATGTTGGCCAATTTCCAAATAAGTGGCACCTTATTATGGCTTAGTAAAGTCCCAGAGAAAAGCAAACTCAAAGCTGCTCATTCATTTTATTGCTACTACTGTGTTGCCTTGATCTAGCAGCCTGTTTCTAACTGAAGATTAAGCAATAGGTTCTTTTCATGTAAAACCCTCTTTATTTAAGCTCATTTCATTATGTTTTGCCTCTCAGCTATAAACAAGAGAATATTTTATTACAGTGATTTTTTTCTCCTAAGATGTTTTTCAGTGTTGTTTTCTATATTGTTTCTAATGGAAGCATGTACGTCCAAAATTTGGCAGTTAGTACTGAGAAAACAGTGGATATTGCTAACTTTAGGAAGATTATGATCAAAGAATGAGAGGGGAAGGACAGGCACAGGAATTGAGAATACCAATTTTTATAAGTGAATGGTGGGAGCTCTCTTTAGTTTATTTGAGGAATTGAGAAATTAGTAAGCCGGTTGCATTACTCCTGCAGTTTGCAGCATGTGATGGGAAAATGCAGAAAATCAAAAGGTTGAGTCAGTCAAGGAGACACCTACGTCAATATGTGGCAACTCCTGACTGTGAAAAGGGTTTGTACTTTTGTTTAGCATTAAGATAGGCCCAGTTTTTCTTTCTCTTTGAAAAATCTAACTTTATTCTATACTTTTAATACCTTAACAAGCCCAGAAATATTTATCAAAAACACATTTCTTTTATAAAAATAACATATTCTGAATAGTCAATGTAAGTACTGAGTAATTATTTTAATAAACATCTCAGATTCTGATTGCCTTAAGTTAGTTGGACAATAGCAAATAAGCATATGAAAAAATGTTCAACATCACTGGTCATTCGAGAGATGCAAACGAAAACAATGCTGAGATTCCACCTCACTCCAGAAAGAATGGCTGCTATCATGAAATCAACCAATAACAAATGCTGGCAGGGCTGTGGG
>NW_004624792.1:281491-314793 GCF_000247695.1 Heterocephalus glaber | reverse complement strand
TTATGTAAAGGTGCAAATTTCCAATGATGAATGTCATTATATTGCATACCTAAAATGTACCAATAAAATAAAATTTTTTAAAAAAGTTAGATTGGACAAATATAAATCAACTTTGCTTTTTCTGATTATTCTTATTCTATTGTATCCCTCACGTCAGATTCAGTAGACAGTTTTATTTTTCTGAGAAAGCTAAAGAAGCAATAAGAAAACATTGTGTTGACTCTGAGTTCATTATAATTAGAAATAGATTTATGTGCTATAGACAGAATACTAAAATAAGGTTCTGTAGTTTCTCCCTAAACCTTTTTAAATGAAATTTCTCCTTTTTTATACAGTTTATATTTCCTTCTTTTAAAATCTGTGTTACATGTATACACATCTACTTATATGCACATATATATATATATATATATATATATGGACATCTATCTATGTTCTGACAAAATGGATAGACACATGAATATTACAAAAAGAGGAAAGACTAAAACATGAAGCCAAAAATATAGGTGACCCACATCTAGAGTTAGACAATAAGACTGTTAAAATAGTAATACCTTTCATTTTACACAGTGGAAAATCAAGGTCTTAGAAATTGGATGTCATGTCTATAGCTAAATACTATACAGCACTGGCAATATTTGATTAGTAGTAGATTAAAAATAATTTTTTGTCTTAACTCCAACTAATTTATGACCCTATATCTGTCCTATATAAAATTGCTCACAAAATTATGTGGGTGGATCTTAGTATCCTTTAACATAGCTGTACTAACCCAAATGTGTCCTTACATTTTTGGCTATTAAACAAATGGTCTCTATAGCAGTTGCAACCTGATTTGCTTTGATCTGTTTTATCTTTTATAACTGAATTGCCATTATCAATTCTTGATCTAGAGTAGCTGCCAAATTGTATTCCTGTATTTCTAGGATCACAAATTTGGAAGAGAACTTGAGTCATTTAGTTCATTTCCCAGCAGAAGACATCTTTCCAAACCTCTGTCAGAACACCTCTGACAATCCTGGACTGTGCTTTTCTTGATCTTCCTTGGTCTTATTCCATCCCCGCCATGACTTCCCAGGTGATGTCTCCAACCCGACCTTGGTCCCTTCATTGGCACCTGTTTCTCACTATCCACACTCTTCTTTCAGGTCTTCGAAGGCAGCAAGATCCTTCCCAGGTTAGGAACTCTGCAGGTGCTTTTGCTTTGTTGGGTTTATTCTTTCTTAGTCCTTCCCCTGTCATGCACTCCGACATTCTTTAGTTCTCAACTGAGACGCAATGTCTTCACAACAGTCCTCTTCACCACTCCCATCCTTATTCTTTGCTCTGCAATTTAAATAAGTTACTTGCATTCATAATAACTACTCACATTCTTTGATTTTAATGTACTCGACGTTGTCTAATCCTATTCTGAACGACGAAAGAAGAAGGAGGCAAAATAGAAATGGAGACATTTCACTCACATGATGTGAGATGACTTCCTTATTCACTGCTTCATTCTGAAAAATATTCAAAGAATCTTTGGCTTTCCTTAACATTTTGTCCAAGCTTCAGCCTACTCAGTTTGGTTTTACTCTTCCTCAAACTATGCTGACAGCTCACAGACTCTGATTTTCTAATTACATATTTCTTTGTCCATCTGTCCTACCAATCAGCTTTAAAAATTGACTTGATCCAGTGGTGGCAAACCTATGGCATGTGTGCCATAGCTTGTGGTTTGTTATTATTAAAAGATCTCAAAGTTTCTCCACCACTGGATTAGATCCTGCATGTAGCCTCAAGAGTTTATGTAGTGGTCTCTCTCTTTGCTGTTTCTCTTTGGGATTAGGTGAAATGCTACTTCTAAAATGTTTTAAGGTAGTTTTTCTGGAAAGCTTATTTTGAGCAGCCTATCTCTAATTAGAGTTGTCAGCAATTCCAGATGGTCATGGGAAATGATGGCCCATTCTCTATCTTTTTTTTTCCATTAGGTTTATTGGTACATTTTAGGTATACAATACAGTTACATTCATCATTGGGATCTTGTACCTTTACATGATGTATCTTGGCTATTTTTTCCCCATTCCCTTGCCCTCCCTTCACCCTCTCCACCCTTTCCTATTTACAAAGACTTTGTTTCCATTTTCTCCTTTTCTCATATTTTTTCCCATTCTCTATCTTAGCAACATCTGACACCATTGACCATTTTTGAAAAACTTCCTGGCTTGAGTTCATGATGAGTGTCCCCTGGTAATCTACCTCCCACTTTATTGGCTTTTTACTGACTCTTCATAGGCACTACACAAGATCCCGAAGCATTAGGATAAGTAAGCACATGGTTTTCAGGCATCTATTTCTTTCTCAAATATCTTTTGAGGTGATCCTCTCAAGACCATGGCTCTAAGTAGCACCCATAAGAATTTGATCCCCAAATTTCAAATTTCAGCTATTTTACTTCTAAGTGCTCCAGATTCATATATGCAAAACCTCAATTAAATATCTCCACTGGATACCTAAAAATATCTAAAGTGGCTGGAAATGGATTCATTTCCTTTTTAAAACTTTTTCTGTCTTAGCTTTACCCATCTTATTCTTTTTCGTTTCGTTTCGTTTTATTTTGTTATTGGTACCGGGAATCAAACTCTGGTCCTTGCGCTTGCAAGGCAGGTGGTGGAACCACTGAGCTAAATCCCTGGCCCAGCTTTACCCATCTTAGTAAATGGCTTCACCATCTGGCCAGTGTCATCAGTATGTATCCCGGTGATAATTTTGGCTCTTTCTTTCCATCATTTCCATCTTTATCCAATTTACTAGCAAGACCTATCAACTCTGCTTTCAAAGATTTTCTCAGCAAATCTACTTCTCCCCATGACCACTGTCCCAAATTTAATCCTTGCCACTGTCATCTCTGGTATACGGGAACAGCCTCCTCTCTGATTATCCTATACTCCATCATCTTCAAGAAAGCCAAAGAGATTTTTAAAAAAATAACTTCCTTAGATATCAAATGCTTTCATCACAAAAAATAATGAATATTTGAGGTGATAAATATTCTAAATAACCTGATTTGGACATTACACAAAGTATAGTTATCTGCCAGTTTCAGTAGAGGATTAGTTGCAGGACACTAAAGTATACCCAAATCTACAGCTGCTCAGGTCCCTTATATTGGCATATAACCTGCACGCATCCTCCTATATACTTTAAATCATCTGCAGGTCATTTACAATAGCAATACAATGTAAATGTCATGTAGGTGGTTGTTATGCTGTATTGTTTAGGAAATAATGACAAGAGAAAAGGTTTGTACATTTTTAATACAGATGTAATTTTTTTTCCAAATATTTAAATCCATGGTTGAAGCCAACAATACAGAGGGCCAGCCTTATTGTGTATTGAAGCATCACATTGTACTCCGTAAATATGTGCAGTTATTATGTGTCAGTAAAATAAAAATAAAAATTAAATTGAAAACAGTGCCCCGTGGCTTTTCCTAACCACTGAATCACACACAGTCCCTTCCAGGACTCTTGCATTATTTTATCCTTTTACATGTTTTCTTTAATAATACTGAAAGTTACAGAATTGTTAATTTTGTTTATTCAGTTCTGTGTCCATCTCCCCACCATAGGATACAGTTTTCATGATAGCAAAGACCTTGTATGTTTGATTAACCTCTCTTATCCACAGTGCTTAGAATAATAAAGTTCATAGCATGCTCAGTAAGCATTTGTCAAAAATAAAAGTTTGACAGGCTATATCTAAATTATACTTTTTTTCTCATTTCACGCAGAATAAAAACTAGAATAGGACCTTCAAGCCCCTCTATGCTCTCACCCTATTATTGTCCCTCCCTATATCTTCCTTCCCCTGCCCCCATGTGGATGTACAGGCTTTGCTGTCCTTGGAGGATGCCTCTGCTTTCTGTGCTTCAGTCTGGAATGCTCTTTCTTCTCCTATCCACCAGGATCACTCCCTTGCTTCTTTCACTTAGATACTGAAAGATAATCTCAGGGCGGCTTGCCTTGGCACCTAATCTCCAATTTTAAGTCTCCTTGCCCCATACCACTGAGAGTTAACACATGCCCCACCCGCTGCCTTATCATCTCTCCTCAGCACTGTTCTCTAATGTGCCATAGATTTCACTTGCTTATCTTGTGTGGTTTTTGTCTCCCAGGTGAAAGGTAAGCTCCACAGGGTTAGGAATTTTGTGTTTTGTCTACTACTGTCTACACAAGAGTTCAGAATCATGTTTGACACTATAAATAAATATTTGTTGAATAAATGGACAAGCTACTTAATATATTATTTTTCTTAATGTGTTGAACATTTGTTTAGTTAAAAAGACTGGAGCTATTGAAGATTTCATGTGGCCATTTGTTAAAGTGTTGTCATTAGTGGTAATCCAGACAAGTGTTCCTCATTTGAGGAAGGCTAATGAGAGAAGGTTAATAGTTGGAGACCATGAATAATGATTGTGAAGGGACCCAACCAAATTGGGTAGTACTCTCAAGTCCATATGTAAGGTTTATAATAGGTTTATTATTATGTTTCTGCTTCTTACTTCCATAGAATAAGTTAAGCCCTATATACACTTACTGTAATAAGGATTTAAACAATCATTCTTCCTTTGGCAGTCATATTTAGAAAGTGATATACTCTTCACAGGACACATCTGGTTTGTCCTGTTTGCTTTTATTGTAATTATTTTCCTGAATCTCAACATTACAAGTAATTGCTTCAGAGCTGAACTATTGGTTAACCAGCCATGACAAATCAACTCAAGAAGCAGGATTAATTGTGAGGCAAGTTTTATGTGAATAGCTGAGTCTACATTCCATGCTCTACTGATCAGAGAGAGACCAAAAATCTAATCAAAGATTTCCAAGAATGAGGGTAGAAAAAGAACAAATTTCTGTTTGGAACCCTATGGGACTTTGGATGACCTCCACATTTCCAGAAGAACAGTTAAATGAACAACCATTCTGAAACCAGAAGGTAATTCTAGTATAACATGGTGAACTAAGGAGCTGAGAAAGTCATTTTTATAGGGTTGCCTTCCCTAAGGAGTCAAAAGCGCTAGTGCTAGAAATGACCCATGATAAAGGAGAGCTGTGTTTGGCTTACATTTGACAGATTCCCTTTATTCCTTTTTGGCAACTATGAGAACAGGCTCATCCAGTTTCATCAGAAATGTTTTGATTTCCTTTAAAAGTGATGATGGTAACATCCTATGGAAGGTTCATGGTCAGTTCTTAAGCAGATAAATCCCCAAAATTTAACATTAAACCATCTGTCTATATTACTCCTTTCTGTCATCTGTAAGAACTCCCTCTTGCCCTCAAGAGTGGCTGATCTCATTTAGGTAGAGGATTAGGCTAGGGAAGTTTGAAGAATAACTATTTATTTGGGAAGTGGGGTGGCACAAGACACGTATGACACTTACTTTATAACTGCAATGTAGACTTTAAAGTAGCCTGAAAAATCCAATAAGCTTATATACCTGAGTCTGTAATAATGATGATGAAGTACATCTTTTCTGTTAACTTTTCAAAATTTTGTTTACAAACCATGCACTATATTTGTGTGTATAAATATAATTAAAAATTAAGAAATATGGACATTTAAAAAAATAGAAATCAATCCAAATGCACGTCTCTATTATATTAAATAACGTTGTTACTAATAATCCTGAGACAACATGTAATTCATTTTAACCAATTTAATGATGTGCTATTTAAACACCTGGAATCCTAAATCCTTAGTTGTAGATCTTGACATAAGAAGCCAGTAAACACATTACAGGCGTGACAGCTTTAACCAAAGCCAGCTTTAGCCAAACATCATTTTCCTCGGAAGGCGGACACTGTTTACAGTTCACCTGCTGCAATAGTTTTCAAAGGCTTAATTAGATAATGTTGCATGGAGGGGGAAAATCTTGGAAACTACTTTATCGGGACCACTTGCAGGAGCACAGACACACACTCTAGTGGATGCAACACTTAGCTCAGAATTCGAAAGTAACAGCAAAAAAATTGGAAAGCAGACATGACTCTTGATTTCTCCGTGGCTGATTCACCTGAGGAAGTGCGAGGGATGAAATACCTTATCAGCCTCACCAAGTCACTTCTCCCAAGATGACACCCTAAACACATCATCATTCTTCTTATTCTTATTCATCATCATCATCATCATCTTATTTATTTATTTATTTATTTATTTATTTATTTATTTATTTATTGAGATACAAATGGAAGGGAATTGGCATTACTTGCCCAGTAGTTCTGTTTTGGTTTCTGCGCTAACCATCTGTCCGACAGGAGAGTCGGCGGGAGCCCGCGGGTGCCATCCGCGGCCGTCGCCACCGTCCTGGGACCGGGGTCCGCGGGGAGCCGGGAGCGCGCGCTCACCCCGCCCCGCAGCGCCTCTCCCGCAGCTCCCGGCCCGCGCCCCTGCACGTTCCCGCGCCGCCCGCCCGCGCAGAGCACTCTGAGAGGGTGGGAACGCGTTCCCGCCGCGCCAGCCCTCCTTCCCCAACTCACCAGCCTGCGAAGTTTCCGCGCCGAGAGGACTGGTGTCAGGTTTCAGAGACCTTTCCTTCCCTTCCCGAGTCCTGGGACCCGGGCTTCACCGCCCGCAGCCAAGCGCGATCTGCTTCACAGGGTGGCAATCATGGGAGCACCTCCTTTTTTTTCCAACCTGTGGCTCGGCTCGGGATGGGTCCAACGCCGTCAGGACTGAGAGGCAGGGCTGGCAGCTGCACCAACCCCCGGAGTCTGCCGAGGCGCCTCGGATCAGGAAGGTTTGTGTGAGGAGAAGGCGTGTCTGCGAGTCCGGACGCGGACGTGCTGGGCTCACCTCAGGCCCGTCTTGCCAGTGACTCAACAGCTGCAGTAAGAGGCACGCCTGGCTCCTGGTTAAATCCTCCATATCGTGGAGTTTCGAGCTCTAGCGGCGAGCTCATTTTTTGTTGGCTTTTTTTCTTTTTTTTTTGTACCGGGGATTGAACTTGGAACCTTCCACTTGCAAGGCAGGCAGAAGAACCACTGAGCTACATCCCTGGCTCTAGCTCATTTTTATTCATTGATTTTTCTGTGTTTTCTCTGACCTCTCATATAAGGATCCCAGGGTGCTGCTCCCCTGGCAGTGGCTCTCTGCGCAGAGAGGAGAGGGTGTCTGTGTACCCACGGAGCAGCCAAGGATCACGGGTGGAAGGTAGAGGAAGACCTCCAGGAAATAAAAGGGAGGTTGGAAAGAAATCGCATTTTAAATTAGAATATGTTCCTGTGAAAACATTGGTCAGTATGCACCATCCCAGTCCTACTTCTCACACCCGTTCAGAGATCAATAAATGACTTAAAATAACGAGCACGCATGCTGTCATTGAACAAGTGTTTATTAAGTACCTACTATGTGATTGGCCATGTTCTGAACACATAAGATTCCAGCACAGAGCCAAAATCCTGGCCGGCCCTTTGGGGATTGCATTTTAGACATACTCTGACACCCCCTAGCTTACAGTCATGGAAAAGGTGAGCACACAAAGTTGAATCCATTTCATCACAATTGATTTATTTGTGGAGGCAGAAAAAGAAATCCACACGTGTCCTTTGCATTCGTGTTAGTAAACAACGAGATGATTGCTTAAATTGTAATTGCTAAGTTCAGATCTGACAGGGTGATTTAGTGACTTGGGTACGGGAAGCACTGCTGTTATCCGAGGAGGATCTCCCCAGGAATTTCTCCTAGAAAGGGGGGAAAAAAAGACGAAAACGAAAACCTCAAACAAACAATAGCCAAGTGGTGGAGAAGAGGTTTTATTGAGAACGTTCGTTCTCACGGAAGTCTGCCCTATCGTCAGTGTTCTTACCTTGAACGTGGGGCTGAGAATAACACCCCCTAGGAGTGTGCTACTGTGAGTAATCGAGTGAAAGGCCTAGAACAGTGCCTAGCACAGTACGACCCATAGATGCACTGGCGCTACTTAGAATTTTAGTAACCCTAAATTTACTCCATTCTGCCAAGGTTGGTCCAATTTAACAAAAGTTGTTTTAGAAGAAAGTATATAAAATTGAGTTTATAGATTTTCAAAAACATGGGTTTATGATAAATCTACTTTTTATCTGTCAACACTACCTGTGTCTGTAACAAGTATGTGTCTGTGGGCCCAGAGATAAAGCAGGAACACACATGCAACCTTGATCTCATTCCTCTGTGAACACCCTCATTTAAAATGATTTTCCATCCTGTGTGATGATAGGTCATATGCTTTATCGAGGTAACGTGTTTGCTACTCTCGTCAGTCCCAACAGCTCTCTTTTCCTGTGTGCAACAGAGTTGGCAAAGCCCTTGTCCCCAGATCATCTCATTAGGCTTTCACAGTATAGCTTTGAAGTAGACAAGGCCTCTATTTTATTTACTGTCCCCATTTTAACAATGAAGAAATTGAGGTTGAGAAATTTCCAATAGTTTGCCCAGAATCGAGAAGCTGAGCGAAGGTAGAACTCAGTTCTGTTGGTTCTGAATGCAGAGCTTATGGTTGTCTCTATATTCTGCTTCTTGCCTAGTATTTCTGGAAAAATTTCTTGCCATGAAAAAGCTAGCGAGCACATTTATCACCTTGTTGCCCTTCCCCAGATAAGATCCTAGTAAAGTCAGCTCTTGTAGATGCAGCTCTGCTGGTTTGACTTGCCACATACACCCCTGTCCTTCTGGTTCTGAGACTCAGCCATTGCGGTCACATAGTGACACTGTTGGAGAGTGGTGACACAGTCCCTTCCCTGAAATGTTGCTTTGCCATTTCACTAATGCCACTTTGACTACAGGCAGAGCAAAATCAAAGACCCTGGAAATCCAGTGAGAATGGGTGACAGGATCACATGTCATGAAAATAATAATAATATTATTATTATTATTAATAAAGCTTTCCGGTACCTAAAGTTTATGTTGCACAAATTAAACACATGTAATTTCTGTCTAATTTAATAGAAACAGCTCGGTGGTAAACAGATACATAAATTTAATTGGGAGACTTCTAGTTAAATGTAGCAAATTGATCATATGTGTTTCATTTCCCTCAAACTCTTTCAACACAAAATAAATGAATTTTTATAAATGTTCTTGAGCTGCAAAGAAAAACAATAGGGAGAAGAGACATCAAAAGATAAATTAATGAATTTTTCCAAGAACTTAAATAAGCTGAAGGCTTGGTACCTGATTTGGAAGAGCAGAGTTTGCATACCACTTGTCCATAGGAGGGGTTTTAGACAAGAAGTGAGCTGATTCTCCCTACAAAACTCAACAGTATTAGGCTTAGGAGGCAGAAATACCAGCATGGTGTGGGGTCAGATGGTGGGGTAAGCACCGGGCTTCAGTTAAACATCTGTGTACAGACTGCTTGGACCCAAAGTCCCCTTCCCCACTGCCATGCAAAATCAACCATAAGTTCATCCATCTGCTCAGTCCAGCAGGGTTGGGTGCAACTGAGTTTTAGCCAATGGAATGTGGATAGAATGGATGGATACCAATTCCAGGCCAAGCCTATAAAGTGGCTCCTGAGATCCTCCATACTTTCGCTCTTTCCTTGTCAGTATCCAGATGCAAAGAGGCAAGGAAGAGCTCAAGGAAAAAGAAATGAAAGTCAGTGAAAGAAATGTGTGGCCCTAAATGTATCCATGGAAAGAAATCCCAGCTGCCACCTGTAGAACTGTGACTTGAGCAAGAATGAACTTTTGTAAAACCATTGAGGTTTCGAGATTGTTACAGCAATTAGATATTCTGATTGTGACAATTTAAAGATAATTTTGAGGCAATTTTGCTTAATTTTCTGTTGATACAAAGTGTGCTAAATAAACTTTAATAAATAAAAGATGTTGTGAACTCCAGGAAAACCAATACTTTTGAGGGAAAAGTAATATGCAATTCAATATTCCTTCATCATATGTAGAAATAATTAGAATGAAGAGATGATTCACAAAAGAATTAACTCTAAACTTCAATAAAACTATATATATATATAGTTTGGGGAAAAGGAAAGTGTGTATGTAAAATCCTCATCTGTAATAATATAAAAGCAGTAAATAATGTGTAAAATCTCTAACTAAAAAATAGCAGGATAAGCAAACCATTTAGAAATATGTAAGAACAATAAAAAACCTCTAATCGAGTCAAATGTTTACCTGTTGGAATTCAGACCAGACCCTAAGAGAAAGTCTGTGCCTACATTATAAGAAATTTAACATCATTTTATTTCATTTTAAATTATGAAATATATTACCTTAATAAAAATAAGATTAATCTTCAAGTAAAAACATATATACATAAAAATATACATAGGATAACAAAAGATATGTGTCCAGTAGAGAAAACACACTTTAATATTAAAGTACATGCATATATTAATATAATAACTTATAAACAGTAGAGAAAATGAATTTGAGGTGCAGAATGAAGATAGTTTTGAGTTGTTTTCACATTCAACAAACATTTATTAAGCAACTTGTGCCGGATACACTTCTAGGCATGGAGGATCTGGTGAAGAACATAAAGGAAGAATGAAGGTACCCTAACAGAAAATGAGTATCTTTAAATTTTAAACAACAAATATACTTTTGAATTCTTCTCTCTTGTCCTTGGTGGCATGAGCCACTGACTTTTCTTTTTTTGCCATGATATTGTCTTTTATTCTTCCAAATTCTTTTATTCTTAAAAATGCTCTGGACTTACCCCTCACTGAGAGCAGTCTCCTAGCTAAGCTTGCTCGAAAGAGTGCAAGGAAGGCAGGCTCTGCCAGGTAGGCAGGCTGGGCGGCCCTCCACCTCCTGCTGCCTGCCAGTCATGCAGAGCTGTCTAATCACACCTACAAATCAACCCCTCTCCAGTTCAAGGCAGCCTCGCAGCATGACTAACAAGTCAGAAGACCGGGCTCTGTAGTGCTTGTTCTCCTTCTTCCAAGGATGTAACTTCGAGAAGTATGTATGCTTAAGAGACTTCCTATTAGCAAATTGTTTTATGTCCAAAGCACATAAAGATCTATTCTAGATTTGTTTTTAAACTGAACATATTTTTACAGTTGTACCTACAGGATCTACTCAGCCATGAGGTTGTAACCTTCCTACTTCTAACGTCATTTCTCTCAGTTTCTTAGAGTGTGAAATGAAGATGTATTTCGACCTGAAATGGAGATTATTGTAATTTAAAAGAATTTTTTCTACGTTAAAGAAATATGCCATGGGAAAGGCCAAAATAGTTTCACCAGTTTTATAAATTTTATGTCAGTTTCATAAGTTTTATGTCAGTTATGAAAAGTCAGATTTATTGAAATATAAAGCACAAAATGGATAGCAATCTATTCTATAGTTACATTGGCATATACCATTACATATGTTGATATATACCTGTATGTATATGTAGTCAGTGACTTGTAGAAAACAGGTTGATTTTCTTCTATTTAACAATGCATTAAACATAGCTATATCAATTGATTATATGTCAACATACAATAATTGAAATATTGAAAGATAGTTATATTCATAACTGAGATATTAAAAGTTAGAAACAAAGATTTCTGAAAGTGATTCAAAATACATTATATTAGACTCTCAAAATAAGTGTGATTGGCAGTAAAAACATCTGCAGCAAACAAGAAAAAATCCTTTGAGGTCTAGTGGTATAAATGTGTGTTTTTTTCTTAGTGAAAATTAAAAAGAGGAACTTCAATACCCTCATTAGTTATTATGACCTTATGTCACAATTAAGGGTAAACACATTGGCAGTTTCGTCTTCTATTTAACATAAGATAAATCATGGAAATGTCTTGGCTATTGCTGAGCACTCTCAGCTTGCTTCAACTCATTAGTGGCAAAACCGAATTTGCAACAAAGCAGAAAACACACAGCCCAAACTTGCACTGAATCATCTTGTTGCTAACATCTTTTGATATTGGTCATCACCATTAGGAATCCAATTTTCCCAACCAATGGAAAATGCTTTTAACATTTCTTACTGCTTCTTCCTTAAGACTACCATTGCCAAGGTAAAATTATCCTGAAAACTTCTGTTTTAAAGTTAGAAATACAATAAATATCTGTTGAAATAATCCATTCTGTTAATAATAACTGACCAACAATTTTTTTGAGTCACATTGTGTCGACCAGACTGGTTTTAAACTCCTGGGCTGAAGTGATTCTCCTGCTTCAGCTTCCCCAAGTAGCTGGGACTACAGGCATGGATCATCTTCATCCAATAAATTAAAAAAAATATATATATATATATTTTTCCATATAGGTTAATTCTTCAGTCGTCTTTGCATAGATATACTTACTGATTTTAAAATATCACAAACCAAGTCTTTTGAAATGATTAGAAATTGTTGAATCTAGCACCTAGCCGAATGACTACTTGAGTCATGTGATTTCATATTTGCTTTTGACTTTCAGTTTGGTCCTTGGGGACAAGAAAGCATTTTTAGCCCCTTATGACTTTCTAATGCTTTTGCCAGCACAATTAATAATTTTTTGGTCATGACAGGGAGCGACCAGCTCTGCTCTTCCCAGTAACTGTAGAAGGGCTTTCTACATACATCTTAGCATATGAAAAAGTGGATATTTACACTGATGAACTTGTGCCATCATGAAAACAATCAATATATAGTAAGTCAGGTGAAAGAGATGTAGGACTCATTATTCAACTTTAATAAATACAAACATTAAAACAAAGATATTTGATATATAAAGAGAGCTTTATTTAGCTAATATATTAATAGTATATTAAATACAATACTAAATTCTCTAATAATGTCACAGAAGCTAAACATTTATGTATTTTAGCCTTGAAAATCAAACTTATGTTTTTGGATCTTATTGGTTAAAATAATAATCTCATCACTTTACTTATTCATTCTCAAAACAAATATTCTCCTTGTTTGTCTTTTTTTATCATCCCAATATAATGCATTTTTCTTCATTCACTTAATATCTACCTATAATTTTAAAAAACTGAATTCAATTCAAGAGAATCTTTCCTATGATTATCATATTTCTGGTAGGAAGAAAGATTTTTGTTTTTTACAAATAGTTTGTACTAACAGTTCTTATTAAATTTCTTTTTTGAAATGTTCTGTTCATGTAATTGTCATTACTATTTTTTTGAGTACTCAGAATTGACCTTAATCATTTTTTACATTTCCCCCAAAATATGATACTTTCTGTTCTGTAACTTAGTTATATTGATTTATCCATTGTGTTGAGCAGTGTCCTTTAAAAAAATGAAACAGTTCCTACTTCTAGAGTGATAAATTTTCCTAAGCCATAACTTTTAAAAAATGTTATAACTTGTAACTACTCTATCCTAGAATATTCAGACTGAAGTTACCAAGTTAACCCAAGAAAGGTAACTGCTGCTGGTTTATCCATTGGCATGTAAATATTTTAAAAATAGTATCAATTTATACAGTAAAGCTTTGTCTTATACTGGACATAAAAATATTGTTAAAAAATATCTTTCGTATGAGGCTGCCCATTTTCAACAATTCTGAACTTAATCTTAATAAGTTCTTCAGTGTGTCCTAAACCTTGATCACTGAGAATTTACCTTGACATTAGTGGTAGGACAGATACACCACATTCTTCACTATAAAAATGGCTCTTAATAACTTTGAAATTCAGCCTTTCAAATCTTAACTACAGATTACTAATATTAAATATTCAAGTCCTATGTCCAAAAGCCTTTACCTTGTGGTTAGTTTGGGGTTTGGCACTTATTTTGTATTTTTTTTCTGTGAGTCTACTTTTACTCCAATTTAATTTTTACTCCAATGTTAATTTTTCTATAATAGTAAAATATATAAGGAAAATAAAATGGAAATTAATAATATACTTGAAAAATGGGCAGCAAAGTTGAACAAGCAATTTAGAGTATATCTAATTTAGAGTATATCTAAATATTCAGTAAGCATGAAAAGGTACTCAACCTTATTAGTCATTAGAGAAATGAAAATTAAACAAAAATGAGAAATAACCATGCATCTAACAGGAGGGTTATAAGGAAAAAAGACTAATAATATCAAGTGTTGGCAAGCAGATGGAGCAACTGAAATTCTCATTCACTACTAGTGGGAGTATAAATTGCTTTGATAACTTCACAAAGCTAAACTCAAGCATAGACATGGCCTGTCTTAAATGTATGGTTGGTAGAACTTTGCAGTATGTTTACCAGAAATCTTTTATGAGGGCTACCTGTGATGACTGCAAACTGAAGACAACCTACATTTCCATTAACAATAAAACAAAAATCAAGGTGCATTCATAAAATGGGATACCACACAGTAATGAGGATAAACTTACTACCTACAGCAACCTTAGTGAATCTCATCAGCATAATACTGAGTGACAAAATCAAGACACAGACTAATATATCCTGTAGGTTTTTATATATGTAAGCTTTACAGTCAGGGAAATTGTTAGGTGCCATTAGAAGTCGAGGTAATGGTTACACTGTGGGGCTAGGCAGTGGGGACCAAAAAGAGACAAAGGAGAGCTTCTGCTGATGTTTGATTTTGTAATTTGTGTACCCGTTAAGTGGGTGGGTTTCTTCTGCAAAATTCATCCAGTCTTTTATGATGCATGCACATTTACATATGTTTTGTTTTTTAATAATATATAAAATATAAATCAACGTTATGCAGTTTAATTGAAATCAGTTTGAGATGATAAAGAATTTGAAGGGCAGGATGAAGTCAGAAATTGGATTGATAAGAAGAAAATAGGTTTCTAGCACATTTGTTACATTTATTATGGGTAGTCTATAAAATTCATAGTTTTTTTATGTTCATAATAAAAAAACCTCTGTTACTCATGAGAAGCATATCCAGTCAAAGGATTAAGATCAAAGAGAAATTTCTCCCCGGCTCATGGAGGATTTGTTCTATGTAAAGAGCTATAGCTTTAAGAACATCCTTACAGTAAATACCATAAATTACTTGGTGTTGTTTCTTACCATGACTGCCAGTGTAGAAGGATGGCACTAATAGCAATTCATACCTCAATGAAAGTTAGTGGTTGTGTGGGGAAGGAAGTACTCGAAAATAATGCTGTTTTAAGGGGTGATTTAATCAAGGAATTGATTTCAACTTAAGGGACTGGTGAACTGGATTGACAGGTATCCTGATTGGCAAACCCTAAAACCACAGTATTTGAGGCTTTATCTCCCTATGAGTATGTGGAGAGCAGGCAGTTTTTGGTTAAGTGAGATTCCACCTGCTTTAGCCAGTGGAAATTGTGCCAACAAAGCTGAGAGGTCTGGCATAAATATTGCCTGCATCAAAGTGCTCCTTATATATGCTCCAGTTTAAACCATAGGAAGATCCTCCACAAGCAGGTTTGTTTTATGTTCTATGAAATGATCACATATCTGAAGTTCAACCTACTTTATGGAACACTAGACAAACCTTTGAAAAAATTTAAAGTTGTATAATCCATGCATTTTTAATGTGGACAATGTTACTCCAAGGAGGCAAAATTTGTTCTTGGTGATTGAAATAATCTTACTTTTTAATGTATAAATATGCACATATAGCAAATAAATAGATGTTATATCTGCAGTATAAAATTATTATTTGGTAAAAACAGCCTGAAAAGGCTTCTTGTAGTGGGAGTGGGAGACACAAGATAGAGAGGGTGAAATAAAAATATATTTAACCAAATGCCACCCATAAAATAAGAAGAGTACCCTTCCTTCTGCCTCAAGGCAGAAAAGCATTTTCAGACATTTAAACATTTAAATTTGATCAATATCCCTTCATTCAGTATAATATAAACTATTCTAAATATATATTCTCAGATAACTAAATGGGTTAACTAGTTAAATGTTGGATTATGTCTATTAAAAAGATGAATTTCATTTTAGAATGTAATATTTTTCCTTGATTGTTGTGCTATTAATGCCATTCATATGTTGGGGAAATTAAAAGTATTACATTTTTAATAATCCTTGTCTTTTTATTGACTTCAGTAGGAGGGAAAGGATATAGTTCACTTAAGAAGTGTATTCTGTCCATTGTTAAAAACTTAAAAAGGAAAAAAAAACCTGGGAGAATAATCTGCTTTGTATTATTGAATTGGTCAAATGAGGTGGAATCCTTGCTTGTGATTGGATTTCTTTCAAATGTTTCCTCATTGTAACTGGGGAAGTAATACAACACATAAAGAAGACCCCCAACTCCCCTACTTTGCTTCATTCTATTCCTTTGAGTTAAAAACACATCTCACAACCTTAAAGTTGAAACATATACTAACTTGACCCAGGGTTTTTAAAAAAGAATATTTTAATTAAATAAATCTGGATTGTAAATCTGGATCTTTGACTGCTTTCACCCTACTATGGCAAAGTTAGGTAGTTGCCAAGAAAAATCAGTTGCCATACAGGCCACATGCCAAAAATATTTACTTTCTATCCCTTTATAGAGAAAGTTTAATGTCCCTGATGATAGAGATTCAATAAGTTATTGTTCATTCATTCAATATAAATCGAATCTATGAAAATGTTATTGCAAAAGTATATTTAATTAAGTAAAAATATATTCACAATGCATATGGACTAGGCAATTTAAAACACCATACATAGGAGAAGTCAATTTTTGTTAAATGCGCACAGATCCACATGACACTATGCTAGTTGCTTAGAGTTAAAAGTGCTCAGCTAGGGCCGGGGATTTAGCTCAGTGGTTTTGCTGGCTGCTGCTCAAGTACAAGGACCCGAGTTTGATGCTCAGTACCAAAAAAAAGTGCTCAGCTGTCAGAGTCTGATAGGCTCACGTTCTAGTTCTGAACCAATGAACCAGCGTGTGGAGACATGAACATCTCTACCTTCTACATTTCTTGTTTCATAATTTGGTCATAGATACTCAAATATAGATAGCTCTCATCTCCTTCCAAAAATTTATTTGAGGTGAAGTGACATAATAATGTATATCCTGATGGACATTTAATTATGAAGTGAAACACACGAAAATTCTACTATGATGTCTAGTACGTGGAAAGGCATACTATATTTTAAAATTTTACTTCTGCTTCAACTAAGCAACACAAGAAAGAAAGAAACTCCTACCTTACTACCTACTCTTCAATAAGCAGATGGAACATAGAAAGAAATAAAGGAAACCCCTTCAGCTGGGACATTCTCTACCCACAGTGATAGACAAGAGCTATAGGGCCCCAGACAAAGAAGTCACAGCAACATTAACATGAGAACAAAGTATTAGCATAATTCTATGCCATGACATCTGGTTTCTTCTCTGAATTATTTCAATTAAGAAACATAACTGCAGAGGATGACAGAGGAACTATGCTCTTTATTCACTCTAATTCCAGAGTGAGACTTAAAATTATCATTTGCATGAAAAAGACATCTCTGAAATCTTTGGTTTTATTGGCCATAATTTCACATAGATACTATGTACATGTATACATATACATGTGTGTATTCTTTTCCTTATACCAAAGGTTAAGTTCTTCACTACATTTTTAAATTATCAGAAATAACAAAGTTATTAATAAATTAATTCCTAAAATGTCCTTGTTACTTAATTTGGAGTCATGTAACTCAGAAATTGAAAGCAACTACCTAGGTTAGAATTTCTTGAACTCTCTTCCAAGGAATACTATGCCTAAGAGATATTAATAATTGCATAAGCATAAAAAGGAGTCCATGCTGAAAGTACTTTGGGAAAGGCCGCTTCTACTACTACCTCTGAATGACCACTAACACATTTGAAGTGATAAAGCCTCTGTAGTCTATTTTACCCCAAATAATTTGGCAATAAAATTTATTTACTCATGGAACTCCTACTTAATATCTCCTAAAATTATTATTTTTCCTAGAACTTCTCTAAATTTTTATTTCATTTAATCCACTTATTTTCTGCATGGGGGAATATAATTGTGTATGGCAAAAAAGTGAACTTGGCAACTCATATCTTTGATTCATTTCTGTTTGTCAACCATTAATCTAGACTCTGTAACCCTGCTGAATACAATGCATTTATCTTTTCTCCATTCCAAACTTCAAACAATGACAATGAAGGAATTAAAAAGGCATTCACCCACAAAGACAATAGCAAGAGAATGTTGCAAAGGATGTGGCATTCGCAAGCTTGAAAGAGTGTTTCCTCACACAGACTCACACTAACTCCCTGTGTGGGAGACACAGAGGAGAGAAACGGATACACTCAAGGCCTGTTGAGATGCCCAGAATTGGAAACACCAGGAACTGCAAGAAGTATTGCTGTCTCAGAGGCTGATACATGGTGATCCAGTGAATATCTCTAGGTAGAGTAACTCCTCTTCCACCTAAAAGCTTAGGATACTTACATCTCAGGAGTGAGTCAGAGGGATGATGAAAGGCTAATTAGAAGGCTAACTAAAAAGTCACAAAACAAACCTGATGATAATGGCTGTTTATTTAATGCATTAGTTTCAACTAACATTGAGCACCAAATATGTTAAAATAATAGAAAATACATGCTGGAAATTAAAAAATAAATATTTAACAGCAAAATTCATTTGAAAGCCATGATTCCTGACCTCACGGAAGAAGTTTACACTGTTTTTCTGATTTTTTCAGTCATTCAATTCAACGGGTATTTAATGAGTATCTACAAACTTTCTGAGGTCCTGAGTTTGAGTCTCTGTTGTTAGCTCAGACAAGAGTTATAACCTCTCTAATCCTGTGTTCTCTTTTAATAAAAAATGTGTAATAATAAGTATTTTGTAAGGTTGCATGCCTGAAATACTCTTTGATAGGTATTTTTGTTAACAATTTCAATTAAAAAAATCACAATATTTCCTAGAATGAAGTTTTGTTCTACCAAATTCATTAGAGGCATACTAAATGGCAGGCCCAAATGGAGCCTGAAAATTTAATTTTACCTAAAGTGAACAGGCAGTTCTTGAGGGATTAATTATAAATGGATTGGAGGCAACTTTAGAGATGACAGATAATGCTCACTATCTTGATTGTGATGATGGTTTCATGAGTATATTCATTGTCAAAAGGTATCAAATTGCACACTTTTAATTATTTGTGCCTTACTATATGTCAATTATACTCCAATAAAGCTGTCAAAAAAAGGAACATAGACATAAAAGTAGGCTTAAATATCAACCTTTCAGTGGAAAGATATCATCATCTTTTAATTTAACTCCTCTCCTCTCCACCTCTAGCTCACTATAAGCTATGGTGTGGGCACTTGCTCTTTGTATAGTTGAAGGTGGTTACTTGTTCTCAAATGGTGTATTTTTGATAATATTTTTGGATCAATTGTTCTCAAAATGTCGACTTATTCAAATGCTGAAAATCTGGACAGTTTGAAGAATAAAGTTGATTATTTGATTAATGAGTAGTAAAATATAACTTTCTAAGCTTTTTAAAAAATCAGTGCAATTAAGAATCTCATTACCTATACATGAATGGGCATCTTTTCTACATAGCAATTAGGATAGTTCAATTTTCCATGAATTTAATCTTAATATAGGATCTGTTCAATAATATTTATGCAGTAGACCCTCAAGTCATGACTGGCCCTACAAAAACAATTTGGGTTAATTAGGTTAATGGAAGATTTATCTGCCTCTTGTTATCTATGGCTTGTACCCAGGTAAACATCCAGATCTCAGCTATAACACCAACTGGAGCTACAATCAGCCCTCTGCAACTGATTGAGTTTGTAAGTCAACGTCCATTGTACTTAATTTTTAAATATTGTCTTCTGTAGTCTGTGGCATATAGCTAGATTCACAATAAATGTGGAATTGTATTGAAGTGAATAATTTATAATCAATTGCATGTACTCAACCAAGGTATTTCCAAGCACATTGCCTCTACACACTTGTTTTTGATTTTGTTTTTGTTTCTGGTACCTTGGATCAAACTCAGGACCTTGCAAATGCCAGTCTAAACACTTGGTTTTGATGTATACATTAGCTAAGCTTTTCTATAACAATACACTAACAAACTACTTCTAACCTCACTGGCTCAAATCAATATTTATTCTCTTGCTCACTATTCTGTGGATTGTCTGCAGGCTGACTCCTTCAGTCTGTGGTCTAGACTCAGCACTACAGCATGCAGTTTGAGTTCATGTCTGTTCCATGTGTCTTTTATTCTCCTGGAAATAGCTACTTTTTGCAACATGTTGTTTCCTCTATAACTCTCATTTTGGGGCCCAGGATGAAGAGATAGTAGCTCTTCAGGGCATGAACTATGGTCATTTCAAAAGCAAACAGATAGACAAACTGAACAGGTAATGTCTCTTAAGGCAAATACTCAAAACTGATGTTACTTGTAGTCAATACCTTTTGCTACAACAAATCATGTGACCCATCAAAACAATAATAACACAGGAAGAATAATTCTCCCCTGGATGCAAGTTTAGAGGAAGTTATATGTTTCCTGAATAATCACAGCAGCTATAACAACTTTCTACTAGAAAGTGGAAAGCAAAACACACATACAACAATAAATTCAATACTGTTAATTCTATAAAGCTACTATATAATTGGAAAATTTTTAGCTCCCCAAATTTATCACATAATAATTGCACTATTCACTATCTTTCCTTAGGAAAAGCTCTTCTGTGGGCACTAGTTTGCATTTTTTCCCCCTGTGGACTCACTGTAGCAGCATGGCTTTCCTTTTGGTATCTGTTATCAACTTTTCTTATTTTTTTGGTCTGTTAAAGGCTCCTCTCATTTTTTAGCACATTTCTTTCCTTATTTTTTCTATTAATTTAATATTTCGTATTAATTCTGTTTTTTAAGTGAGATGGGGGTATTTAGCTGTGTATCCTCTTGAAAACTGGATGCTTTGTAAAGTGGATGTGTAAACGTGTATATATGCAATAATCATTTTACATTTTGACTATAGATTAAAAAGAATAATCAATTAAGTTTGGTCAATAAAGAGTTTGATGATCAAGCAGAATCTAATCTTCTCTGACATATTCGCCAGAATATTGGCTTTGTTTGAGCAAGTTGATAAATGACGTCTTTATTTGTGGATGACTGATAGAGATTTCTACTATTCTTCAACATTTAGTTCTTTTCTATTTCTTTATAAGTCAAAGTTTATGTCTTCTTGCCCTTAAGTCTGGCTTAATTTCATTTTGGCCATTGAAATATGAATAGAGATGATGTGCATCATTTTCAGGAGGAAATATTTACAAGCTGGTGCAAGTTTTGCCTTAGCAGTCACAGAAGTGTGGTCTGAACTGGAGACTCAGGGGACAACATCCACTTGGAGTGCTGGGCAAAACATGCAGGACCATGGTTCTGACAGTTGGCTGGATTTCTCCTTGAATATGGAAAACTGCTCAGATATAGGGATTGTTTGTTCCTACAGTTTCACTGAGCCTCTATAGGTAATTACAAAAAATACATAGAATGCTAAGTACTGAATAGTAAACAAAGTTTAAATGTATTATATTAAATAATCCATGATTAATTTTGTTTGTCTTATTTATAATACTGTGGAAGCTTCTGACTTTTTCTGGTGTTTATCAATGCTTAGCACATAATTGATATAAAATTAATTCCTGTTTTGAAAGATGGGAGCAGACTGAGGACAAGAAAATAATGTAAAATACCAAGACCAAGTACAATGACATTTCAGGTCATGAACTCTTCTCTTTGCAAATAATTCAGTTCACAAACAAAAGCGTTCGGCAAAATTTTGTTTCCATTCGCAAACTCTGCATTGGGTGACAAAAATGACCATGGTCATCTTCCCCACACAAACACAAACACAGCCATCTTCCCCCAAATTGTAAAACAAATGAAGTTCATAAACCAAGGTGCCACTGTACCATGTATTCCTATGTTCAGAGATAAACGTTATCCCATGAGGTGATAAAGCAATAAGCGGAAGTTTAGTGACTCCTTTACTTCTTGATTCTTTTTCCCCTTCCCCCAAACATAGTAGTTTTCATTTGTCCCCTGCCAGTATAGAAATATTACATTTTTTAGAATTCATCTGTGAATTCAAGTGTACACCAAGGGTTAGTACATCAGTGAGTGTGGAAAAACAAAGCTTCAGAAACATCACTAACAAAAATATTGTAACTTCTATGAACTCACCATTAAAAAGATAGGCTTGTTTCCAGAGCTGACAGTTAAATGATACACATATTGATAGTTTAGAAATTAGCTGGTTTTGTCTTAGGCTTGGGACCTAGTAATGTGTGCCAAGTTATTATGTGAACTCCATCAAGCTCAAAGTTCCTAAGGGGGATTAGCTCTCAGAGCAAAAAGGTGCAGACTTTTATAAGCTTGCTCAACACTCTGCCCACTCCTTACAGACAAGTTATCTTCAGAGTCCATGCCCACATAAAGTTGTGGAGACTTTTTTCTGAATACTGACGCTGAATGTGATGGGTAACACCTCAGAGCAGGAAAAGAAAAGTTAAACTAAAACTGAATGTTGTTTCATTTCACTAAACCGCAAAAAGTGGTCCTGCATTTCAAAGTATGCTTAATATCTGGTCAAATATATTTGCTCAAGTCCACTCATTTTTGTTTTTAAAAAAATTTAGAATCTTTTTTATACCAAATATGCTGAAGTTGATGTAGTTTTTAAATTTTTTGAATGTTGTATTTGCTAGCTGTTAACATCTTAAACATGGTGTTAATGAGTCATGTTTCCTACCCACTTACCATCCCAGTGTGATAGTAACTAACAGAACATCCTGAGAGCTAATCTATGCCATTTTATATTTGCAAGATGTTATGATACATGTATCTAGCCCTGATACATGTATTTATATTCTATTTCTGTTATCCTCCCTAAGAGATGTGAAAATTTCAATTAATTTTGTTTTATTTATTAATGTACTAAGTTATAATATCACTTTCTCTCTTTTCTGGACTAGACATTCCTATTTTCACCCCAATGTGTCCTTGAATATGATTTTTCTACTTTTTAAAAGTATAACTACAGTACAATAAAACTCATCAATTTTAATATACAATTCTGTATGTTTTAGAAAATATATAGTCATTTAGTCATCTCCAAATCGGGATACAAAAGCCCCATCAACCCAAAATACTCCCCCATACTCTCTGACCCCAAATTCCCAGCAAGAACCAATCTATTTTATTCCTGTAGTTCTGCCTTTTCAGGAATGTCAAATGATTGTAATCATGTAGTATGTATTCTTTCATTATCATTTCAGTCATCTTAGTATGCAAACGTAATTTTTATTATATCCTTCTATTTTTCTAAATTTTTTTGCTTAATTCTTAAACACTAAATATACATATCTGGTACAATCATAAAAAATTGTAAATGTTTAAATTTTAGAAAATTATTACAGTAAAAGAAACATTACCATTAACCTATCTCAAAATACTCCCCATTACTTCAAAAAACACTCATACCATTCTTGTTGCCCCTTTCTGAAGCAATCTGAGTTCTCTTTCATGCTTTTAGTTGTGCTGTTGTGATTTGATGTCCTGAATTAGTTCAAAATGTTTACCTTTCATGCTCACTGTAACTGTGGGGAAGAACCAGAAGTCACACAGTGCCAGATCTGGTGAAATGGTTGAATAATGGGGATGAATAACTACTGTGAATATTTAAATAAAATAATTTATTACAGTATATGACATTACCATTAATCTCCCACAAAATACTTCTCCCCCATCAGAATAGATATTCCATCCTTCTTGGTAATGTGTCTTACTGTAATAATTTTTTAAACATTCATCATAAGTTTCAATCACCCTTTGTATGCACATTACATTCAAAATCTGATGTTTCTTACACTTGGACTTTTTAATGTAAATTCTCCACATCATTCAATTTCCTCAAAGCTTCTTAGAGCAAATTTCTTCCTACTGAGATATCTTCATTCAAGTTCCTTCCTTCTCCTATAATACAAAATCCATTGGCTAGATCAAATCCTCCTTGTATTCCTATAGTTTCAGATTAAGTCTTGCCTTTTTGTTTTCCCTGAAAAATACAGCCCATAGCAACCCCTGTGTCGAATTGATCACCTTAGACTTATTTATATTTTCTTCCCTTCAAATTCTTAGTTACTGAGAACAAGATAAGCTCTTAGTAGAAAAAAAGGTTACACAGAGATTCTCAAATTGAAACTTAAGAATTCCTATAAAGAGGAGTTTGGAGAAAAAGTTCTTATGTACCTTGGTCAAGTTGATCAACTGGTGTTCGGGAAGAGTGAAAAAATATGCCTGATCACCAATAAGTGTGCAAAATGAGAATTCTAGTTGTTCTGCAGATGGTGTGTTTAGTTCATATGGCTTTGGGAAACAGAGAAAGATTGGGATCACGATTGCTTTTTAATTCACTGATTGAAAGAATTATGGCTGACCATTTCTCACGTTCCTTAAATTTACTAATAGAGAGAAGGCCAAGCTTCTAAATGAGGAGCAAATGGCTGCAAAAGAGCTGCTCAATGAATTCTATTTCTTGATGTAAAGATTGCAAACAAAACAAAACAAAATAACCCCCAAATTTGAAATTCCTATTGAAATCCATGAGAGGTAATAGCTGAACTAGTCAACTTGAGAAAAAGTTCTAATTCAGTGTTATCCGTCAGTTGCTCTCTCAGCCTTCAAGAAAACTCATACTGCTTAACGATGGCTGAGAACCAAGAGCAAAGAACTTAATGTGGTGCTGCAAAAGTCAAATATTTCTTACTGTAAGAAATGCAATCTGCAGATATCGTCAATTAGTATTAAGAATTTTATTAATCTATTCATAAGCCATAGATTCTTAAAATAAATATTATTTCTAATGTCTTTACTTCAGTAGGAAGTTTATTTCCTAAAAATGAGGACAATGACTCTATACTGTTCAGCTAAGTGAGCAATTTTAGAAATATTTCGGGTGGATAAACTTCAAGTATCTTCAAAAATACACAGAAGAAGCAGAAATAGCCTTGTTGTCATAAAATTATACCCCATCACCCATTGCCTTGACCCCTTATAACTTCTTTGACAGGATCTTTAGAAACATGTTTAATTTTTTCATGTTTATTTTTAAACGCAACCTTATGCCTAACACATTCTGCATGTTCAGGTCACAGTGGAAGAAAGAAATATTTCAAGTGACTCTAATTGAAAAGAAAGCTCTTCTACAGAATCATTATTGTGATTATATTTATTCTAATTAAACCTGTAATTATAACTTTTGAATCATAAACTTAAGCTTTTAAAAATATGAATGAGAAAGAAAGAAGTGTTATGAATGTTGCAGTTATTTCATTTTCCATTTGGGTTCTCTGTGCTTGTACATACTTGAAATCAAAGTGAACAGTAAAACAAGGAGATGAAAAGACAGACTGGCCCTCTAATCAAAGTCTTTTGTCCTTCCCATAAGGCAGTGCACAATGAAGCTCTAGGTCCCAGCAGGCTTCATCGCCGTAAGAAGACAGCACTGTTAAGCAGATGATTCAAGTACTAGCCGCAGTTTCCTATCTTTGACCTGAGCTCAAATACATTGCTAATCTGTCCTGGCTGTCAACATATTTAAAAAACTGTAACTGCAGAGCACAGGATGTGGGCCCCAGAACAAAAAAGGAAGCAACAGCAAAGTGCCTCATATCTCTGAAGGAAATCCCACAGCGTGCAAGCAAATCAAGGGGACTGAATATATCATTTGCTTTTAACAGACGATGTCATGAAGAAGCAGTCAAATCTGATGCTCAATGATAGAGTGGCTTGGGGAAAATGAGTGTATGGTTTCACATGTTTCACATGTACAATCTCCCCTTAGTTGCAGGGGATAAATCCCAAGACCCCCGTGGATTCCTGAAACTACAGATAGTACCAAGCTCTATGAATTCTATATTTATATAATACTGTAATTAAAATTTTACCTTATTTCTCTAGAGAAACAGAATGGTCCTCAAGAGAAAAAAATTTATACTTTATGTATATCTTAAAGAAACCAAAATGTGATGATCTTTCGTTTTGTTTTTTTCTACATTGTTGTGTCATATCTATCTAAAACCATTATGAGTTTAGTCAAAATTATTAATATTTTCACACTTACTTAATTTTCCTGGATTCAACCCTATATGTAAATATTTTGAGGAGAAAGTTTAAGTTCAAAAAGTTAAGTAACTTGAAAGTTTGACTTTTAAGCTTTTTTTTTTTTTTCACTTTTAAACTATTTTGAAGCAAATAGTAGTTTCTAATCAAGATAACTTTCCAGAGATTTAAATTGAGGAGTAATTATCCTTTTATTATTTCTATTTTTTATTTATATGTGACTGTAGTTGGAAAAAAGTATTCACATTTCATGTTTGTTTTGTTATAAATATGATTTATTTTTGTTTTTTAATAACTTGACACATAAAATTAAAGCAAAACTTACAATTTTAACCTTTTGAACTGAAATTGAGGGATTCGAAAAATTTAACTTATAAATTAGGCATAGCAACATTAATTACAATAACTAATAAAAACAATTATAACAGTATTGTATAATAAAAGCTATTTAAAACTTGAGGGTTATTTACTTCTGTAATTTTCCATTTAATATCTTTAGGCTATAGTTGACTCTGGAAAATTAAAGCCACAGAGGATGAAGCCAAAGACAAAGGGTCTGATGTGACAGGGTTGTCTCAGTTTATGAGCAATAAGTGCATGATTCTGATGCAACAGTATTTGCATGTTCAATCCATGCATTCTGGGTCCTGACATAATTTTCAATGAATAAAAATAAATGCTTTGCTGAATCATTTTTATTGCTTAACATGAAATCCAATCTTTTAAAGCTTTATCTTCAATCTAGGAACTTTTATTTCATATAACAAGTAAAAGTACCCAGAGATGATATTCAGCTCTATCAGTAATTTCTAAGTATTATCTGCCCTCCATCTTCAGAGTATGAGTATCCAGAGTAAACGATCCCTTAAACTCACAAATTACCTATGCCAGAATTTTCAAGCCAAGATTCCTGGATTAAAGGTTTGGTTTTTTCCCCCCAACAGAGAAGTCTTTCAACACTTTGAGATAAGAACAAAAATACTCATGGATTCTCCACGTATATAAGACAAATCATCATCATTTATGATTGTGAAAATTACAAAGCACAATTGTTTTTATGCTTTAGAGATATACCTAGAATGATATTATGATAGTTTTATTTATTTATTTTTATTGTTCTTGTTTTTTTTTTTTTTTTGGTTTGTTTTTTTAAGCAAAACATTTATTCGTACATTTTAGATATACATAATGAAAACACTCACAGGAAATTTCCACCTGTACATGATATATCCTGCCTCTTTTTTTCTCATTCCCCACCTCCCCTCAGCCCCCTTCCCTATAAACAAAAGCTCTGTTTCCATTTTTTCCTCCTATTTTCACTTTTTTTCTTGTCCCTTCCTTCCTTTCTCCTTCCCCCTCCCTTGTTCCCTTCCCATTTGAAGATTTTCTTCCCATTTCCCAATATCTATTCTACATTTTAGTCCTTATTTTCATTTTCAGTTTCTCACACCAGAGAAACAATGCAGTATTTAAACATATGTGTCTGATTTATTTCATTTAAGAGTATGATCTCAAGGTCCATCTATTTAGCTATAAATGTCTGAATCTCATCCTTCTTTATGGCAGAGTAGTACTCCATTGTATAAAATAACCACATTTTCTTTATCCATTCATCAGTTGATGGGCATATAAGCTGTTTCCAAGATTTAGCTATTACAAATTGTGCTGCTATAAACATGATTGTATATATATATCATTGTGGTATGATGCTTTTAATTCTTTGGGAAGATACCAAGAAGGGGAGTAGCTTGGTCAAATGGAACCTCTAGTTTTAGTTTTTTGAAGAATCTCCACACTTGATTTCCACCAGTCTACACTCCCACCAATAATGAAGAAGGGTTCCTTTTTCCACACATCCCCTCCAGCATTCGTTATTGGTTAATTTCTTGATAACAGCCATTCTTTGTGGAGTGAGATGGAATGTCAGTGTTGTTTTAATTTGCATCTCTCGAATGACCAGTGGTGTTCAATATTTTTTCATATATTAACTTGCTGTTTCTACTTTTTCATTTGAGAAGTGTCTGTTCATTTGAGCTATCCATTTTTGGATCGGGTTTTTAATTTGGGGTGTGTGATTTTTTTAAGTTCTTTATATATTCTAGATAGTAGTCTTTTGTCTGAGGAATAGCTGGTAAAAGTTTTTTCACACACTGTGGGTTGTCTCTTCACTCTGTTCCTGGTTTTTCTTACTGTGCAAAAGCTTTTTAATAAGATGAGATTCCAGTTGTTGATTCTTGGTAATAGTTCTTGTGCAATCAGGGTTTTGTTCATAAAGTCTTTGCCTACACCAATGTCTTCAAGAGCTCTACCTATTCTATCTTCCAGCAGATTAGGTGTCTCTGTTTTAATATTTAGATATTTGATCTATTTCTATTTTAGTTTAGTGCATGGTGAAATATGTGGGTTTAGTTTCAATCTTTGGCATGTGGAATGCCAGTTTTCCAGCACCATTTATTAGAGAGGCTATTTATTTGTCTTCCAGTGAGGGTATTTGGCTCCTTTGTCAAAGATAAGCTGGCTAAGCATGTCTGGAGTTGTTTTGGGATCTTCTAATCTGTTCCATAGATTCTCACATCACAGATGAAATTAAAGAAGAAATCAGACATTTTCTGCAATTAAACGATAATTCTAATATAACATACCAAAATTTATGGGACACAAGGAAAGCAATCCTAGGAGGGAAATTTATAGCAGTGAATACCCATATCAGGAAAACAAAGTGGGCTCAAATAAACAACCTAATGTTGAACCTCAATCTTCTAGAAAATGAAGAGCAAGTCAAACCCAAAGTTCATACGAGGAAGGAAATTATAAAAATCAGAGCAGAAATTAATACAATGAAGAATAAAACAATACAAAGAATCAAACAGTTGAGTTGTTGAAAGATTAAATAAAATTGATGAATACTTGGGCAAATTTATCTAAAAAAGGAGAGAAAAGACTCAAAACCATGCAATTAGGAAAGAAAAGGGTGAAAGCACAACAGATCCTGCAGAAATCCAGAAGATCATTGATACCTACTTTGAGAAACTGTATTCTAATAAGATGGAAAACACAGGAGAAATGGACAGATTCCTAGATACATATAAATTACCAAAACTAAATCAAGAAGATATTAAAATTCGAAATAAACCAATATTAGCCAATGAAATTGAAGATGCAATTAAAAACTGACCAACAAAAAAAGCCCAGGCACTGATGGATTCACTGCTGAATTCTTCAAGAAATTTAGAGAAGACCTAATGCCTTTACTTCTCAAACTCTTTAATGAAATTGAAAGGGAAGCAATACTCCCAAATTCATTCCTGAAAGCAGGCATTACCCTGATACCAAGACCAGAGAAAGATTCCACCAAAAAGGAGAATTATAGGCCAATCTCCCTAAAGAACATAGATACAAAAATCCTCAATACGATACTTGCAAACAGAATGCAGCAAATCATCAAGAAAGTTTTACACCATGACCAAGTAGGATTCATTGTAGGGATTCAAGACTGGTTCAACACATAGAAATCAATAAATATAATACACTAAATTAACAAAGCCAAAGAAAAAATATATATGATCCTTTCAAAAATATATATGATCCTTTAAAAAGCAATTAACAAGGTCTAACACCCATTCATAATAAAAAAAAAAACTACAGAAAATTGAAATAGATGGTCTTCATCTCAGTCTATGACAAACCAACAGCCAACATCAGCCAACATCATAGTAAATGGACAAAAACTGAAAGCTTTCACTCTAAAATCAGTAACAAGACAAGGATTACCACTGTCACCACTCTTATTCAATATAATTCTGGAAACATTAGCCAGAGCAAGTAGACAAGAGAAAGAAATAAAAGGAACGAGGATAGGGAGAAATTAAATTGTCATTATTTGCAGATGACATGATATTCTACACAGAAGATCCCAAAAGCTCCACTAAGACGTCTAGATCTAATAACCAAATTCAGTAGAGTACCTGGATACAAAGTCAACACTCAAAAATCAATAGCCTTCCTGTACACAAATAACAAACTCACTGAGAGAGAAATTTGGAAAACAACACCTTTCACAATAGCATCCCCCAAAATGAAATACTTAGGAATCAATCTAAAGAAGGAAGTAAAAGACCTGTACATTGAAAACTACAGTACTTTGAAAAAGGAGATTGAAGGGGATATCAGAAAATGGAAGGATATCCCTTGTTCTTGAGTAAGAAGAATCAATGTAATGAAAACGGCCATACTTCCAAAATGGTTATACAGATTTAATGCATTTCCTATCAAAATTCCAATAGCATATCTCACAGAATTAGAAAAAACAATCCTCAAATTCACTTGGAAGCAGAAGAGACCTAGAATAGCAAAGTTAATTCTGGGCAACAAAGGCAAGGTAGGAAGCATCACAATTCCTAACTTGAAATTATACTACAAAGCTACTGTGATAAAAATAGCATAGTACTGACAGTTTAAATAGAAAGACATAATTTCCATGAGCAGGAAAAAAGGTAATTATAAAGTTTTAAACATTATAATTTTACACACACACACACACACACACACACACACACACACAGAACCTGAAGGAAAACAGACTAAGACTCACCTGAAGGAAAAGGACTCATGCTTCTAGTATATCTTTTTGGTATATCCTTTTCTGGGAATGAATGCCATAGTAATTCTCAACCCTGCCCTCCCTCCCATGAATCTACATGAATCTACATAAATCTACACGAATCTACCTTAGTTTTTTTCAAGCCATCCTCCTGCAACTTGATAATACTCCGCTCTCCTGCCTGACACAACCAGTAACAGAATATAAAGGAGTCCTGGGAAGGCTGCTGCCCGCTAGCTGAGGTTGTAAGGAGTGTGCTCAGTATGGCTTGGATTGAAGAGACCTCCAGAGACCTCTGCCTCAGCTTGGTCACATCATACAGAAGCTTATAACAGTCAAAATTATACAGACACACATACACATATACATCTGATATCTAACTCAACAGAAACTCCTACATATCCTTTACACAGAGACCCCATCAAATTTGGCCAGCTGTCTCAAGGATATTTTTTGGAATTCAAGGGTCAATTTCTGATTCAGGATGATGTGCTGCACTTAGCACGCCTTTTTGTTTTTCTTTAACCTAGAACCAGTCTGCAGTCCTCTTTACACCTTCATGACCTTGACATTTGTGGAGATTAAACACTTGTTATTTTGTAAAATGTCCCTCAGTTTGAATTTGGTACTTTCATATGATAAGATTTAGAATCTCCTTGCTTGCACTCAAACTCTAATGGGCATAAGAATCTCATGGAGGAATCTCCTTAAAATGCAGATTCTGATTCAGTAAGACCATGGTGAAATCCTTTTCTAAGGAGCACTCAGACCACGTATGGTGCTGAACACATTTTAAATAGGAGAGGCTCATGAGACACTGATTAAAAAGAGTGCTGCCTTTCCCTTCACAACCACTAACCCCACAATTTTTTTCACTGTTTAAAGCAGTTACTTCTGTAAGTCCACCCTCCCTAAATTACTGAATTCACCACCAGATATTGCAACCTTCCACAATTACTGATTTCCCCATAACTCAGTGAATTCCCAAACCTGTCTTGATCAAATATCTCAGTGAATGTCTCCATTGTCTACTCAGTGACAAAAGTTCACAACCAAGAAATCACCCCTGATTTCTGATCTCAGGCCCCACAGACAGTCCAGAAGCATAGTCTGCTTCGAACACACCCCTCAAATCTGTTCCTGTCTGCCTGTTTCTCCTGCTCACCATGTATACTACATCCCCATCACTTCTCGCTATCACCACAGTCCTTTCCTCACTAGGCTACCTGCTTTCATTCTCCTCTTGATCTCACATACATTTAGAGGAAACCAAAAACCCAAACTGCTGACTTTATTCACAAGAACCTTTTGGAATTCTCTCCTGCTCCTTGCTTACTCCACTCTGACTGCAATGCTTTTGCTCTGACCAGCCAAGCTTCTCATTTCCTCTGCCTTGGCTATATTTCCTTCTGAACTTTACATAGCTCACTCCCTATAATTCAGACCTCTGCTCTTAGACCATCTCTTAGGAGGACCTTCTAATTGCCTTATCTGAAATTGTGCCTTCCCAAATTTCTGTACATCTCTACACCCTACCTTTCTTCATTACAAAGCATTTTTGCCATGTGAAACTGTTATTTATTTATTCATTTATGTATTCAATTACTTGTTTATTGTCTCTTTATCTTTATCTTTCTAGTGCACAAGGGAAAGAATATTGTTATTTCTTTATTCATTCATATGTTTTAGCTCCAGTGCCAGGAACAACATAAGCACTCAATAAGAAGTAACTAACTAAATGAACGAACAAATAAGTGTTATTCTTAATGGAAATCCTTACCTAAAGCAAGAAATGACAATGAAGAATTGGTTGCCTATTCATTCCTCACATGATTACTCACCACAAGCATGTACTTTGAAAATCAGCGTATGCCCCATCAACAGGTTGTAATGACACCAAGTAAGGCACAGTCCTGGGCCTATCCTCTTGCTATGCTCAGAAGCTTACTTAAAACTTCAGAAAAACAATTATCATTCAGTTATGCATCATAATCTTCAGAGAAAGTACCATAATGTCCCCTATTTTATCCAGAGAAAATTTTTCTGCCTTCTCCTGGTTTTCAGATGATGAATTTCACCTATACATTTTTTAAAAAGTAAAACTAATTTTATTAAGTACACTGTAATTTAAAACATTAGAAAGATTGAGAATTAAAGTATTTATTTTCCTGTAAAAATTAGTAAAAATAGCTTGAACAGTGCTTGCTGACTTCCTGCCCAATAACTTAAGGCTTAAGCATCTCATTTCGGTCTGGGCAAGATGTCACACCTCTCAGTTTGGACCAGGGCCCAGAATTACATCGTTTGGACGTTCACTGTGGCGAGGTATCTCTGACAGTGTACTTAATGTGAAAGTATTTTGTTGTGGTTGTTCTTGTGTTCTGCTTAGTGTCCCTTTCATCATAAACACTTTCCAATTGCATTTCTACCATTTCATTCATGGCAGCACTTCCACTTTTGTTTCACTTGGTACCAGGGATTGAACTCAGGACCTTGTGCTTGCGAGGCAGGTAGCAGAACCACTGAGCTAAATCCCCAACCCTTGCTCATCTATTTTTATTGGTACATTGTAGGTATACAACACAATTACATTTCTCATTGGGAATTGGACCTTTACATGATGCATCTTGGTTCTTATTTTTTTCCCCATTCCTAGC
>NW_004624792.1:224739-272005 GCF_000247695.1 Heterocephalus glaber | reverse complement strand
GGGGTTGAAGGGAGGGCAGGGGAAGGGGGTAAAATAAGAACCAAGAGAGATTATGTAAAGGTGCAAATTTCCAACGATGAATGTCATTATATTGTATACCTAAAATGTACCAATAAAATAAAATTTAAACTTCAAAAAAGAAAAACACAATAACATGTGTGCCATAAGTTGATCAGCATTGTACTAGAAGGTCATAGGGACAGGATGAACTAGAATACAGTAATCACAGGTTTCCCAATATTTGAAGAGAGAAAAAGACTCTGGGTTATAATAGTAATTTATATTGTTGCAAACCAGTTTTTTTATGGCTTTTTGAAAATGTTGATAATCAACTTTATAATATTGAAAATGTAGCCAAATTAAAGTAAGAACCATTAAGAAATAAAACCACTCCATGAGCCAAACAAAGTTAAAAAAAAAAAAAAAAGGCAGTGCTCTGGATGTGGCCCACGGATTTCTGGCTTGTTATTGCAAGCTCCATACTTTATTTATTAGATGTGAGCTGACAGTAGCAACACAGTAAAATCTAAGCGCCTGTGAGAACAGGCAGTAGTTAAAAATTGGGCATTAGGCTGAATGATAAGCAAAGAAAATGACTACACAAGTGAATACAATGGAAAAATGTTCCAATAAACAAGATTTAAATAGCATCATATTCTTGATATAATTAGAGATGGTGCTGAGATAGTAAACAGGGGGCAAAGTTCTAACAGCTATAATCTATAACATTATTTCAAATAGCTAATGGAAAGAGTGCTCGTATGGAAAAGCAGACAAAACAACAATGGGTAAAGTCAAAAGAAGAACTGCAAACAATACAAATTAAAATGTGACCGTTTTCATTAATGAGATGAGCAACTGTTGTAGTGTGATGGGTTAGGAGAGGGAAGCCCACTAATGCACTCCTGGGAAACACAAACTTCTTTTGCAATCCAGAATTTGTATGAAATTTTAAATGTGCACATTCTTTCATGTATGAGTTCACATATAGAAGATTATCTTAAGGAAATAGAGTAAGTGTATACAGATAAACATATGATTGTATTTATTATAACATAGTTTATAATAGCAACTCTTTGAAAATAACCCAGTGTCCATCACAAATACTTGGTTAAATAAATTGTATTAACACCACGAAGTGTAGGGTTATACAGCTGCCAAAAAGGATGAGGAAATATATAATATATACATATACGTGTGTGTGCCTATAACATATATATTATATATATGTGTGTGTGTATATATATGTATACATATATAGAAAGAGAAGATAGATTATAATCTCTTAAGTAAAAGAAAAATGCAAGGGCTGAGTATGTAGCTCTGTAGCAGTGTGTGAAGACCTTGGTTTGATCCCAGCACTACAAAAGGAAAAGAAAAACTCAAACTATCATTAAACAGTAAAATAGATCACAGAGTATGAGAGAAAGTGAATGAGAGATTTTTAAAAGAAAAGTTCTCTTTATTTCATGTTCCTGTGGCTTGTTCTCATAGGTTGTCTTTGGGTAGTGGGATAATAGCTATTCTGCCTGAAAAATCATTTTCTATTTTTTTCTGTATATACTGCAAGAATATATTGCTAGTGCTATAAGAAAATAATAGTAACAGTTGCTCTCAAAGTAAAGCATGATAAAATATTACTTCCATGCATAAATCCAATCTATAACATGATATACAGTGTATTTAATGGTAGGATAGCCATATATTATTCCACAAGGGCAAACTTCTGTAATATTTTTATATGCAGTTGTATTTTATGATGTACAAAACCCAATAAAACTAGAATTTATTTAGTCTCTTAAGAATTAAGAAAATTCTAGTTGATTTATTTGTGTCTCTGTAAGTCTGAAGAGGGGAGAAAAAAAGGCATAGTCAGCAAAAACCAAAGTCCCACTAGGTTAGAAAGTGAGACATTTTCTGCCCTTGCTAATAAAGTGGTTAAAAACAAAAGTTACATTTATCCCCAAGATTCTAGCCTCATCAATTAGCACCTTTTTGGAAGGGAATGATTGAGTCACAATTTTACTTTAAAAGGTAGTAGCCTGCTGTTTGTTACAGAAAGCTAATTTTTATAAACAGTGCTGAGAATAACCTAAAATAAGAAGCTACTTGTAAGTACAAACAAACTGATGACAGTTATATTTTATTTTTAAATTAAAATTCCCAGAAAAATTTAATGATAAGTGTCCATACACGAGATTCTAGTGCAATTAAATGTAGCTTTGAATGTAACATACCATTTGATCTATGACTTTATCTCCTATCCTGTTAATGATTTCAATAGCTTTCTGATGTTTTCAGTTTCAATAATACACTTAAAAAATGAACACTCAAATTTTTTATAATTTGTAGGACAGGAGACAACAATATTAATTCCTAATAATCTGAGTGGAAATAATAACATTGTAAATAAATAAGAACATTTATTGTCCAAACAACTGGCAACTCTCTAGAATTAACCTTAGATCATAGAATAATTTGACTGATCAGTACTAATTTGGAAGTTTCAAAGCTTACAAGGCCTATTCTCTTCACAGTAAGTAGTACTTTGAGTTGTTACCACTGCTGACAAGACCTTTCTCTCCACCCTGTTCTGGACTAACTACCCTGTGGCACAGCTGTTATTACAACAGTCATGACTGTTATCTAACTTTCAGATCCTTTAGAATGACTAGGCAGTTTCTGACTAGAGTCTTTCTAGATAGTAGATATGAATTAGGAGGGCCTGAGAGGAGATCATGCATTCACAGAGTACCGGTCTCTGGTTGTTCAAAGTATCTGGGAAAAGAAATTGGACCTCAAACTTATTGCACTTTATTTATCCATATTTTTGGTCAATCGATATTTGTATTTTTTTCTAACAGAAGTCAATAGGACAAGATTTGGATGATGATGATAACAATAATTGTAAAGGTATTTATTTATTCATTTATTTATTTTATTTTATTTTTCAGGCATTAACAATGTGCTGGACCCTGAACTATTTCTAGTATATGTTTGTAATACATAATAATTACCTTCATTTTGGGGAATTGGTGCATATACATTTGACATCTTGATAATGTTTACTCCTTCTCTCTTCTTCCCTCTCTCTTCTTCCCTAGATCCCCTTCCCATCTCCACAGAGTGCACCTGTTTCCTGCCACCTCTCTTTTCTTTTTCTCTTTAAATTATTTATATTTTGAGTCTTTCATATTAGAGAACCCACATTATATTTAACCTTCTGTATCTGATTTATTTCACTTAGCTCTATGGTCTCAAGATTTATCTATTTTCCTAAAAATTATTCAAATTTATCCTTCTTATGGCTGAGTAGAACTCCACTGTGTGTGTGTGTGTGTGTGTGTGTGTGTATCACATTTTCTGTATCTAATCATCTGTAGATGACGATATAGGTTGCTTCCAAAATTTAGCTATTATGAGTTGTGTCATGGGCATACATGTATCATGTATGACGACTTTAATTCTCAGGAAAATACACAGAAGGGCTATACCTGGGTCAAATGGAATTCTTATTTTTAGTTTTTTAGTCATCTCCATACTGATTTCCATACTGGTTGTACTAATTGACATTCCCACCAACAGTATAGAAGGATTCCTCTTTCCACATATCCTCACCAACATTTGTTGTTTTTTAGTAGTTAATAATAGCCATTCTTACTGGAGTATGGTAGAATCTGTGCTGTTTTGATTTGCATTTTTCTAATGGCCAATGATGTTGAAATTTTTTCATATACTTATTGGCCATTTGTACTTTTCCTTCGGAAAATTGTCTATTCATTTTAATTGCCAATTTTTATTGGGTCTTTTATTTTGGGAGGGGGTCTAATTTTTTCAATTCTTTGTATAATCAAGATATTAGTCTACTATCTGAGGAGTAGCTGGCAAAAATTTTAAAGGCAACAATTTAGTCAATAATTTTGAAGTTAGGACAGATTTTAAAGCTTTAGTTACATTCACATTTTTAAAATAATTTTTATTCTTTGAAAGTTAATATGTGCATTACATGAAACAAAAACACAAGAAGCAAAGAACAAAGTCATTCACAATCATAAGCAGCTTAGCTGGATGTGTTCTTCTAGGTCCAGTGTGTACATATACGACATGCCATTTTGTGTGACTGAGTTTGTACACTGTGTGCCATGCTTTTCTACACATCATGAATATTCATCAATTCAAAATCTCAAGCTACAAGAGTCTAAGCTTTATAGATGTCAGGGGGTGACAATGTACCATAAAAACTAGAGGTAGTGAGTTAGACAACATTTAAGTATCTTTTTGTTATAATTGATACATTCATATTTTTAACTAGTGAAGAGAGGCTTACAAATACGAAATTATTAAAGACCAGAAAAACCTTTATGTTAGAATGTAATTTGATATATTACTATAAGCTCTCATCCATCTATAGTCAGATATGTGCATGAATGTGCAAGGAAGAATTGTTCATACTAGCAAAAAGTGGGAACAACTCAAATGTTTGCTAACAGGTAAACAGATAAACTACAAGTATCATTTATACAGATAAATATTACTCAAAATAAGAAATTTAATTTATATATATATATATATTACAACACAGATGAATTCCATAAGTGTAGTTAGTGACTGGACAAAATCCAGGCTTAAGAGAGTATATGTTATATTGTTCAACTTTTATGATGTTCTAGGAAATACCAAACAATTAATAACAATATGAACCACATCAGTGTTTGCCTCGGTACAGAGAAGCACCAGAAAACATTTAGAGGTGATGATTACAGTCATTATCTTGATTATGGTGAAGTTTCATGGGTGTATACATATTTTAAAACTTATCAAAGTGTACTTTAAATATTTGCAGTGTGTTGTATGTCAACTGTACCTTATAAAAGTTGTTTAGATAAAAGTGTTAATAATACCAATTATAGATTTTCTGCAGTAGCTCATATTCATACTTACTTTCAAGGTAAAATTTTAAATCTACATTTGCCTTTATCCATAATTCGTTTTATCTATTTGTCTATCTATCCATCCATCCATAATAGTATGTTGTCCTTGTAGTTATAGGATGGATTTACCCATGAAAGGTGAACTTTTCTTATCAGCACTGGGGGCCTAGAACATCTGCTTTTCAGCTTGAGGCATCTCAGGTTACACTTTAATTTATTGATTCAGGCATGGTAAGATGAGCACCATCATGGTAATGTCACAAATCCTGTAACATTATGTGGAAGTGAAAGAACTAAAATCACTCCAGAGTTCAACTTCTACCCTGAAATAAGGATGGAAAATTTGAGAATCTAGTGACAAGAAACTGACCAGACTACCATGCTGCAGTTACCAACAGAGGACTCATTTGGAAAATGAAACAAAACAAGGCTTGTAATCTTTGTGATAAATAGAACTAGACCCAAAGCAACAAGAATATATAGTAGCCAGCAGTGTAATTCAGAAGTCATGACTTGGGTGTCATGTGAAATGATTGTTTGCTATTTGTCTCTATTTCCATGTTTCATAATTTTATACTTTAAGAAAAGGGAACATGAGCATGAACAACTATGGGAGGACAGTCCAGAAACAGGATGTGAGACAATAAGGAACACTGGAAACTGGCATTCTGGAGACTGCCCCTGTACTCTATAGAGAACAACCTTAGTCTAGCTTCAGCTGATCACTGTCGTGAAGCATACTGTCAGTTCTTTCCTTCTTCCCCAAAATGCTAACAATCAAGATTTGTATGTGAACTCTCATTAAAAATAGCAGTAGCTATTATAATAATTTTTCCAACATCATGTTTATCAAATATATACAGTTCATAATCTCCATTGAAAATATTTTCTATCTTCAGATTGAGAATTATCTTATGTGCAAGACTCAAGTTTCACTTCTTGAAAAATCTAAAATTACCTTTACCCTATGAGAGCACATACCAGAGTTGGATGGCATTTCACTATTCCTACTTAATTACGTGCAAATGTCATGCCCTTCAATAGTTGCAGAGCTCATTTAGAGAATCTCAACATCTTGTATAATAAAAACTCAATATTATTGAAAAATAATTGATAATGGCACTTAGAAAAATAGGCAAATGTCTTCATATAATTCTCAAAGTGTATAGAGAAACCTAAGAAGGCTAGAGTTTGTAAGAATAACTGAATTATATAATATTTTCTGGGTCCCAAATACAATACTACCAACTTTGGTGCTAGTTTTATCATCTCTGTATAGATAGTAAAACTGAGCCATGGAGATTTAAACAGCATGTCTAATCTCTCATACAGCTAGTAAGTGGTGGGTCCAGAGTTCAAACCCAAGCAGGTTGACTCCAGAGGAATTCCAAAGCCTTGTCTGCATGCCTTTCAAATAAAAAAAACTAATAAATATCCAAATGATCGCATGTCTTTAGGGAATCATCATAATTATAGTGGAATTTCAGATTGTATGCATTCCTATTATGCAGTAAAGAGGATAAATCTATAACTTTTAACTTGGGTTACTACACTGTGCTATCTTCTGAATTCATCAGAAATCATTAGTGATTTTTTTGTCCAAAATGCAACACAAAGTCTATTCCTACATGGTTGCACTTGATTAGCTCACTTGATGATATCACTTCAAATATTTCACAAACTCCTAGATCTAAAGATTTGAAAGGACAGACCATAAAGATTATTTAGTTCAAACTTCCCTTAACTAAGAACTTGGGAGGAAAAACAAACTGGGAAGTAGAATGTGTTTATCTCCATTGACCCCTGAAATTGAGTCAGTGGATGTGGGAATCCTTTCTCTTAATCACTGTTCTTTTCTCATTCTATTGCAACATCTTACTGCATGCAAATGCAAAGCATTAGTGTGTGTTGGAAAACAGGAAAACAACCTTGAAGGTAAAACACCTGAAACAAACTTGGGCAATAGTATATTCAAATAAACATATATATATATATATATAAATCATGCATACTTATGTGGCAAATTTTGTTAATTTTCTGTTGTTTATTAATTATTAGGGAAATAATACCTAAACAGTTTTCCAATGTTTTGATTATCTATAATTTAATTTGAAATAATTGCTATTAAGCAGCATTCTGTATATTGATTTAGAAAATATTGATCACTTTCACTAAAAGTATACCGTGATGTATCTAATTTTTTGATTTTGATGCATAAAAAATTAACACAGCATAAATTAAATCCACTGGTAGGAATATAAAAGTAAAATGTTTTGATGTTGAAATCTATTCTTAGTTCTTAACAGAATGGTAAGGATGTTATGAATAAGAATTGGAAAAAAAAAAAAACCATATTGCCCTGACCAAGTTAGTCTAAATTTCTTCAAATGCAATAACAGGATAAAAACTTTTTCTGCCAAGAGTCTAAAAATCTCTCTTAACGGGAAGATTCTTGAAACCTAACATCTAGAATAAATATTGTTGGGGGGAAAGTCACTGTTAAATAGGACCATAAATTACACAGTATTTGTAGATTTCTTAGCAGTTTCAGTTGCAGTAATAAGTCATACAAGCTGTGGAAAGCAGCATACACTATCTCAGGGACCTTTCCTGTGTCAGGGAATTCCTGGTGATGTTCCTTGGACAAAGGGGTAAGAAAATTTATTCTCTGATAGAAAACTGGAGAATGGGAACAAAGTCCCTTACTTGAAAATAGCTTCTTCTCAAATGCCACAACTGGTAGAAGTCACTGAATTACTGAACTCCTAAATGTAAATTCTCTGTGAAATCTATTCCTTTTGCAATCTTCTTATTCAAAGTTCATTCTAAGGAACCAAAAATTGGTTGAGATAGGATTTTGCATTTATTGCAGAAGATACTAAAGGTCAGAACTCAGAGAGGCAGAAACTGGTGACAGCCAATGATGACTTAAATTTTTGCCATTTACCCAGCAGAGGGTTTCTTTGAAGAAATCATTTTAAGACTGAGATGCCAGTAGTCATTTAATGATGATGTCAGTTACTGAATATAAAGCAATTTTTTATTGAAATGAGTGAAATATTTCTCTTCAGCCTATAGGTAGCTGCAGATGAATACATAAGTCCTCTGGCAGTGGTGGTTAAAAATACTTCACTGCCTCATGTATGGAATGCAACATGTTAGAAGGAACAATGAAGAATTGGTCAAGAAAACATGAACAGAAGCAAATGATACAAATATTTGATGTTGAAAAATTCACAAATTATGTAGAAAAAGACGACTAATTGTAATTGCTGAATAATACATTGTTTTCTTTAAAACACATCCTCATGAAAGCAAAAAAAAAAAAAAGAATGACACATATGACAGTCAGAGGAATAAATGAAATTTTTTTTCTTTTCTTTTCTTTCTTCTGACTGTAATTTTATCTGAGAAAGGATGTCCAAAGTAAAATTATATTACCAAGAGTCATTGCTATAGTCTCAATGCTCTTAAATACCAGCTACATCACCACACTTTAGCACCATGTACAATCAGCAATTGCTCATACAAATATAAAAGACCTTGGAGAGTCTAGATGTCTCTAAACATGCACTTCTTCCACTGAAATCCTTTCGTTTCCATATCGCTCAGTTTGACTTTTTAAATGAAGTCTGGTTTAATGCTTGCCATATGATTACTTTTTCTAGCCCCATTGGCAAAATAAAACAAAGAAGAACACAGGAAGAGAAATCTGCCCAAAATGCAGATTTGTATACATTTGAGTAGTGCTAACAACACACTCAGAAGTCTGTCTCTTTCTAAATCCCAGAATAATAACTTCTGGTAGACAATGGGGGACTATGTATATTCAGATACTGCTGGACTCACATTGCTTGAATGGGCTCTTTTACTGAAACTTTAGACTAAATAAATTGATTTGAAAGAATCAAGAGAATAAATCACCTATGAGTAGTAAGCATTTAATTTAGGCATCTGATACAGAGCAAAAGCCACTAATTAGATCCAAACCTCATTGAACCATGTCACTGGGTACTGGCAAATTTGGGGAAGAGTTTTAACCAGTTAATACTTTCTTCTGAAATCTTACACTGACTTTTACTGTATTTACTGATCTTTTACTATATTTTATTATATTTTCCGAAGTTTGATGATTTATTGTTATTGTTTAAATTTTATCTTCTTTTTATCCCATCTCATCTGTGTGTGTGTGTCTGTATGCACATAATGAGAAGTCAAAATTTCTGTCTGTTAAGCACAAAATAAGACTATCTCGTGAACAGGATCCTCTTGATCTTCTCCATCTCTTCCTATCAGCAGAGCTTATATACTCCTGAGGAGTAGTAAGGTAGATATGTCTTTTTAAAATTTCCTCAGAGCTACTTCCTTTTGTGAAAATAATCCTGTATTTATACTTGGGAAATTACTTTTGTCCACACATGACCTGGTGCAAAAGGTTCAAAGGCCATGAGGTAGGATTCCAGAGATAAGCCTGGGACAGCTGGTGGCTATCTTGCCCCTATAATGCAAGAAGCTGCCTATCAGTGGAGCCAACCTTGGAAGAGCTGAGCTAAGCTACAGAGAGTTGGAGCCCTTATGACTAGTGCAGCCCTATCTGCAGGATGCTCTGCTCCCAATACAATCCAGTCTCCTGCTTTTATGAGAAACACTAAATTTTCAAAGCAGCATTTTTATGTCATCTAAAGAAGAAAACTGGTTTTCTCATTTATGGAAAGGAAGATTTTTCTAAGCTTCCCTAGCACAGGGGACTACAGCAAAGCTTTTACCCTTTTCTGCTCACACTCTTGTATTAAACATTTATTTTTAATAGCTCTCATTCCACCTTCAATGATGCTGGGATCAAGTTCTATAGCTTCACTACCAAGCATGACCACAGTGTTTTGAAACATAAGTTGCCTTGGCATGATAAGTCAAACAAGTAAATCAATTTCTTATTAATCAATGGAGATAAGCAGAACAGAACTTTATTAATCTCTGTTGATGCAGAGATGTGGTTAAATAGTGTTATTTAGGATACAAATACCTGGTGATAAATCATAAGGCCACTTTATTATAGCTCAATAGCTTCCTTAATTTAATTTACTTACAAACACACTTCCTGCAGTTGCAGTTTGATAAACCTCAAATACTTCATTTCTGGATAAATATGCCTCAGAAATTACTATTAAAATAATCGAAAAATTACTTCTCAGTGATTTTTAATTCAAACTTTCCTTACATTAACATTTCATGTGGCATCAAGTCATAGAATAATTTAAAGATCATTCTTATGCATTTTCATTGCATGCATTGTAGATGCAAAAATGCATGTGTAGAGTTAAGTATTACATAGTAATTGAAAGATGGATTACTGGATGATGTTATGTAGCCTAACTTGGTGATTTGGTGGTGGTTCAAATGGCCCACTCTTCAGAGTTAGGCAGAAATGAAGGTTGGGTCTTGGTTGCTGTCAGTGGACTTGATTCCAGCTAAACAGAGACTTATAGAGAAAAGAGTGAGAACAATTCTGCAGACAGGAAATATGGTCAAAGCATGCCACTGTTGATGCTGCTTCTTTTCTTAAAGTGAATTGCTAGGAATAATTCTGAAAAGACTCCAGGAGAGGAATTTTTTGTAAAGTTGAAAAAAATCATCATATTAACTGAGGAAGGAAGAAATATTTTTCAGGATATCAAGGAAATGAAACGAGCAGGAGGAGCAGTAGTAGAAAGTCTAGGAGAAGATGAAGAGGGTGAGGTAAATTAGTAATGAAGAGTGTGGATGGAGAATATGCTTTAGGAAAGTGTCAATCAAATGGACACAGGTTTGCACCCCTTTGCCAGTACTCAGCCCCCTACACAACTACTGCCCTTTTGGGAACTCCATGATTACAGCTGGGAAGAATCCCTTACTCATTGATTTGATATTATATTTCTGATAAATAAGGCATTTGAAACATCAGCTACAGTAACTGGCCCATAATTATGTATAAACCTGCTTTCCATTTTCCTGTTAACATGAGGCAGTATATACATAATATATATCCATACATTGAAACTGCACGTTTTTTAAATATCTTCCATGTTCCTGGCACTGTTTCAGGCACTTTACACATAGCAGGAAAAACAATTCCAAAACTTCATGGAGCCATCTTCTGATAGAAAAAGATAGGCATAAAAAATAAATTAATATGCTGTATTATGCGGTATATAAGGAAGCAATGTAAAAAAGAGGAGGATGGTCATTTAAAGAGAATCAAATATTTTAAAAGAGTGCTCAGGCAAAGCCTAAACAATAAAGTGGCAGTTAAAACAAATTAGAGGAAGTTAGGAAAAAGATCATCCTTGCCAGAAGAAAGAGCTGGGCAGAGGACCCAAGACAGGGATATGTCCAGTTGATCCATTCAGGAAATCTTTGGGGCTGGGAGATGAACAAAGGGGAGGGGAAAAAGAAGCAGTTAGAAAGATGGTAGTGGACAGGATCGTAACAGTCTCAAACTGAGTGAAAGGAGAAGCCATCTGAGGTCTTATGTAGAGGAATGACATGATCTGACATATGTTTTAAGAGCATCACATTGTTCTATTGAAAGTGAAATGCAAAGAAGTGAAGGCCAATTATGATAGGAGTTTTAAATCCTGAAATTACTGGGGTCAACTTGGATATCTGAATGAGAAGAGGCCTCTCTGCCTTATTCCCTATCATTTCACCTTCTATCTCATTTATCTCAGTTAATTTTATGACTGTCCAACGATAGCTTTGCAATTATTTTCTGAAATGTGATCAAATATGCATATGTTGGTTGGTTCAGACTCATACACAACCCAAGCTGGGCCAAAGTCTTTTTTGGAAGAGTATTTGAGATTGGAAGAGTCCAGACAGAGTTCAACTGTTTCTTGAGGAATGGAGGTGAAAACCTGGGACATGGTAGGGGATTCACTTTCTACCACAGAGGCTGATGTGGAAGAATGAAGCCTAGGCCCGTAGAAAGCAAGGCCAAGAGAGGGACAGGGCAAATGGACTTGCTTCTAGGACTCTTCACTCATCCCTCTTCCTAGGCTTCTATTAGCTGCCCTTGAATCCTCACAATAAATTACCTTTCTGTTTACCATGAGCTAGAGTTCATTAGAATTATACATAATCAAAAAGCTTTAATAATCAAAAAGTCATTGGCATGACACATAAAAATCCAAAAGTAGAATAACCATCGTGCATGATACATAAAAGCATACATATATCCACAGGCTCCACATCTAACATTTGAAAGCTGAAAGAAAAATATTTACTAATTCACTCACCACATTCAAAATGATTTTTTAGAAATGGAATATCATAGTTGCAAAATATCACAGTAGGGGAGGTGATAAAACACATTCCTCAAACTGAAAGAATTGAGATTATGATAACTATTAGCGGAGTGTGTTCCTGAATGCATTTAAAATATTGTCATGAAAATCTCATCAACATTATCCTACAGAATATATAATGACAATTCTTTTGTCATCTGGACTTTTTCTTGTGTTTTTATGCAGAGTTCTGATACTTATTTTTACTTCATTAATGAAACCAAATTGGATACTGCACAGTCTATTTACAGTTTTTTAAAATGTGTGTTGCCTTAGCTATTTATTTGTTATGGTGATCTTCTGAAGCCATGCGAGAGCCACCATCACTTCTACTCAGAAAATGGAACACAAACCTACAGCTAGTGTTCTGTAATCATCTTTAAAGAATAATTTCAACTTTAATAACAATTTTGAAAATCATCAAAGATGTTTCCTTGAAATGACATTTCCTTGGAATGAAAAAGTATATCAGAATAACATAAGGTGGTGCCTTAGTGTTGTTTCATACTAAAACAAAAATAAGAAGGGAGAAGAGAGGAAAAAAAGTCTTGAGAGTATTCAAAACATGCTAAATCGCTGTTGCAAAAAGAGCATGTTCTCTCATAGCATCACATTCAAAATGTTGTGCTGCTCAAATTTATTTTAGATTAATTAAAACCCGTTTTCCATTATATTTTGTAACCATACTGTTTAGTTACACTGATAAACTTTCTAACTGTATTAAAACATGTTCAGTATCTTCTCAAAGTCAAATTTCATTATATTTTGTTAAATAAAACATGAAAACAGTATGCCATGTTATCTTCATAATTGTTATATCCTCATAAATTTTGCAGATATCAGAATAACAACTACATTCTGTGCATGACATGTTTAAGAATGATGAATTTCAACAGTAATTAATTTATATCTACCTTAAGCATAACAGAATATTAACTATTGCCGATATAATAGTCAAGAGAAAATAATTTTTTGAATTAACTTTCTAAAATATTAGTATTTATGTTTGAGAATAAATTATCACTATAATTTATAAATCCAAAACATCTTAACTTCTGAACTCATTAAATTTTTCTTTAAAGTCATAGCGTTCACACTATTCTAAAGAGTTGGGATGTGTTAACTGGGTGTGGTGATTTATAATGTAATCCCAGCACTTTGGGAGGCTGAGGAAGGAAGGTCATGAATTTAAATCTAGCCTGGGCAACTGAGTGATTTAATGAGAACTTGTCTCAAATAAAAAATTTTAAAAGGCTGGATATTATAGATTAGTGAAAAGGAATTGAATTTGATCTCAAGTACAGGGGAAAAAAAGAATCACCATTTGTTTTATCTTCATGAGTATAATGATGTCAAATATTTAATTTTTTATGGTAAAAGGAATTTTCCTGGGAAAGATATAATATTTCAGAGCAATCTTATCAGCAACTTCTTTTTGTTCCTGAATAAACAAATGAATATCCCAGTAATCTGACTGTGATGTTTGCATGTTGGCTGTATAGCTACTGCTTAGCCAGTAAAGAAGTTTATCAGCTACCGTGTACAGTGCTATAAATAGCATGGTGTCTATGGACAGCATACTGGGAACTGGAGGGAAAGATAAATGGGCTGGAGCTAGAAACCAAGTGATTGAAACTACAAAATGAGAAAGTCTAATTCCACTATCACATGTTTAAGGTTTAAGAAGCAAATTTAAGTTCAGTCTATGCAAGCATCAAATTCTTAGAGATCCAAGTGGTGGGACAAGACTGCCCAGAACTTGTAAAGGAAGGGTTTTCTAGGGTTAAACAAGATATATAGACCTCTGATGATAAGTAACAAAAGATAACAGAGGATGATCAAATTCAGGGTCTTGCCAAGAATGAAAGCTGGCTGAACCAAGTATGAAAGTCAGGGATAGACTCCATGCTTCCTGGCCCTGCCTTCTGTCCTCTTCCTCTTATTAGAGAAAACTGACTCTAAGAACCCAAGCAGAAATGCCAATGGGCAGGTAGTGTGGCCTTGTAAGCTAATGTTAGACACAAAGGCTAAATTGTGATACTTTCAACCAGGCTGTAAGTGTGACATGGTCATTAAGTATTTCCATTTCCTGTTTGCTGAGTAGGAGGAAGCCACAGATATCTGGCCAGCTGGGCTCTCAGTAGCCTCACTCTTTGAATGGAAGACTTCTAACCACCAAATGCCCTCCCAATTCCAGTGACCTGGGAGCTTTCCCCCAGCCCCACAAGTCATAGTATAATATAACCATGAATATGCACATAATACTATATGGGACACTGTTAGCAAGCTGTAAGTCTATATGCTCCTCCCAGCACACAGCTCAGCAGTATCCAGCCCCCCGTGTAGTTTATCTAGAAGTTCTCAAGCTTCAGTGCTCATCAGAACCCCCTGGAGGGTTTGATAAACAGATAGCTGGACCTCTCCCCTTGTGTCTTGGGATTGTACCCTACCTTCCATTCACTTGCTTAAGTTCTAGAATATGATTGCCTTTGGATATAGAGCCTTTATTTGGGTACCGGGGATTGAACTCCTGACCTCGTGCTTGTGAGGGAGGCGCCGGAACAACTGAGCTAAATCCCCGGCCCGTGGATATAGAGCCTTTATAGGGGCAATTAAAGCCAAATGAGCTAATGGGGTGGGCCTTATTTTGACATGATTTTTTAAAAAATAAGAACAGCAGATTAGGGCTAACACCTGTGAGAACACGGTGAGAGAACACAGCCATCTACAAGCCAGAGAGAGTGTCTTCAGAAGACATCAAACCTGTTGATGCCTTCCTGTTGGGCTTTCAGCCTTCACATCTCCAAGAAAATAAATTTCATTTGTCCAAGCCCACTAGTTTGTGGTTCTTTATGGAACCCCTGCCAATTAATGCCATAAGTCTGAGCAATAATGTGCATTTCTAACAAAAATCTGATGTTCCAGGTTTGACAGACCATGTTCCAAGGGCACTGAGGCAGTCTCCAGCCGATGGAATGACTTCTTTTGTGCTGTGCTGTGTAGATTCCTCTGCAGCTGGGCTGAACTTGATTTTGACACCACCTTGGTGACATGAGCCCTTCATCTTGGGATTATGTCTGTGTTGTGTCCCCCTGATGAGTCCTGGTAAATGCCACAAATGACCTTAAGTCATTGGACTTGATATTATTAGTTGGAAAATAAAAATGATGTTCTAACATGGTTGCCACTTTGTATTTTTCCAAATGCTATACTTCTGAACTCATAACTGTGCAGTCTAGAGTATAATTTAGTATGTGGGAATGATTCCTGGGAATTGCACTGTCAATGAGATCCCTAGGGAATTTTTACCTTGCTCAATGGTGAGAATCACTTACAAAATGTCAGCAGAGAGAAAGAGTTAAAAGCATCATACCATGGGCTGGGGATTTAGCTCAGTGGTTCCAGAGCCTGCCTCATAAGCACAAGGTCCCAAGTTGGATCCCTGGTACCAAAAAAAAAAAAAAGCATCATACCACAATGATATATGTATACTCAAGTTTATAGCAGCACAATTTATAATAGCTAAATCTTGAAAACAGCCCATATGCCCATCAACAGATGACTAGATAAAGAAGATGCAGTATTTGCAGAGTATGATGAAATGGAGTACTATTCTGTCATAAAGAAGGATAAACTTGAGACATTTTTAGGGAAATGGATGGATCCTGAGACTATAGCCTTAAGGGAAATAAATCAGACGCATAAGTTTAAATATCACATTGTTTCCTTGTATGAGAAACCCAAAGGGTAAATAAGGAACAAAAGGGAGGACAGACATTGGAAAGTAGGAAGAACTTGTTCAAATGGGAAGGAGAACAAGAGAGAGGGGAGGGGAAAGGGAAGAGTAAAGGGACTGAAAAAAAGAGAATGGAAGGAAAAAATGGAAACAAAGCTTTGATAAATGGGGAGGAGAAGGAGGATTGAAGGAAGGGAGGGAAATGGGAAAAAAAGAATTAAGGTTTATTATGTACACGTAAAAATTCCCCATGATCAATGTAATCATTATGCATGGCAAACATACTAATTTTAAAAATCAGAAAAAAAAATAAATTGGCCTTCCAATGGCTTGCCTTCACACTCTAAGGTAAGTGTGCTACTAAGCCCCTTCTTCTAAGCTTTATTAATTATAATTTTATACACGATAATTAAAGCTAGCCAGTGTCCCAAAGTGTAGGGCATGTAGACTTGTGGTACGTGAAGTAACTGTAGGTGGGTGTACCATTAAAATAGCAGGGCAACAGAGCCAAGAGGTGCAAAGCAAGGGAGGAAGAGATGGAAGTGAACAACAAAGAATTAAGATGGGTCGTGTACATGTGCGAACTTCCCACGATGAATCATTACATGCTACAAACACGTACTAATAAAAATAAAAATGTACGGTGGTGCCGCCTGCCTCAAAAATGCAGGGTCCCGAGTTCGATTGCCGGTACAAAAAAATGTAAATTTTTTTTACATGTCGGGGAGGAAGAATTCCTGTCTAAAATAATCTAGAATGTCTTTAAGGGGAACAGCTAATTCTTAAAGAGTGAAAATTACTTAGATGTACAAAAACTAAAGAGAAAGACCTTCTGGGTTAGTAGAAGTCTGGATGAACCATCCCAAGAGGCAAGAAAGTACAAGACACATCTAGGGACCTCAGTGGAGCATCGTTATTGGAAGGAGAATGGATGGGGGAAGTAAGGGCAGGAAGTTGGGGTAAGCCAGAAAGAGATAGCCTTGGTTCTAAGACAGTAATCACTTATGTCTATTGGCTTCAGTTCATTGGGCATTTTCTAAATGCTATACTAGGAACCGCTGGAGGACAGAGTCTTTTATATCAGAGCCAAATATTTTGTCTGGCACAAAACAGGTGCTCAAGAAAAATAAGTGGGGCAAAGGAATGAAGAGTCCTGTGCTACTCAGTTAATTTTTATGGACATTGTCTACAGGTAGTGTTATCTCTTTTATAAATAAGCTCTCAGAATTAATTAACCCAAGTATTCAGAAGCAGATTTGAATCCAGAATTGTGTGACTTAGAGGTCAGTTGCCTTCATTCATGCCATGCTCTTCAGGCTAAGGGGTCAGCTTTATATGCAGCAGGACATGGGGGAACCATGGGAGACTCGGGGGAGGAGAAATTGGGGTTCAGCAAGGTAGTGACTTTGGAGAGAAGATGAATGTTAAGGGTGTTTGGAGGGCGGTGGCAGCAAGGTGTCCAAATGCTACATGGGGAGCACATGAGAGAAAATAATACAACTCTGACATTTATGAGATAAAGGTGAGAAAAAACACTTGACTTCTCAGTCAGGTGGAACTTTCTTGGCCTAGGAATATTAGGATGAAGAAGTTTTAGAGGAAAACTACACATAAAAGTGTAATTCTGAAAACTTGTAAACTGTCATAGTCCGTTGGCAGCTCTGGGGGCTTCTTGTATTTGTACATTGAGTTCTGTAGGACGTTGACTCTGTAAATGTTTTTCTTGTCTGACAGTTTTGGTGTTTTATATTTTTATCAGAGTCCATAACTGAAAGTAAGAGCTAGACTGAGAACAAAAGGAGAGAGAGAGAATATGAGAGAGAGAATATGAATAGGCCACTCTGATGTACAAATAAGTACTTAAAAACCTAATAGTTCTTGATTTAATTTGTGAAGAAGTTTGTTTTTTAATTATATTATGAAGGAAATAAGGAAATACACTTTGCAATTTAAATCTACATTTAAGAAGGCAAATGGGAAATTAAAACAAATAGCAAGCAAACAAGTTAATATCTCATGTTAAATGTAGTCACCCTGAAGAATGGCAGCCAGGCCCATACTGCATGAACTGAATTTGCATTTCTTTTTTAAAATTAGTTAAGACAAAAGATAAATCTTCTTCATGGTGCTTCACACCTCTCTTCCGAATCCAGCTTTTATTTGAAGACTTTCCACTGAATTTAAGTACAGGTAACACACAGGCAGAACACACAGGCATGCTGGGGTGCAGAAATACTGTCCCCTCCTTTTGCTCTTCAACCACCAGTTTCCTGTCAGTGCATTTCTAGCAACATTGGCTCATTCATCCTCTGCCCCATGTCTGTACCCAGCTGATCTGTAAGTGCTGCTAACTCTGTGTTTTGAACGGCTGTTCTCTCTTCCCTCACTGCTCACCGTTTACTATCCTTGGTTTTCTCGCTCAGACAGACTACCACACAAAGTGTTCAATGATATTTTATTTTAATTCGGTTTACAAAAGTCACTGCAAATTTGAGGATTTCTGTCACTTTCTGCAATAAAAAGCTTCTAAGTCCTCTATTTTCATATATGATCTATGTTACTGTGATCAGACCCATTCATTCTACGAACTCCCATTGTGCGACTGATTGGAATTAGAGACAGCCTAGCCAGTGTGCACACAAGGATGAATAAGACTGCAAAAGTGTTCATGGCCCAAGAGACAGACAGGTAGATTGACAATTGCAGTGCAATGCTGAAGTGGCCCACAGAGAAACCTGCACAGAGTATCATGGCAACACCCACTAAACTCTACCTTCCATGACAACAAGGAAGTCATCTGTTTTGTTCACCACTCATTTTGCAATCTCCCTGAAGAAGTGATGACACCTTTCTTCTGGATTGTCCCCATTATGATTCATTCCACCACACGGGACAGAGGTTTCAAGAAATGAGGGATAGGGACCAGTCAGTCAGGCTTTACTGTCCCCGACTGTGTACAAAACATAGGGCCCAGCGGTATTCACATATGATTTAGGCAACTCCTGATCTATCTCAAGGTGAGAAATTGACTTTACTTACTGGCTTCAGAGCAGATTCAAGTCTTTTGTCTTTGGGGTAGGATGTATAAGCTTGTGAGATGGGTTGGAGAATCTACCCAGGTCCAGGCTTTTCCTGTATGAGTAGAAGACCATTCATTCCAAGGAATGAAGGTGCTCTAAGCTTTTCTTTTTGGTGGCCAAAATTGTGGACAGCTTTCTTTTTTATCAGAAAAAAGGCCAGTTTCCTCTTTGTTTTCTCAAAAGGCTGCATTCAATCAAATTCCATTTGCAAGCAAATAGGATTAATACTAAGAAATGTACAGATACTATATGTTCTGACCTTGATGCCACAAATGGCCCATTTTCTATTTAAGCAGCACATATGTCTTGGGATAATTTAAGAGATACCACAGAGTACTGACTCCAGTATCTTTTCTATGTGAGATTATTTGCAAAGAGCCTGAAGGGTGCCTTTGGACATGACTGTTCTCTCCATGTCTGCCCCACTGCAAAATGCCTCAGTGCTTCATAGATATATGGATTGATATAAGTGGGTATATAAAGGAAGAGGATGCAGGAGAATAGAAATTGTTGTGTAACTAACAGGGGACATTTATGAACATTCCCCCATGAGCAAGAGCTTTGAGCTGAGGTAGAGTAGATGGCCAAGTGGAAATTACAAGTAATTCCAATGGGGATAAGGGAAGTGAAAATGAAGAAATAGTGAAGAGTTGAATTGCAGGAGACATTGAATATCATATTCAACTCATTACAACAAATATTTTTCCTGGGGTCAGACGCCACGTGGTACACACAGATTAGTCCCATCCTAAAGGCCAGGATGCCAAACTTGGCAATGGATAGAAGTAGGAAGAGTTTTCAGAAGATGAAAGAACCAGGCTGTTGCCCAGGGCACTCAGCTTTTGGAGACAAACTCCTGGACATTTTTTTCTTTGCAATTTGATGCTAAGAGGAGAAAATTAGGCCAAGAAATTCAACCTGTTCTCTAGAAGAGAAATGGATAGAATATTGTTAAATGGCATCAGTGGCAGATCCAAGAGTAAGGCCTCAAGAGCAAGTTGAGGCAACAATTTCTATATTCAGCTAATAAGAGCTGGAAGATTTGCCAGTCATGATTTTCACAGCTGTCTTACTTTGGCACTATGATCAGTGCCTCTTCTAGGCAGGGCCATGTGAAAGGAGAAAAGCCAAGATAGGCCTAGGTTATGTGGGGTGCAAAAGTGATGGCCTGCTCCAAGCTCAACTGTTCTGAAGAAGCAGTGGAAAGAGCAGAGGCCATGTTCCTCCCAGGATGCAAGAGCAACGACGACAGCTCACGAAAGCCACTGGCCCTTTTTGTGCTTATTCATTTGATCACAGAATAGATATTTATTGTCTGCCAAGCATTTCTAAGCCACAGTTCTGACTCTAGGAATGCAGCATTTATCAAAACCAGAGAGCATCTAAGGTCAAGTGAGAGGAGGGCAACAATATACAAGGCAGTACAGCTATTTCGGGTAGAGCAACATTCTGTGGAGAGAAATAAAGCACAATGAGGGGACAGGAAATGAGAAGGGGAAATGGATATTATTTTCGTGAGCAATTGAACAATGTTTCTTCATTCAAGAACAGAAATCCATGTTATAACTTGGAAAGACCTCACCACCTCACTGAAATACAGTAAGTATATAAAACATCAATTGTTTATATTTTTACTGACCACTTCCAGTGATGATAAAGGAGTTCTAGGAGTTAGCCTCTCTTAATGGTAGTTAAGAAATCTGTCAAACTCCTTGTGTAAGAACTCTGGTTCTACTCTGAAAACCTCAATGTTATTAGTTAGTTACTTTATGTCTCTGGGCTCTATTTTCTTACCTGAAAAATGGAACGATAATGGTACCTTCTTGTAAGTCACTGGATTACTGAAATAATATATTCCATTGCCAGGTTCAGTGCCTGATAGGTAGCATAAATGGCCAATATAAAATACCTATTATTATGTTAATATTTTAGAAAAGATTTCCCAGAAGCTGGGTATGGTGGTGCACACCTATAATTCCAGCACTCAGGAGGCTGAGGCAGGAGGGTCAATGTGAGTTTAAGGCCAGTCTGGGCTACATAGCGAGTTCAAATCCAGCATGAACTACACAGTGAGACCCTGTCTCAAAAAAACAAAAACAAAATTTCCCAGAAAAAGAAAGCAGCCTTCTGGGTTTATAACTGTTTCTGGATAGTATTATATGATTTTTGGTAGTATTACTTTTGGAGGAAGTGGATGTTGGTTGAGAATGCAAATTGGCAAAGGCATCATATATATTTTTGCTATTCATTCACACCCAGTTTCTGAAAGACATCTCTGTTTACTATGTGAATGCAATAACATGACAGAAGAAAGTAGAAGTTGTGTTTTTCTATAATTTGAAAGTTAAATTAATTGATACTTTCTGGCCTTGGGAAATAGATGTATTTTGCTATGTCTGTCCTCCGCTGGAGTAAGGCTTTTACATGGCAATGAATCTCCCTTGTTAATGTATATTTGTAATACCTGAGCTATTGCCTGGAAGAACTAAGTGCTTAGAAGATGAGGCTACATTGACCTCAGTAGCCTGAATGTAAAAGTGTGTTTAATAAAGAGCAGCAGTCACAGAGACTATCATACTACATCAGAGAATGGAACTGGGGCTGCCACTGTAGGCTGTTTAATACCCTGTTCCTTTCCTTTGTTAAACCACCGTTGGCTATTTCATTTTGGGAAACTCAAGCCAAAGTCACCTCTACCCTTGATAAATGTATGTCTCCTACCAGGACAGCCCCTTCACTACTGCGGGATGCCATAACAGTTGAGCTTCAATTTAGCAGGTACGTCTAGGAGCATCCTGAAAATGGACATTAGTAACAGGAAAACTTAGATACCTCTGTTTACTTGACCAAAAAAAAAATTTATTTCTTTAGTGTTTTAGAAATTAGAGTTTCAAACATGATTTTCTCTCCGTTCAATTAAACTCAGAACAGAAATATGATTTGATCTTTGCCAAACGAACCAAAAAATGATGGGTGAAGATAAAAGGAAAAGTAGGAATTGATCTATAGCCATAGTACCTCCTTCATAAAAGCTTATTAAGTGAAGAAATAAGAAGAGAAGCACATAAAATTAAATAGATAGTAGGCTGAGTACAAAATATAGCACCTTAAGCACTATTTTATAATAAAAAAGGAGCCTGGATTTGTAGTAAGGATTTTCACTTTGTTAATTCAGTGCAATTAGTTCGATGAAAAACATCTCTTATTCTTATACAGAAAGCTTATTTGAAGTTTGGATGCATAGAACTATGAAATTGAAAGGTCTCACATTTTAATTCAAATAACTGTATGGAAATGTGGGAACAATCAATATGGATAAACCTAGAGGCCAATGCAGAATTAAGGATGAGCCACCAAAAAAGGCTCTTCTGTCCAGCACAGGAAGGAGAGCTCTAATTCCCAGACTTCATTTGCACTTGCTATTATTCACAGATGAATAAAGTGTGCCACTTTGTTAGTCACCCCCTGGGTCCATAGCACGTAAGCAGAGAGGAAATGATCCAAGAACCATTGGCATCTAACCCATGATACATTATGCTACTAAGTATCTGGCATGGCAGTTGGCTAAACCTCATCAGCCAGTTGCCAAATGTCATTTAACAAAGCAGTCCCCATCCAGGACCCCTATGTGACTATACTGATAATATTATCACTGAAGGCGAAGAGACACATTCCCTAAAGAAACTTGTCATTAGAAATAAACATGGCAGCTCACCAAAAAGCATGAGCAACATGAAGAAATGGTTGGGGGTTTACTTTTAAACAAATCAGTTTGTTTGTGTGGGTTTATATGCATGTGGATGAGTATGTACAAATGTGAAAGGCTTTACTCCATTAAGTAAGAGAGATTTTTTTTCTTTTAGTTGTCTAAATTAGTGACTAGGCTTCCCCAGCACAGTAAATAAAACAGACAGCTATACTCACCACATTGCTTAAACCAGTGTCCAAAACTAGTTGAGTTTAAGTCCTCACTGCTAACTCTTTTGGGAAAACTGAAGATTTATCCTCAGGATGGCTTCTTTACAAGTAGTGACAATGCTCTTTTGTCACTTTGCTAAGCATGAAGTCAAATGTGATGTTTTAAAGAAAAAGTGAGAGTGTTGGTTTTGTAACAAATAAAAGTATATGTATGGGGGAAAAAGAAATCAAAGAAACATAATTGATAGATTCTGTAATATGGAAGAACTTAGCATAGGATAAAAGTATTTCAATTCAGTTTAAAAGAAGACATCTTATTTAATAAATAGTTCTGGCTCAGTGGGCTATTTAAAAAGAAGGAAATGAAATTATATCACTGACTTACATTGTATACAAAAATAAATACCATGTGGGTAAGAGACTTAATTATAATATATAAAACCAAAAAAATCTTGCAAGGTTATCTTTACCTATGTAAGAAGAAAGGAAATCGTTTTTGTTGTTGTTGTTGTTTGATTGTTTTATTTTGTTTTTTTAATTAGGGGAAAGTCATTTTAATTACAACCAGAAACTCCCAATAGGGTAAACAAAAAGATAGCATATAAAAGTTAAATCTTTTGTAATGTAAAATATGCTATTAGCTTTTAAATGAATGTCATTATTGGGAAGAATAGAAAAAACTCTCAAAAATTAACAAGAAAAAGCAATCAACAAAATTGGGTGAACAAATTTCCTAGAAGATTTAATCCAAATGGTGAATAAATATAAGCAGAGGTATTCTCACATAAAAATCAGATGGCATTTGACAAACAATGGACTTTCTAGAATGATAAAAAACTGTAACACCAAAAAAACAACAAAAAAACAAAACTATAACACCTAGTTCTGGAGAGACTCTTATATGCGGCTAGCAGAAATGTTTCATAATGTTAAGTTTTGGGAATGGCATCTGATAATTTATTAAAATTAAGCCTTTCCCCTTAGAGATATAAACACCAGCTTGTTTGGATAGATACACATATTTATATGTATATGTAGAATAGAAACAAAGACAAGCCATGTCAACAGATAAGTAAGTAAATCATTAAATGAAATGAGAAAATATAATGCAGTCACATTTTATGAATATATAAAATGTAAGTTGATTTGGAAGAATTTCAAAAAGACAGTGAAAAAAGCAGTGTATAAAAAATTGTATATAATAGCAAATGTTTTACACAATGTAACTATCTTTTTTGCATGTTTATATATGATTATTTGAATTATGGGAAAAACATGAAATTTACATTGATAACTATCTCAATTAGGTTAATGATGGGAATAAAGGAGAAGAGGCAAAGGTGGAATGAAATATGGAAACCCTACTCTTGATCAGTTTTAGTGTATAGGAAAATTATATGCATTTTGAGAATAGGAAAGAACATGTCATAAGTCTTCAATGACTTTTACTATCAGACAATAATTTTTTAAATTAAAATTTGTTTGCTATTTAAGGCTTTTTATCATGTGGACATTGCTGGTTATTCTAGCTTCATAGCTCTACGTTTTTACAAACACCTTCATTCTTTGTCTGTAAGAAATATTTTTACATTCCTGTAACACACTGCATTCCCTATTTTTTCACCGGATTTGTTATTTGTATAAGTTAGCTTTCCTGTCACTGAGACATAATACCTGATACCCACAACCTAAAAGAGGAGAAATTTAATTGCATTCACAGGTTCCAGGTGTTTTGTCCATATTTTTCTGGCTCCAAGGGAGAAATAGCAAAGTGGGAGCATGAAGGAATGAAAGTGCTTATTTCATGGAGTCTGGGAAGCAGAGCAGAGCAATAGCATGAGAGATAAAGGGTCTAAGGACCATATATATTATCCAGAATCATACTTCTGTGACACACACAGGCACACCCAGAAGTATACCTCACTAAGCCTAGGTGGTTCCAAAGTCCATTAAATTTACAATCTTAACCCTCGCATCCCACCTTTTGTCAATGTGGCACTCAAATACATCACCTTAAATCATACTTCACCTCCAAATAAAGACAATGCTAAGTTAATAATTCCACCTAACATAATACAACTACTGTGCGTATAACCAAAAGTGTAATGATTCCTTCTCCAAAGTCTCACCAGTTCCAGCATTTTTCAAAAATCCAAGACAAAGTCTCCTATGAGACTCAAGGCAAACTCTTAGCTGTGAAACTAAAAAATCAAATCAAGTTACATAATCCCAAGGTAAAATGGCACAAGATAAACACTGTCATTCCAAAAATAAAAAAATAAGGACATAGAAGAGGATAGGACCAACAGAAGATCAAAGTCCAACAGGGCAAACATTAAGTCTCCACATTCAGCATCTGGGGCATGTGTTGGTGAGATATGAGTTCCAGGGGACTTGGGTAACCCAACTCCTATGGACTTAATAGCTATAAGTGCTCATGCTGCTCATAGCCTGCAACATGCCTCTGCAGATATTCCATGTTCGTGGCATCTCTGACTTCCTGGGGGTCATCACTGTACCTGTGGCTTCATCACCACAGCTTCACACTCTGCTTTCTGAGAGAGAGAGGCTCTTTCCTTGGCCTCCCAGGACTCTTTTAAAAACTGGATAGAAGCCTCTCTGACCCCCACAACACTTGCATTTAGCAGGTAAGTGAAACACGCATCATGTGGATGACATCAATGTCTGACAGTGGGAGCAATAGCCAGACCTTCTTGAACTATGGCTGCAGGCTGAGTGACTGGATAGCTCAGCACAGTGATGTGAATCACAGAGACCAAATTCCTTAGGAGGAATTTGTTGGGGAGGAGGAGGAGGCCTTTCTTGAGTAGGAGGCCCATGGGCTCTCTTCTCAACTGAAAGGTTTAAAATTTTGCACCTTTGTGCCTGCAGTGGGTGAGGTCTTACTAATTCCTGAGATATCTTCAAGACATCTTTCTTCCTGTTCTGGCTCAAAGTACTTGGTTTCTTTTTCATGGTGCTTATTACTTGAACAACTGTATCATCTTTGACCCAAACTTTACATATGGTTACTTACAGGCCAAAATTTAAATTTTCAAATACTTTTACTCTGTTAAGAGTAACCAGCAGTATCTGTGCCACAGTCTGAACACTGGGCTGTTTTGAAATTTCCTCTGCCAGATTAACTAGTTTATCATCCTTTATCTCAATTTCTCACGAAGTATTAGGACATGGGCAAATGTAGACTTTTTGTTTTTTTGGCCAAATTTTAACACACATGGTCTGTAGTCCAATTGCCAATGGAATACTGTGGTCAATTGAAATCTCCTAAATTGTCTTTACTCTCTTCATTCCTATTAGCAGTTTGATCTTTTGAGTTTTCATCAAAATCACCTTTCTAGCTCTGGTTATAACATTCTAGGGCATCTCGAACCTACAATTCCAAACCTTTCCAAACAATTCCTACAAACTAGTCTCAAAGACTTCTGAACCACAAGCTCAAGTACAGTCACAACAAAGGCCCCCAATTCTCTGGTACCAATTTTCTGTATTAGCTTTCACATTGCTGAGACACAATACTCAATATTCACATCTTAAAGGAGGAAAGGTTTTAATTTAGCTCATAATTTGAAGGGATTCAGTTCATGGTTGGCAGCTCCATGTAAAGAATAGCATGGCAGAAGAACTTAGCTGCTTAGTTCATGGTATCTGGGAGGGAGAGCAAGGGAACTCTGCTAGAGAGGAAGGGGCCAGGGACTATGTATACTACCCAACATCATGTCTCCATGACCCACCTCAACACACCCACAACTGTGCTTCACTGATCCCCTGTGTGGCTTCCAAGCCAATCAAGTTGACAATTAATCTTAACCATCATAATATTGTACCTACAAGGATCTCCTCTTTACCTGACTGGTTTCCACTTATTCCTCAAGTGTAATCTCAGGTTTGACCCCTCTTCAGGAAATTCATACAGCTCCTCTACACATTCCTTGTTTACACTCTGCAGTGGCCCCTCTCAAATACTACTGAGTTACTGCTTTGCCTATCCTTCTATTCCAAGTTTCTATTAGCTCAAGATTCTTGGAAGAGATTATCTCTTACTTATCATTATATCCCTGATCATCATTTAAGCTTCCTACCAGCTCTTCCAACACATATACTCCCTGACATTGATTCTGGGTAATTTTTTTTTAATAATTTGATTACTTCTTGGAGACAAAGCTTATCTTATGGCATTCACACAATGGGCAAACTCAGTCATATAATATTGCCAACATTTCATGAGCAGAATGTGGTATCTTGTATGTTCTTAAACAAATTGTGGGAGACAGTCAAAAGAATGAAAGTCTGACTTCACCTAGTTGCAGGCTTACCGTATGGCAAAAAAATAGTGTAAATTAAGTAAGATAAAATTTTAAGATAAACAACCTTCATAGACTTTGAATCATTGAGTCATGATGTCAATTATAGAAGTGATCGTCAATTGTGTTCATGAACATTTTGATCCAAAGAGATCCTTCCAGTATTATTTTTAACTACATCATGTTCTTACAAGGACCATTAATCAGTCACTATCTACTGGTGGTTCTTTCAAATGTACAGGGAGCTGAATAAGTGTAGCAATTGAAATGCCCTTGTGGTCATTCTCTTACCAGAAACTAGATTGTGACCTCTAACCATTTTAGTTAGAACAGCTGGGCAACTCCTAAAAAATCAATACTTCCCCTCACACATGGGAAGGAGGCACTGGGTAAACCTAGGTTGTGTGGAGTTATTTGTCCTTTCAGGTTATTTACTCAAGCAAAAACCTGCTTGGGTAGTATTAAAGCAAACAGTTCAGAGAGGAAATGGAGAAAGTGGTTTGGTGTTTCATTTCCTTTAAGCAATATGTTAAGAGTGCAAGATAAAAGAAAATAAAATCTTTGGTTCCCAAAGTGTGAAAAACCTTTGTAATAGACTAAAGTCAGCCTGTCTTTCTCTGTTGTAGAATTTGAATTTGTGTTAATTCACAAATAAGTGAATTGGATGGTCTTCAAAATTTCTTTGACAGCTGTGTCCAAATGCCTACATTCTTGTTATTTGGCACAATTAAAGGAAGGGCCAAAAATGAACCATTAACAACTTTCTAGAGATGCCATTAGGAAAGTCACATTGCAATGCATTAGTGATGATTTAGGTCTATGCTTCATAAAAATTCCCTGAGCAGTCATTAATTCTTTATTTTAGAATGAGTAACTCAAATGATATTTCAAAACTAGCAAGCAAAGTTTATTTTCTCTAGGAAACCAGCTCACAAACTATCAGAAGGGATATGGAACACAAAGCAGTAGCCTGCACACATCTTGTCATAGATTTCTCATATTTCAAGCAATATGCTTATGTCTCTAGGCACATATCATGGGTTTGAATGCAGAGGTAAAGCACAACTAAAATGTAAGCAATGTATATTGCAGAAATATATAAATCAGACCTGAGTGGTATTTTAGTACTTATGTACTCTAACCTCTCATTTTATAAAAGGGGAGATAGGAATGTCTCATAGCTGGAGACATTAAATTACCTGCTCAAATCTGACGGTAGTTGAAGGCAAAGCTAGGAATGAAACTCGGGTCTCCCAAATTCTCCTCTGGTGCTCTTTGCTTATGCCTTCTGCCTCTCAGTCTGCGAAGCAACCACTAACTTAGATGTAGGCAGCTATCACTATTCTTTCAGTCCTTAATAGTGACCTCTTTTTCCATGTTTCCCTTGCTTTATATTCATTTCTATATTTTTACTGTTGATAGTAAAACAATGAGATGACATAAAGTCAGGTTACTCCCAATAATTATTACAAATTTGGAACTGAACTCCAAGAATTCTCAGGTTTGCTGAGGTCTGAAATCGGCAGATCTGGAAGTATGACTGGTTAGCACCCGCTCTAAAACTGTCTCACAATAAAAATATTTGGGTTTTGAAATTAGTAAATGAGTTTGGGAAAACAATAGTTCCTTTTAGAAAAAGTTGATGTTTGTTAGCATATTAAACACCAAGGATCGAAGAAATCCTACTAATTTGGTTTAACTTAATTGAATTCATTATTTCCAAAACACATTTGAATGTGGAAGTTCTTTTTGCGTTAGCCTAACGCCAGTTACTGACAGAACTAATCTTTCACAGAACATTAGTAAGTTGTCTTATCATTGTGAGAATGGGATGTGGACTAGTATTGCGTTCTTCAATACTACATTTTATAAAAAGTATCCTCAAAATATTTCCTGGGATCAGCTCATTGTGTGATAGGGGAGGGAAGAAAGAAGGAGACACAAGAAGTTGACAATAACTCTTCATTTCTTGAGTTTATAATTGTGTATATAGAAAAGATATACAACAAGTAAGTAAAATACAAGACAGTAAATAATTCAGTATCTGGTATCACCCTACAGGAGATGAAGGCATTAGGATTTTATATTTGAACTCAATGGGGACAAAGTATGTTTTAAATCAAAGACCCTGATGCAGTCTTTTCCCAAAATAAGTAATGATGATATCTGAACAGGCATAAGACTGTGAGGTGTCCGGACAGCAGACATCACTTAGAATACAAAGAGAGAGTTTAGATCAATCCCATGCTGGAGTGGACAAAGCTGAAATGTATTTAGAAGAAATAACCAACAATTCTGGAGAACAATTAAATGAAGACAACAAAAATGCACAGCAAAAATAGTAAAAGATTCAATCAAAAAATGAGCAACCAAAATGAACAGATCCTTCTCAGAAAAAGTACAAATGGCCAATTAAATACCTGACAAATGTTCATCATCACTGGCCATCAGAAAGATGCAAATTAAAACAACACTGAGATTCCATATTACCAGAGAAAGAATGGCTATCATTAAAAAGTCTAAGAAAAAAGCTGGCAAGGATATTGGGAAAAAGGAACTCTTCTACATTGTTGGTGGAAATGTAAACTAGAACAAATACTATGGAAGTCAGTGTGGAGATTTCTCAAAAAATTAAAAACAGAAATTCCATTTGACCTAGCTATCTCCCTTCTGGGTATCTTACCAAAAGAGTTAAAATCATACTATTCCAGGGTACATGCAAACCCATGTTTATAGCAGCACAATTTATAATAGCTGGATCTTGAAAACAATGTATATGCCAATCGATAGAGGAATGGATAAGGAAAATGTGGTATTTATATACACTGGAGTACTACACTGCCATAAAGAAAGATAAACGAAGCATTCATAGGTAAAGGGATGCAACTTGAGAACATAATGTTAAGTGAAATAAGTCAGATAAACAATCTTAAATATAGCACAGTTTATCTTATATGAGAAACATAAAATATAAAAGAATAGACAAAGAGCAAAGCAAAAGAGAGATAAATAGGAAGTAGGGAGCAGTTAAAACACTGTACTTCCCCAAATTACTTATTCTTTTGTTTAAAAAATATCTTAAAATATATACTAATTTGTTTCATTTATATGACTAGTTTATCTTAGTTCATTGAAAAGAAAGTTTTGTGTTATTATCCGTGTTTCTTCTTTGTAAAAATCTTTTTGTTGTATGTTTTGTACTCAAGTAACAACTTTAAAGATAATAATACACAGTGAAAAAATAGTAACCAAGTTTAAAGCTGTGAAGGAGCCATTAATAGGAAAGGGAAAATTCCAAGAGATTATGGGCTTTGGAGAGGGAGTCAGTGTTAGGTTGTAGTGGCAAATATCCAGCAAGAGATATTCTGTCACTAGAGTGGTAGTGTAAGGAAGGCACAAATGCTATCAAAGTACACTCAGCCATCTCCTCTCATTTTTTAAGTGAGATGTAGATATGATAATTATCATTCTTATTTTGCTGATAAGAAAAGTAGTGGAGATGCCCAGTTGCTTTAAATGCACATGCTCAGTGGGGAGCACGGTGAAGACCATGATCCCTACCCCCTGACTGCGCATTCAATGTTCATTTACAATGTTGCACTTCAGGAGATACAGGATTGGGTGAAAAAATGATGTCAGAGATGGAGGCGTGAAGTTTACCTGCAAGGATATGAGAATTGGAGTGGTGAAATACTTAGTATCTATTGCAGGAGAGTCCAGTTCAGTTTGACAGGTGTTGATTGGGTGCCTGATCTGTGCTTGAATCTGTGACCCAGAGAGGCAACAGGAGATGATAAGCACAAGGTGAACTGACATCCAAGGAAGAGAAGAGAGAGAAGGAGGAATCGGTAAATAACCTGCACTAAATAAAACCAAGAAGCATCTACTATGTGCAAGACTGCCAAAGATGGGTAGCTTAATTAGAGTTGACAAATGCTACAGACAAGCAGGCAATGGGAACTTAGAAAGTTTTCCCCTATCAGTAGTCATCCCTCCCATCCATGGGAGATGCCCCACAGATACTGAACTTGGTGGATGCTCATATAAGATAGCCTAGCCTTTGTATATAACATACACACATCCTTTTGTATCTTTTAAGTCATCTCTAGATTTCTTATATCTAGTGAAATATAAATGGTATCTAAATAGTTGCTCTACTGTATAGTTAGGCAATAATAGCAAGGAAAAAATGTGTACATATTAGGTACAGATGTGATTTTTTCAAGTATTTTCAAACAATAGTTGGTTGAATCTATAGATGCACATTCTATAAGAGTGTGCAACTGTTCTCTCTCTGGCACAAACTGAAAGTGAAAAGCAGGCTCAATTACAGCTCTCATTCATCTAACTTGCCAGTTTCTACTAGAACCAGACACTTGCTGGATTCTTGGGTTGAATGTGGGACATTTTTATGGAGGTTGAGTGTGGGACAAAAATGGATTTGCTGACAAGGAGAAACAAATATCCATAGAAAATTTAGCCTGAACCGTAAAGGCTTTCAAATATATTGGAATGACAGATTCTCTTCCTACCCCTGTTCTTCTCTCCCTGGGACAGAACAAGAGCAGTGAGCTGAAAATAGTGTAAAGCCTACAGCTCTTCTTCCCAGACCTCTCTCCCACTACAGCTGGACACACGGCACCTCTGCCAGGTGAAGGATGCTATCTGCTGTCCTTGGAACATGTCCTGATACTCTTCACCTACCAAAATCACACACCTCCTCACAGCTTGGCTCAAACACCACCTCCTCCAGGAAGACTTCCCTGAACACCTTTGTTTGGCCTTAAACGACCTCTCTTTTCCTAGGCTCTATAGTTCATTGAGGTTTTGTAAGGACTCTTTCACTAGTGAGACTTCTTAAAGATTATCACATGAACATTTGCTATGCATTAATGTATTTTAAACATTACAAATACTGGCAGACACAGCCTGTAAATTGCAACTTTCATTTCTGATTCCTTCCCATTACCCTTACTTACTCTTTTTTCATTTTTAATTTTATTGGTACAATTGAGATTTGAGTAACGATAACATTCATCATAGGAAATTTGTACCTTTACATGATACATCTTGATTCTTTGTTTTCCTATTCCCCTCCCCTCCCTTCACCCCCCCTTCCTCTTCCTTGTTTACAAAAGCCCTGTTTCCAGTTTTGCCTTTCTCATTTTTTTCTTTTTCCTTCTTTCCCTTTTTTTTTCTTTTGTTCTGTATTTTTGACCTTTTAAGTTTCAAGCTCCCTGAAAGCATGGACCAAGTTTTCTATAATAACATAATGTTCATGAAAGCACTGACCTTAGAGACTCACTAAGTTTTGAATGAGCGGATGAATGCATTCATTTGAAAATAGATGTTTGCAGTTAAAGAAACTTCTGTAATTTACACATTTACTCATGTATGCTTGTGTACTCCATGACACACACACCTCCAGGCATTGGGGACGTGGGTGTGAGAAAAACAATAAAAATCCCCACTTATACAGCCAACAAACTAAAGGACTGTGTGTACAATATACAAATAAAAGAGTAAAACATTTGCGTAAGAGGGATAAGTGCTGAGAACAATAGGCCAGGAAAGAAAGATAGGGAAGAGGGAGGTGTGCAATTTTAAAGAAAAGCATGAGGGAAAACTAAAGGATTCGGTATTCTTTCAACAAAGTGTTAAGGAAGTGAGTGGGCAAGATGCACATATCTGAAACAAGAATATTACCAGGAGAGGACCAGAAAGTGGCAAGGCTCCAGGCAGGAGTATATTTTGATTGCTTAAGGAGTATCCCAGATGCCAACTGTCCAACGCACAGTAAGCGAAGAGGAAGTAGGAGGGATGGTGAGGGCCAAGTTTTCTAGGGTTGCTCTAAGAAATTACCACCAACTGGGTGGCTTTAAGCAACAGCATTGTATCAAAAGTCTGAGAAGTACAGGCAGGAAGGGTTCCTACTGAAAACTCTTAGGGAGAAATTATCTCATGTAGTTCCTCCTTGGTATTCCTTGGCATGGAGCTGCTTCCCTGCAATCCCTCTACCAATCCTGAATTTCTGCCTCTTCTCCTTTACTGCCTCCTAAGGATTCTCTCACTAGATTTAGGGTCTACCCTAAACCAGTAGCAGCCTCATCTTGATACTTATTCTAATTACACCTGCAAAGACCTTATTCAAAATAAAGTCACATTCTGGGTTTCTGAGGCACAGAGTTTGGAAGGACTCTATTCCCCCTACTGCTAGGAATAAGGATGACACCATGAGGAAAGCTAGGAGGCTGCTCAGCTCTCAGTAATCCAGCCAGGGCTCAAGCAGCTGATGTGCAGGTGGTGGGAAGGGGACTTTTATTCAAACTTATTTTTTAAATAGACTCAATGGGAATTATAGACACATTGGATTATAGAATTCTTCAGTTTTTCTTCTTCGCTGCTTCAGAAATAAGGGAACCATTGGTTTTCAGAAGAAAAAGCATTGTGTGGCAGACAGTAATTAATATTGCCTCCTTGGGCCAGGGATTTAGCACAGTGGTTCTGCTGCTGGCTGCCTCACAAGCACAAGGTCCCAAGTTCAATCCTCAGTACCAAAAAAAAATTGTCTCCTTGATTTTGTCCTGGACACAAGATAAACCCAAAGGATGGCTCACAATCATTACCAGGAGGCAGAAGAAGTAAGAGCCCTTTTCCAGATTTATTATTTGGTATTTCTTGTTGAGAGTGTCTATGACTTAATATATTTTGTTGTAATTCAAAGTTTAAAATGTTACAGATGAAGTGTTCTGGAGATAGGGAATGCATTCACATGTCAAGGATAGATAAATGTGTTGAATTTCTCATGTACACCCAAGGACCAAAACAACTCTGTTCTGATCCACTGGGTCTATTTGAATGAAAATATTTCTCACTAGGGAAGGAAACTGATTTCACCTATCCAAAGAGAGAGTGCAGACTTGCATTTTAAAGAGCCTTAGGAGTGAAACTCGGCTGGAAAAAAAATAATGAGGCTCAAAATGATTTTCTGAGTGCTTTGGTAACAGTTTAAGATGAAATCTTTATTTACTTCCTAAGTTAAAATCTCTAGGAGATAGGACATGCACACAGAATGAAGGAAATAAACTAGTATAAATTATCCCCATTATGATGTCAAATTCATAAGAATGTCTCTCATTTCAAAATGCCTCTCTGTAGACCATTCCCACTGATTCAAAAATAGTACCTGTCACATTATCTAAAAAATAATCTCTCATTTTCTAAGATTGGTGATCAAATTCCTTTTGTCAAATTCTCATGTTTTTTCTTCCTTGCTGAATGAATCCAGGGCTTGAGTTAAAGCTTCTTTGTGTCCCTCAAAATAGGGCATCCCATCGCTGTCCCCTGCCCTGCCTGCACTGCCACTCACACTTTCATTTCATGTTTTGGTTTAAAGCTCAACTCCTCTTTGTCATCTGCTACCCTGTAACATCAGCTCACACACCATGCATGTCTCCTTTTACTGCCATTTTTATAGCCCTGCCATGCCCAAGTTCAAGTCATTGTCTGTTGCCTATACTAATGCATTAACCTCCTAATTGGCCTATGCCTCTATGCTTGCACACTGTGATGATTCTCCATATAGTAGCCAGAGTGTTATTTTTAAAATATAAGTTATATTATGTTATTCCTTGCTCAAACTTCTCCAGTGGCTTTCCATCTCACTCACAGCAAAACGTCAAGATCTCTCTATAATGCACAGCCCCACCCCATCTGCCACACAAGCCTTCACTCTTGGGCCACTCTGCAGTGCCTGTGCTCCCACTTATCTTGTTTGACTTGAAACAATAATTCTGTTTTTCAGTTTCATGCTCCTCATCTTTCAGATCTCAGCTCAAACTGCACATCCTCATAAATGCTTTCCAGCCCATTACAGTAATCAAGCACTCTGTTTTTTGTCTTCATAGAACATTGTATTTTATAGCACTTACTACATCCTGGAATATATGCTTGAATGATTGGCCAACTCAGCTCTATGCAGATATAGGATCATAACTGAGTTGACCAGGATTAGTTAGCTTCAAAAGTCTGGGAAGCCACCCTACACAGAGTATGACTAATTGCACGATTGTTTAATGAATAAATAACACTTTCTCTACCATTTCCTTGATATGTGTTATATTTTTCCAAGCATTTCTAATTATCTTTCTATTTACATCCCTCTAAATACACAACATGTTGCAAAGTGACTTGTACTTTATAGTCAGATAGGCAAAAGTGTGATTTAACACATGCTTATTGACCAACTTCTGTCTTCAGAGCTCACTGCTTCTCACTGGTAGGATACAAACATTAAACAAATTAAAAAAGAAACGTTTCCTTACCTTTTATGAGAACATGTAACAGAAATTTGTGCTGTGCCTGTGTTTAATTATATGATTGCAGAGCACTACGAAAATGTGTTTTGATCCCTCAAACTTATTTTATTTTATTTTATTTTTTGGTACTGGGGATTGAATTCTGGTCCTTGCAGTTGCAAGGCAGGTGGCAGAACCACGGAGCTAAATCCCCGGCCCCCTCAACCTTATTTTAAAGGAGGAACCAAGGCCTGAGCAAGTTATGAGATACAAAGCTAATTAGTGCACACCCAGGGACAAGACATCCCACCTCCTGTTTGGTGCTCTTTCGTTTGTTCCCACTTCAGTACTTGACACTCTAGAATCATTATTCAGTGCCTGCATTTTAGGGGTGAGATTTTATGAGAGGAACATGTCTGTCCAGAGTGACAGAGCAAATTCAGTTCATGTTGGGATCCAGCAGGGACGCTTGTCTCCATCCTTGTTCCTCCTTTTTTTCTTTCCAGTGACTTGCCAGTAGAGATAGGCATTTTTTTCTATTGCCTCTCAAGCCTTCTTGGCTGTGCCAGAATAGGATCAGTGGCTACTATGGGCTCTTCCTCCCAATAATTCAAACTGTTAGATAGATCTGGTGTCAGCCAAGGCATCGACCTGATAAAAATACTGCTGAGTGATGGTCTGATCAGGTCCACACTGGTTTTTTGTTTTTTTGGTTTTGATTTTGGGATTTGTTTTGTTTTGTTTTGTTTTGTTTTTGGTGTGTGTTTGTAGGGGGCCTCTCCTTAGCTCTGAAGATGGTTAAATACCAAAGAGTCTAAACAGAGAAACTGCTCCTTGCCCATTTAACCTCTCCCACAACTGTGTAGATTATGCTGTCACAAAGGGAAGAATTCTAGGGCTTTGCTTATCAACCAACCATAGCCTGATGCCATAGAGAAACGACTTCTGAATCCAAAATCTCTTCTTTAGGTGAAAGTATTAGGTGATGTTTTTAAATGCATGTAAGCATTTCCAGAGTGCCGACAGAACAAGATGTGCCATACATACAAAAGATGTCCCATTTTCAACCTTTTCTTTCACTGAAGAGTCAATATTTTGTAACAATAAACACAACAACTTATTTCATACTTTTATAGCTAATGCAGTTTACAAAGCTGGAAAAATATGAGTGAAGGAAAAGTGATAAACAATAAAATAAACTATAAATAATGCATCAAATTGCTACACTGTATCATTTTCCCAATGAAAGAAAAATCATCATTTTCATAGGAACTTATTATTTGTGTTGTACTAGGTTAAGTTTATTAGATTTATTACCTGTTTTAACCCTCAAAGCAAATTTATGCACAGATGAAGAAATGGCAACTAGAGGAATTTTAATAACTTGCCCAAAGTGAGACAGTTTTTAAGCAGTTAAGACTTCAAGTTAGAATATACTTGGAATGCATGGCCAGGAGATATGTACAGAAAGAGGACAGACAGCTCACTGGATGCTTCAAAAACAGGAAAAAGACACAGAAACCTGAAACTCCAAGGTAGGCAACCTCCTGTATATATTGTCAGCATAGCTGTTCTAAGGTGCGGCTAGGGGCACTACAGTACCTGCAACAGTGTTCCCGTCCTCTAGCTAAGACTTCCATAGACGTCCTGGCCACTGGAAGAAGCATAGAAACTTGACTGCTTCCTACCTGAGCCAACTGTCCACCCTGCCATGAGCAACTTTAAGGTTAAAAAGAATAAACAAACCCCAAGTACTCTATATTGCTGCCTTCTTGAGTCGTGGCTATTTCATTCCTCAAGGTCCTCTTACTGATTATACTTTCACACACATTACACATTTGATTTGATTTCTTCACAACTACTCAGAGTTTGCAAATCGGGTGCTTCCTTATTTTATAGCAGTGATTTTCAACGCTGTCTGCACATTAGAATCACCTGGGGGAGTATTCAAATGTCTAAAAGCCTGGGCACAACATCCCAGCAGTTAAATCATAATCTCTGGGGAACTGGGCCCTCTCATCACCTTCCACAAAACTCCCAGATGATTCTGGTGAGTACCTGGGGCTGAGAGTCGAGACTTGAACCCTGAATAAACTGAGACTCATGGCTCAAACCAGCAGAATCTGAGTGAGAAATGGACCAGACACTTGCTCTGTTCCCACTGTCTCCAATGACAAGTGAGTACAGGAAATCCACACTGGTGCATCATGAAGTGTCACATCTAATGATTGTGAACCATACAACCTCAGGGACTGGAAGAACTATATCCTCATCCTACACAATTTGGATCTAAGAACATGTGCCAGCTGGGGCCACTGAGGACCCCAACTAGTGCAAACGAAAACTTTGCAGCCCCCCAAAAGTGATAACTAGAAAAGTTTTCATGGCAAGAACCATTTTCCCAGCTTGTCATTTTCACAAACTGCTTCACTTCTCCAACTGCTTTCTCACAACCTGGTAGATATGATGCTTGTTTTTAAACTGAACTTCTTTATTCTTTTCATTTTTAATTTTTGAGACAGTGTCTCACAAAGTCACTGAATTGCCCAGGTGAGGGTTGAATTAGCAATTCTCTTATCTCAGCCTCCCAGTACTGGGATTATAGGTGTGCGCCAACACCCTGGCTCAACCTCATTTCCGAGTTTTAGAGAAGCATTACCACAGTCCCATGGCTTTCTCTAGTACATTCTGTTGAATACAAACTCAACTGTGATTTTCCCAATGATCCATAGAGTCTTGCAACCTACCCCCCAATCTCTATCCCTTCCTCAGACTCTTTTTTTCATATTCAAATATCTAATTACCTAAGATAACTCCTTCAAACCCCCAAAGATGACATGAGCACCTCATATTCAATGAGTCCAAAACTAAATTCACCATCTCTTCTTCTACTTCCATCTCACCCAAATTCTCCATTGCGCTCATCTCCCTCCACCTAGTTACCAGAGCTAGAACTCTGCTCCTGATTTTTTCCCTCTTTAGCACTTCCCACACCAATTAGTCAGTGAATGCTGCTAATTTCACCTCCTTTCAATTTCTCTGATGCTGTCCTTTCCAACACCTCTGTCCTTTGACTCTCAAAAGCATTACTATCCCCAAGCTTCTAGAACGGTCTTCTCATACCAATTGACTACCCACCTACCAGAGTGTAGAAGTAAACCTGACTGTCAACTAGGCTTTTCATCATTGTCTCCTGGGACAGAACTGAGTCCTGTCTGGCCAATGTCACTCTTTGAACTGGCAGCTACCTTTCTCTCTACTCAAAACTCTCCATAGCTGCTGTGTAGGACTCAGTTCTCCAGAAATAATGCACTGATTGCAATCCCTCTCTAACCTGCCTTGTAACTGTGCCTTTGGTCAGTTAACTTCTGGCCATCACTGAAAACTCCTTTCTGTTGCATCCTCTTCTGGCAGCTGGCATCTTTCCTCTTCTCCCTCCCAGGATCTTCTTTGCCCTCAGAATATCCTGAACAGTTCTCTTATCATTATGCTTACAGCCCTGTATTATAATTAATCATCATTCTTCTCTATGTGAGTTTCTTGAATTCAATTAATGTACTTGTATCCTCGCAGCTAGAGCCTCAAACTCAGTGAAATGTTATTAAATTATGAATGAATTCTTCCATAGCACTCAGTATGTTCTGTTTCCACAGTACTTATTACTTTATATTGTATTTATTGTGTCCTTCCTTTGTCTCCTCAACTAGATAATTAAGTCCAGAAAGCTGTCAAAGGCTGAGTCTTACATGCCTTTGTTTCTTCAGTGCTAAACATATTTCCTGACCATGAATAGGTGCTCCATCAGTGACAACTAAAATAAAGGACTAAAAGAAAAAGGAATGTTCCTATTCCCATACAATCATTCAGTAGAATTTGAAAACATTAAATGTCAAAAAAATTCAAGTAAAATCGTGGTGTTATGGTTTACTTCTCTACTCACATTAGAGATTCTTAAAATTTTAAGAGTAACATCTTTAAATAGTTCTCTGCAAATAGGATATTTGTCTTCCTCTGGAGTTGAATATAAGATTCTGAAAAAGATCATCATTTCATTGACTGAAAATTGAAGGAAATTGTTCCTCATAAATGTAGTAAATGGACAAAGACATCCTAGAATAATTAGTGAAGAAAGATGGAACTTACATTGTGCATAACTGTAGCATGAATCATTTGTCTTGTCAGCTCAATCACAACTATGTTGAAAGCATGATTTTTATGTAAAATCTTAAACATCAATGATTAGAAATTCAAGAACAGTAGGTATTTTTAAAAGCCTATAGATATGTATTTTAAAACAATAGATATTTTCAAAAGCCTAAAGCAAAGAGAAAAATTAATAATATTAATTGATAGTAAAATATAATTAACATTGTTATACTTGAAGCAAAAAAGACAAAACATAGCTTTTGTAGTATTGCTGTAGAATTACATGAATATCTAGAAAAACCTGTATATTTGTTCCATATAGTCAGTCTCTTTTCACATCCAGATTAACCACTAATAATTTTTGCTGTCTTTGGACTCTCTTATCACTGATTAATAGCTTTTAAAAATTTTCATATCACATGTTCTTTTTAGAAAAGAAAAAAATTGTTTTTCAGTTTTCTTTGCTGTTAATTTTAGGTGGAGGACAGCTGTAATCTGGAAGAGTTCTGTAATCTCTGATGGTACAGTTGAGAAGGAGGATGACTCATGTTAGGAACTGGCAGCTGTCTGCACCTGTCATAAGAAATTAAAGTCTAGGAGCCAAAACTCCTTTGGGTGAGAACATCCCACAGCAAGTCTTAGAGGATGGAAGCAAAAGGAAGAATTCAAGCTGGAAGGAAGTCATGAGATCTCTTTGAGATGGGTTGTTCTTGGTGAAGCCCCTGCTGTGTGTTAAAGCCTGATCTCCACCCACTTGTGTCAGAATCACCTGGGTAGCTTGGTGGAGATCCACATTTGTGCCTCATCCCAAAGGTACAATCTCAGGTTTCCTGAAGGTTGGATCATGAATAGGCATTGTAGCAGTCTCCTCAGGGGACTCATAGTCACACTATTGTCTAAGGTCAAGTATTTTCAGCCATGCACAAAATATCTGCAATCAGCCCTTTCTCTAACACTCTAGAAGATCATGTTAATTTAGAAGAGGTTTGAATCCATTTAAATTTAGGCAATTCATTTGGAATCTTTCGTGTGACATTAACAAAAATTATTTGTGACATATGCACAGTGAATCTCAAAGTGCATTAAGGCACAGAGAATTGTTGTGAGGTTTTGGGGAAACCAAGCTCACTGAATTCACCCAACCGTCATCCTTACTTCCCCACAGAGCACTCCAATGGCTAACACTTTGGAGCTTATATTTTTAATGACATAATCCTCTAGGGAAATAGATTAACCCTTATGTAGACTTAGATGATTTTTGTGGATAACAAAAATTTTAAGCTGGATTAGATCAGTCACTGATAAAGTCTTAATAAAGGGAATATAAAAATACTCAAGCTAGAAATTCTAATTTCACTAATTACTAACATTAGCACAGAAATCTATACATACTTGGGGATATTATAATTGTTTGGTAGGCAAGGTATGAGAAGCAAAAAGTGAATTTAAATGAAACCATGAAAACTCAATAGCACAATACATGAGTGATATGCTGCATGGTGGTATGAAATTTGGGGCCAGATATGGAATCATTGGGTTAGAAATAAACTTGGTGGTCTGACTTGCTTGATATTATGTTAGAAAGGACCAGGAAGGAAAATCATTTCTTTTGTTCCTGTCCAGGCTGCTGAAAGTACCATCCCAAATCAGAAGGTACCCTTTTGGGGACAAAAAGGTCGTGTAGTCTTTCAAAAATAGTACACCATCATATTATCCTGTCAAAAGCTGCCTCCATAGTATGAGCTGACATAGATACAAAATTTACAAGGGTGATATGCACACTTTTTTAGGAAATGAGAACTGTCATCAGTGTCCTAGGATGTGACCAATATCTACAGAGGAAAGCAGAATTTATACAACTGAAAGCCTTTGGTCTTGATATACAACTTGGCAGTCTTCTGTTTATGATTTGACTCCAGGGATTTGCTGTGTTCCCTGTCACCATCTAACAACATAGAAAATGTGGAAGCCAGACTGGCTTCCACCCACCACTCAGCTGTGTCCAAGGCACCTGTTCTTATAATTACTTGCTTTGCACTCAGAAAAATGCAAATAAGTTTATTAGCAGAAGCAAAAACATAAAATGAATTTTAATCTATTGTACAAATAGCAAATTAACTCTTCATAAAAACATGCATAATATAAGTGATCTTATACCTCTTTTTTTCCTTCCCCATTACGTTTACTGGTACATTTTAGGTATAAAATACAGTTACATTCGTCATTGGGATCTTGTACCATTACATGAGTATCTTGGTTCTTATTTTTTTCCCCTTCCCCTGCCCTCCCTTCACCCCTTCTACCCTTCCCTATTTTCAGAGACTTTGTTTCCTTTTTTTTCCTTTTCTCATATTTTGCTTGTCTCTTCTTTCCTTTCCCCTACCCCTCCCAATTCCCCTTGCTCCTTTAGACCTTTACTTCCTATTACACAATATCAATCATACATTTTAAAAATTACAATATCAATATCTAGGAGACATTACCACAGATTTTACAGAATTTAAAAGGATATAAAAAGCATATTTCAAAAATATGTTTTGCAATAAATTTGACAACTTCTAGGAAGTACCTTGGAAGACAAATTAATGAAACTAACTCTGGAGGAAATATAAAATTTGAATAGCACCTATTAAAGAAAGTATATTCCTAGCTTGAAAACCTACCTATATGACAACAACAGGCTTGTATACATTTTAACTGATAAGTTATATCAAACATTTAAAGCAGAAAAACAAGAAACACTTCTCCCCTCATTTTAGGAAATCAACGTGCTAATCCTAAAACTGGATAAAGATAATAGAAGAAAAAAGTATGAACATAGATAGAAATGTGTTTAACAAAACATACTATTAGAAGTCAGATCTGGCAGTATGTAGAAAGTGGTTTTATTATCAGGATGGCAGTGTTGGTTCAGCATTGGAAGATCCACCCCCCAGAAGTCTTCATTTTAACAGAGGAAAGGAAAAAGCCATATGATCCTGTCAGTAGTTGGAGAAAAAGTATTGGACTAAATTCTACAGCTATCCATGGTAAAAGCTATCAGGAGACTAGAAGTAGAACAGAACCTTCTCCACAGATTAAAGACATGTACTCCATACTTCCAGCAAAAATGCCTTATATGAATGGAGAAGATACAACGTTTTCTCCCTAAGGTGGGGAACAATCTTATGTCTTTTAATATTTGTATCACTAATATCAAGTTCCTCCTTCCTTCTATATTTAGAAAGTTGTATATGTATGTATATGTGTGTATATATATATATATATGGGGGAGTAGAAACAAGCTAGAATGCTTATAAAATCTGGAAGATGAAACTATGTCCAGACATTTTAGCAAAAAGATAAACTGCACTTGTATTTGTTGCTTCAACACTGTTCCGCCCACTATTATGACTCACAGAAAAGCTTCTTCTGTAGCTTACCCAGGAAACAGTGTTCCAAGACAGATCCAGCTCCCTCCTGGGTTACCATTAATTCATCTTTCAAAGAGTTGCCTTAGGAGGATTTCTTCCCAGTCATTTGAACTAAAATGAACACTGACTGCTTTAGATTCTTTTTTTTTCTTTTAAGCTTTATATATTAAGGCATTCCTTCTCCATTGAAAAAGCTGCATTAACTTTTATGCCAAAATATACTTTCATTTGTAATGCAAGCCTTCAGGCTACCACAAACCTCTCAAGATTAATTTTGCCAGAAGGAAGAATGTTAAAATTCCCTGAGCTTGTTTTTGAAAGAAGTTGATCTCTATAATATGTCTTCAGAAATTACAGGAAGTTCTTGAGTTCTTACCTACTGCCACCTTCTGCCTCTGGGGCAAAGGAGAACAAAGTCGTAGAGCTAAGGAGAACAAAGTCGTAGAGCTAAGGAGTAGGTCACTTTTTATTTACAGCACAGCTTGCCAAGTTTGCTTTAGCAGCACATTAAATAAGGTTAGAAAGATACTTAGAAGCTTATCTGGGCCACTCTATAGTACTGACATGCTGGCTCATGTACCGTACATGCACAACAGTGTCCACAAAATACTAACTTTTGTACCACAAAAAGGGGAGAAAGAGTAAATATACATCTTTCCCTCTACTGATGTAAAGAAACACTGAGTAGGTAATAGGCCAAATGTTGGGCTTTAGGTGGGGGATTTGGAGGTGGGCAGAGTGAGTTGTTGGAGGTGACTGTTCATGGTGTAGTCTTTTCATATTGTTTGAAGGTGGGACTACTTATGCAAAAAAATTAAAATTTCCATAGGATGATATGTACAATATGTCCCTTAGTTCCTTAGTAATTCTTACCTCTGTCTTACCTTTGGGAGTAACTATGATACCACTTAGCTCTTAGGTTTTATATGTCAGGGACATTATTCCATATCCATGACCTCCAAAATAATAGCCTCTGATGAAATTAGACCTCAATTAGATTATTATTATGACTAAAAGCCTAAGTAGGATCCGTTAAAAAAAAAATAAAGACCAAGGTTTTAATTTTGTCTTCTTTTTTCTATTAAATTTGTACCCTCTTTGTCCCATTAATAAAACTGCAGCCAAAAACAAAAAACAAAAATCTCTCCCTCCATTTCATCTTTTATATCACCAATCAACAAGAAAAAAAAAAAACTACCACTTGGTGAAAGCCTACTCTATTCAAGAAAGTATCTCAAGCTTTACATTTTACAGATGAGGGAGACTGTGGCTCAGGACATCGAAGTGACTTGCCCAAATTGCTAATCCAGCATGCATGCCTAATTCTGCCTCATTAGAAAGCTCTCATTATGCCCCACAGGACCACTTCAGCTACTCCTCCAGCTGACTGCATGTGAGAGGTAGTGACGAACTAACTGGAGATGTTCAACTGCGAAGCTGTGGAAACTCTAGCAGCATCCTATAAATGAAAAACAGAGAAAAGTTCCTCATTTCCTTTCCTGTTCTAGCATCCAGATGAGTTATGCTGCATTGCTGCCTCTAATGAAAAGAGATTCTGCAAGTGTTTGTTAGAAAAATAATCCAACTGTTAAAATCTTATACAATATAAGGATGGAAAGAACGTTTTATCATTTTCTTTCTAACCTGAGGGTCTATAATTCTTTATTTAGACATCTAAGGAGTTAGGAGAATAACACTGACAATTGTCTCATTATCCAGGGGAAAATGTAATAAAGAGTATAAGATGAAATCCCTGCTATAGGAACATTCTTACTCTCACTGCCTTTTGTTTTTTTGTGGGGTTTTTTTTGGTACCGGGGAATGAACTCCGGTCCTTGCGCTTTTGAGACAGGTGTATCACTATCACTGCCTTTTGAAAAGTCAATCAAGTATTGAACTTTCATAGTAGTAGCTGTGGGAAAAATTCTCCCTGTGGTCTTGTGAACTTGTCATCACATACCACATACCAGCCATAGAAGACAAAATGGGTAATCTAAAGCATTTTACTGTTTGAAAACCACTGTTACGAAAATAAAAAGGCAAAACACAGAATGAAAGAATATATTTACAATATATTTGTTTTGCAAAGGATTAGTATCCAGAAACCCTTATACATCTACCTGGATAAATGATTTGAACATTTTGTCATTTCTCAAAAGAAGAAATAAATGTATCTAATAAGCCCACATAAGGAAGATCAACAGCATATCATAGAAATGCAAATTAAACCTGCAATGAAGTCACTAGAAGGGCTAAATTAAAAAATACTAATACTATCAAGTGCTAGTGAGGTTATGAAGGAATTAGGGCTCTTTTCTCCTAGGGAAAGTAAAATACAACCAGCCCTTTGGAAAGAAATTGGCAGCATTTTACAAGGTTAACTGTATACTTCCAAAGGAACAGGAAGGAATTATGAGAAGTGATAATATTTTACATCTTGTGATTATGCTGAGACATACATTTTATAAGGCTTACTGAGTTTTACATTTAAATAAATGAAGTTTATTTTATACAAATTATATACTACAACAAAATCACTTTTCAACAGTTTTCTCAGCCAGATAAATTTCTGTTCTACAACTAGCAAAAGATGCAGATTACATTAACAAGCTTATGAATGTGGTTATGTCCTGGAAAGGGCTTTTTAAAAAAGGGCTTGGAAAAATCTGTTTGCAATATCTGTGATATGGTAGGTGATTAATATGTATTAATTGTATTTTCACTTTTCCATGTCTCCTTATGTTTAAAAAGATATCCTTAAAAGCAGTCAGCTATAAAATAAATACTGAGAAATATATGCAGAATGAGATTGAGCTAGTGGTTGGCCATTTAAGAATAATCAAGAGAGTCCTATACTATATTCTAACTGTTTTATTCTTTTGTGTTACTTGCTATTTATCTTCCAAAATTCTGGTGTCTCACACTTTTTATTATACTCATTTAGCATTTATTTCCTCTATTGAACATTACATCTTTAGGCATATAATTTGACTTTTCAATTTACTAACTTCCAGAAGGCAAGAACCATGTTTGACACCCCTTGAGTATGCCTGATTTCTCTATAGTAGTGTTCAGTAAAATTGAGCATATTGGTGGAGAGCATATTGATATTTCAAAAATAACCATGCTACTTCAATATTAATCAAATAAATGAGATGTATTCATATCCTTTTTAAATGAAAAATTCATTTATTAAAGAGAATAATCAGCCAAATAATTTATATTTTTCTTTTCTGTTCATTAACCTAGGATATTTCATTTATTCACCAGTCTTATGAGGGAAATACACAGCAGTGAATACTCATATTAGGAAAACAGAGCATGCCCAATTAAACAACCTCATGCTGAACCTCAAGCTTCTAGAAAAAGAAGATCAGGACAAACCCAAAGCACATACAAGGGAGCAAATTATAAAGATAAGAGCATAAATCAATGCAGTGGAGACTAAGAGAATGATACAAAAAAATCAGTGAAGCCAAGGCTTGGTTCTTCAAAGAGAATAAACAAAATTGACAAACCCTTAGCCAACCTTATCAGAAAAAGGAAAGAAAAGGCCCAAATCTATGGAATTATTAAGGAAAAGGATGAAACTAAAATGGACCCAGCAGAAATCCAGAGGATCATCAATACTTACTTCTAGACCCTATATGCCAATAAGATGGAAAACACAGGAGAAATGGACAGATGCCTAGATATGTTTGAATTACCAAAGTTGAATAAAGAAGATCTAAAAATTCCAAACAACCCAATATCAATCAATGAAATTGAAAATGTAATTAAAAACTTACCAACTAAGAAAAGCCCAGGTCTTGATAGTTTCACTGCTGAATTCCACAAGACATTTAGAGAGGAATTACTGCCACTACTGCTTAAACTCTTCAATAAAATTGAAAGGGAAGCAATACTCCCGAATTCATTCCTGGAAGCAAGCATCACCTTGGTCCCCAAAGCAGAGAAAGACCCAACCAGAAAAGAGAACTATAGGCCTATCTCACTAATGAACATAGTTGCAAAAATCCTTAATAAGATACTGGCAAATAGAATGCAGAAGATCATCAAGAAGATCATACACCCTGATCAAGTGGGATCCATCCCAGG
>NW_004624792.1:155527-183399 GCF_000247695.1 Heterocephalus glaber | reverse complement strand
ATTTTAATAATACAAAATTTGTATTATTTAGATTATTTTCTCTAAGAATGAACAAGTTAGAAAACATTTTAAAAAGATAATTAGAAGAGCTGAAACATTTGAGAATAAAAAAATACATCCAAATTATTTACAGGTCAAATAACATATTAGAAAATTATAATGGTACCTCCCTTCACAAACTTACTTCTTTCCATGATTTGTGTCAGAAATCAAAATGGTTAGGTTCAACGTTGACCTTATAGGAAAATTTGATTTGATTCTCTTCCAATTAGGTTTGCAACCAGAATCATGGAAAGAATTAAGTTTATGAACTGAGGTACCACTGCATTATTACCATAGTAAAATTTTCAGATGTAAATTAATTAGGAGAAAAACTTATTACTTTTAACTTTATGTTGAAAATGCTATATGCTAATGAGTTAAGTTTTGTTTTGTTTTGTTTTGTTTTGTTTGGGGTTTTTTTTTTGGTACCAGGGATAGAACTCAGGACATTGCACTTGCAAGGCAGGTGGAGGCACCATTGAGCTAAATCCCTGGCCCAGTTAAGTATTATTTTTTATTTTTATTTTCTTTTGGTTTTTTTCTTTTTGGTACCAGGGATCGAACTCTGGACGTTGCCCTTGCGCAACAGGCACCGGAACCACCGAGCTAAATCCCCGGGCCCTAGTTAAGTATTATTTTAAAATGATAAAAAATGTAAAACACAAGTTGGACACGGTGGTGCATACCTGTAATCTTAGCTACTTGGGTGGCTAAAGCAGCAAGATTTCAAGTTCAAGCTCAGCCTGAGCAATTTAGTGAGACTTGTCTGAAAATAAAAAAATAAAAATGACCTGGGGATGTATCTCTGTGAGAAGGCTCTGGGTTTTATTCCCAGTACTGCAAAAAACAAAAGCAAGCAAATTTTTTAAAAGCTTGAAATAACAAACAAAACACACATAAAAAGACAAACCTCCATAATAATTTTTCTTTTAATGTCTATTCTTTCTATTGAAATATAACTTAAAGACAACACACAGAGTTCAAGTGACTCAATCAATTTTTCCACATTTAACCACCACTTAGATTAAGATAGAAAATATTTCCATTATCGCAGAAATTTGTCTCATTCTTCTTCTAGACCCCTGTGTCAACAGAGGTAGCCATTATCATGAATTCTGTCATCATGGGTTAGTTTTGCCTGCCTTTATTTTCACATAGTGAATCACATAGTGCTTGTGCTTTTAACATGGCTTCTTTTGCTCTGCAAAATATTCATGACATATATCTGTGTAAGCATTTTATTTTAATTATCTAAATATAATTTTCACTTCATTTTCCTGCTCAAAATGTTGTTTAACTTTGCAGTTCTTAATAAAACAGCAAAGTTTTCATACTGTCATTTAATTTCTATTTTCCTATTATCATGTTGCTGGTCACAAAATAGCCTGCTGTACACATAAACGTATCCCTACCGATCTTCCTTTGATGTTTTGTCTTCAATGTTCTTCTTTTTCTCTACTTCTGCCCTTGTCTATCATGAACTTTATACTCTAGATCAAAACTTCTCTCCTACATACTATGGGTAGCTTAAAACCGTTCTTTGCTTTCTTAACTTTTTTAAGAACATGAATTCAATTTATTCTCAATCCCACTCCACTCTCCCTGTTTGAGCCTTTTTTTTCAACTCTTCCACATGCCATCCACTCAACCTGTACCTAACATAGAGTCCCACTTTTTCTGTCTCAGTTCTAGACCTAGCCATGAGATAGGAGTTATACTCATCATGCCACTATGAGAAATCTTATAGTATGTCACTAGACTCTTGCTGCCATTCATTACTGTTTGGTCTCCATCATACTAGTGGATTTTATTCACCAGATATCTGTCTCTCCCTTCCTTCTCATCCATCATTTTCCTTTTTAGCATATACTGATGCAACAGTCAATGGAATTGGCACTCCAAGAATATCTTGGAATTCAAAAAGTGTTTCTGAAAATTTTGACATCCCACCAAGTAATTGGGAGTGATAACCCTTTGTACATGTATGTGCAATGAGAATGAGAGATGTTGATCACATGATAAAAGTGTAAACATCTTTCTGTAGTAAATGTCAGTAATGTTAATGATGAAATGCATCTGAGTCAATTACCAGGGTATACCACCCATTAAGGATTATCCAGTGGTATTTGATAATGAGTAGAGTGATCCTTTTTCCTATGACTCACACATAAGTTTTTATTTTTCATTAGTACATGTTTGAAGTACATAATGATTACATTTATTTGCAGAGTTGGTAAATATACATAATACATCTCAATTCTTTTTCTTCCCCTTTCTCTCTCTTCCTTCCCCCTCCTTGCATCTATTGACCCCCTTCTCTTTTGCAAAAGATTTATCTTGCTATTTCTTATTATCTATCTTTTATTTTGCTCTTTATTTAGAGTTTGGGTTTCTCATATAAGAGAAACCATGTAATATTTAAGCTTGTGTGTCTAATTTACTTCAGCTAATATTATGGTCTCAAGGTGCATCCATCTTCCAACAAATGTCAAGTTTATCCTTCTTTATGGAAGATTAGTACTCCATTGTGTATAAGTACCATATTTCTTTGTCCATTTATGTCTTGATGCAAATATAGGCCATTTCCAAGACTCAGACTTTTTAAAATTTTGATTATCAGACTTAAGAGTTAAATGACTGGTTTGGGCCTTTATTATTATTAAAATGATAAAAATAAGAACTATAGTACTTGTGCTTAAATGCTTGAAAACTATTATTTAGACAAAAAGTTATTTGTCTCTAAAAAAAGAAATAGGGGAAAGAAGTTAATATTACAAGGAGGAATATAAGGACATAATATAAGGGAATTTTTTTTTTGATGATGAGTGTCATTGAAAAATAGAATGACAAAACTCTAGAAAAAACATAAACCTAGTCACCAAAACTAATCAAAAGACACTGAGTGACATAGTTGACTTTTCTTCAATTGAGGATGGAGTTAAATATGTAGGATCTTTGAAATTTATAAATAACAAAAGAATATCATTCTTTTTTAAAATTAAGTTTATTGATACATTTTAAGTGTACAATATGATGACATTCATCATTGAGTATTTGTACGATTACATGATATATCTTGATTCTTATTTTTTTCCCCATTCCCCTGCCCTAAGAATGTTATTATTATTATTTTTTTTTTGGTACCAGGGATAGAACTTGCACCTGCAAGGCAGGTGGTGGAACCACTGAGCTAAATCCTTGGCCCAAGAATGTTATTCTTAATGTATCAATTGCTGTGATTTAAATAATTTTTGAAAGTTGAAATCTAAATCCTAATATATTACTTACTAATAGCCAAGTTTTCCTAGGGTGATAGTGGATTACACTAAATGTGACAGAATCATTACTAATGGTGAGTTCCCTCGCCCTCAAAAGTATTTTTGGAGCTGCTCCCTGCACCCAGGAGGAGGCATCCAGGCAGAAGTCCCACCTCCTCCCCCAGCACCCAGGAGGAGGCTTGTGGACCGATGTACCAGCCCCTCCCCCAATACACAAGAGGTGAGCTGTGCACCCCCCATCAAAATGAGAAGACACATAAACAAGTCACAAAACCAGACGTCCAGATCACCTCAAGAAACCACAAAGGGAAAGGAGATGGAAAACTCTGATACTCAACCACCTGGACCCCTTCAACTGTCAAGAAAAGAGGATCTGGAAAAAATAAAATCAGAAATAATTTCTCAGATAACAGCAGAGATTGTGTCCATAGTGAAAGATATGATTAATAATCTAGAGAAGACACAGATAAAAAATAGAGGAACAGAGGAACATGATGGAATCCCAACATAAGAAACAAATGGAATCCATAAAACAAATAAAAACAGATTTCCAGGAGATTTAAAACTCCATTGAAAGCTTATGCAGCAGAATGAGCCAATGTGAGGACAGAATTTCAGACATAGAAGATAAGATTGCTATTAGTGACCAGGAAAAGAAAAATTGCTTTAAAATAGTAAGGAACCACAAGAAATCAATCCAGCAGCTGCTAGACAATGCAAAGAAGACTAACATAAGACTGATCGGAGTCAATGAAGAAACAGGAGAGAGTGCAGATGACATAAAAAAAACTGTTCACAGAAGTAATGACAGAAAACTTCCCAAGGAGGGGAAAAGAACTTGACATTCAGATAAGGGAGGCATATAGGACTCCAACTATCCTTGATTAAAAAAAAATCTACACATAGGCATATAATTGTTAAGATTCCAGAAACCCAACAGAAGAAAAAATTGTACAAGCAGTTAGAGAAAAGAAACAAATCACATAGAAAGGAAAGCCCATCAGAATCACAGCAGACTTCTCAATGAAAACCTTCAAGGCTAGAAGAGCTTGGGGAGATGTATTTCAAGCACTAAAGGAAAACAGCCTCCAACCCAGATTGATGTACCCTCCAAAACTATCTTTCAAAACTGATGGTGAAATAATATACTTTCATGACAAAGAGCACCTTAGGAACTTCATGAATACCAATCCATTACTCCAAAAAATTTTAATCAACATCCTAGGAAAAGACAACAAGGACCACCACCCTAGAAAAGTCAGCAGAATTAATCCATTGGGCATGACAAGAAATTAAACACAAAGAGGGAGAATCCAACAAAAAGAAAAAGTCATGACACTGATAAGTCAATATGTACCTGTACTGGCTATTTATCATCTTCTTAGGTCTACTTTTTAATTGGGTTGTCTATTAATGAGCTGTAAGAGTTGTATATATATTCTGATCTTAGGTTATATGTATTATAAATATGGTCTGTTTAAGGGCTACTTTTCATTTTCTTCATGATGTCATATAAAGTTCTAAATTTTGATGGAATCTCATTTATCAATTTCTTTCTTTTATACGTCATGTTTTGTGTATCCCAGGAAATTCTTGCCTACCCTAAATTAATGAACATTTTCCCTTATAATTTCTTCTTAAAATTTTATAGTTTTAGCCTTTCATATTTAAGTTCATAGATCCTTTCAAGTTATTTTTATGTATAGAAATAAAGGGTTGAAGTTAATTTTTTATATATGGATACCAGGTGTTCTAGTACCATTTGCTGAAAACACTAGCTTTTCTTCTGCTCTTGAATTGAGTTTATGTTCTATAAAATGTTAATGTTAAATAACCTTTCAAAACTCAGTGGACCATATATATCTGGTTCTATTTCTAGATTTTTTGTTTTATTCCATTGATCTATATGTCTTTCTTAATGCCAACACTACCTTGATTACTGTAGCTTTAGTGGAACTCTTAAAATTAGGTAATAAATGTCTTCCAACACTGTTTGTTTTGCTTTTTACTTTTCTAAGTCCTTTGTAGTCCTACATACCTTTTAAATTTCCAATTCATTTATAGCAAATATACATAAACCTGAATTTTTATATATATCTTGTGTTTTCTAATCCTGCTAAATTCCAATACAAGTTCTAGGAGCTCCTAGAGATTTCTTAGTATTTTCTCTGTAGATGTTCACTTCATCTACATATAAAGATCTTACTTGTACCTTGCCAATCATATACTAATTGTTTCTTTTTATTGCCAGACTATTTTGGTTTGGGCCTATGTTCCAAAGTTTAATGGACAGATGAAGAGTAGGCATATATGCCCTTGTTCCCCACCTTAGGGAGAAAGCATTGTATCTTTTCCATTCATATAAGACATTTTTGCTGGAAGTATGGAGTACATGGCTTATCTGTTGAGAAGGTGCTGTTCTACTTCTAGTCTCCTGATTGCTTTTACCATGAACAGCTGTAGAATTTAGTCCAATACTTCTTCTGCAACCACTGATAGGATCATATGGCTTTTTCCTTTCCTCTGTTAAAATGTTACTTATAGGAGTGGATCTTCCAATGCTGAACCCACATTGCAATCCCTATAATAAAACCACTTTCTATGTACTGCCAGATCTGACTTCTAATAGTTTGTTAAACAAATTTTTATCTATGTTCATACTTTTTTCTTCTATTATCTTCATCGAGTTTTAGTATTAGCACAATGCTGGTTTCCTAAAATGAGGGGAGAAATGTTCCTTTCATTTTCTGCTTTAAATGTTTGGTACAATTCATCAGTTAAAATGTATATGAGTCTGTTGTTGTCACATAGGTAGGTTTTCAAGCTAGGAATATTTTCTTTAATAGGTGCTATTCAAATTTTATATTTCCTCCAGAGTTAGTTTCATTAATTTTTCTTCCAAGGTACTTTCTTATAAGTTGTCAAATTTATTTCAAGAAAGATTTTTGCAATATGCTTTCTATATCCTTTTAAATTCTGTAAAATCTGTGGTAATGTAGTCTAAATCTTGATATGGTAATTTTTAAATGTGTAATTGATATTGGGTAAAGGAAGAAAAGGTCTAAAGGAGTAGGGGAAGTGGGAGGGATAGGGGAAAGGAAAGAAGGGAAAAATATGAGGAAAGAAAAAAATAGAAACAAAGTCTTGCAAATAGGGAAGGGTGAAGTGGGCGAAGGGAGGGCAAGGGAAGGGGAAAAAAAATAAGAACCAAGATATATTATGTAAAAGTACAAGACCCCAGTGATGAATGTAACTATTTTATACCTAAAATGTACAAATAAACTTAATGGAAACAACAACAACAACAACAAAATGATATACTATGAAAAAAATGAAAAGAAAATGTGATTTTTTTTAATAAAATGGAGTACTACTCACCCACAAAAAATGAGAAATTAGAGACATTTACAGCTAAATGGGTGCACATTGAGGCCATACTCTTAAGTAAAATAAATAGGACACACATGTGTAAATACCAAATAGTTTCTCTAGTGTGAGAAACTGAAAGTGTAAATAAGGACTAAATGGTGTAAATGGATAATGTGAAATCGGAAAAAAGGGACAAAGCGGAAGGGTATTGGGGGGGGTAGGGGAAAAGAAAGAAGGGAATGGAATTAATATGAGAAAATGAAAAAATGGAAATAAAATCTTTGAGAATAGGGAGGGACAGAGGGCTTGAAAGGAGGGCAGGGGAATGAGGAGAAAATATGAACCAAGAGAAAATATGTAAAGGTGCAAATTTCCAATGATGAATATCATTATATTATTTACCTAAAATGCATCAATGAAATTAATTTTTTTAAAAAAGCTCTTTAAAATGAAGTTATAAGCCCAGATTACATCTTTTGGGCAAAATAAAGACTAAGCACTAGGCTAATAAACCTATGGAAACAGTGAGGTAAACAATAGACTGAAAGTCATTAAAGATCTGACTCTTTATTTTCCCTCTTTTGGCTTTACCAAACAAGCTGCACAATTTGAATTAGGAATCTTAGAAATGTGGTTTTTTACAGCATTTTCTGGCCAGAAAATGATATTTCTAGAAAACATGAATATGGCTTTGACTATAGCAAAATATCAAATGATGACTTCGTTTTAAAAAGAAATTTAGTGTTTTATAATAAAGAGGGGGCAGGAACTTCTCTGTGAGCAAGAACTGCAAAGGGGATAATCTGAATTCTTCATTATGTGAGGCAAGTTCCAACTGAACTTTCAACTTTTTTATGTCATTATGTCTTTCAGGTATCTCTTATAACAAGCATATAATAGAATTATTTTTAAAATTCAAAATAAGTAATCCATTTTTCGCGTCATATCCACTGATATGTTGGATTTCTTTCGTGCTTCTTTTTACTGGGTTTTTGTTGTTGAATTGTTCTTACTCATTTGCTACTTGCCTATAAGTTTTAAAATTCTGTATTTTCTCTACGAAATTTATAATGTTTGTATTTGATATAACAATACCTGAAGTTAATGAATACAGTTATCCTCAATGCAAAGTGCTGTAGATGCTTTAAGTCAGATAATTTTCTCATTTCCCGGTGTTATCAGTTTCTAGTATTTTAATTCCATCATGCTGTTAAACTCACGTACATTTCTCTTATCATTGCTGTATCACAATCTAACTCTAGTGTATTTAGGATGTGGCCTCCTGTCTCTGACCCTGCTTGTATACAGTATTTTTCTTCGGGTCTTGATTCACAAAACTTGATATTTAACCCTTAGAATTTCACTTCTCTCCTTTTTTCTCTTCTCTCCCACCAGAATTTCTACAGATAAATATTTAAACTTCTCATTTTAGGCTCCATATATATAAATTTCCCTTTAAAATTTCAAGAATCTCGGGGCTGGGGATTTAGCTCAGTGGTTTTGCCGCCTGCTGCGCAAGCGCAAGGACCCGAGTACGATTCCCCGCACCAAAAAAAAAAAAAAATTCAAGAATCTCTTCATAGTAGCGTTTTGTTTCATTTATTCAAATAATAAATAAAAATTTTTCAAAATATAGGTCCCAGTAGACTGTTTCCTTTATGGAGTATTTCTTACAGGTATTATGTCAACATACACCAAATTCCACCACATAATGCTACAAATTTTGCTCTCAATAATTCTATGTTATAAGTAACATACAAGATGAAAAATAGCCTAGGCCATGTACTCAATTTTAAGATTTGTAGTGATTTTTTCTTAATTGCTAACTTTTATTAATTGCCAAACTTCTACCCTTTGTTATCATTTCCCTTCCACCTGAAGAACTTCATTCAGCATTTCATTTAAAAGAAGTCTAGTGATGGGCATGTACTTTATTTTCATTAAAAATGTCTTTACTCATAGTCTGTAGTTACCATGATAGCTGAGAAGGGTTACCCCACCAAGTTGGGAATAAGGCTACTATCTCTTGCTTTTACTGGAGAAAAGTCCTTAGATTCCCGGAGACCCACAAACACACACACACACACACACACACACACACCCCACGTGCACACACACATATTCCCTGCTCTCATCCTGTAGGCAGAGAAAGTTGAGTTTCTTGGAGCTCTTTTAGTATGTTCCTATTCAAAGCTTTCAATTTCAGACTGTTCTAGAGCCCAAGTTGGGTGTGTGTGAAACAATAAACATACCAGGGAGTTCACTGTTTGGTCATTACTGTTTCTGGTATTCCTACTTAGTTCTCTTTTTCTTATCCACTTTTCAGAACTTTACAGAGTCCTTTGAACTTGACATATGTATTTTGTGTAGAGGTTGTAGTTGTAAGGCTCAGGAGCTGTAGTGTGGAGTGTTATTACTTCATCTGGCCAGCTGTGAAGGTGATTTTAATACCAACAAGAGACAAGCATTACATCAAATTAAGGACCACCAACATTTTGAACAGTAGTAGCAAAGCAGAGCATAGTTTCTCACTTTAGCTGTGACAAGATATATAACTACAAACCATTTGAACTGAAGCTCTTACAGCTCACCCTGATGCTAAATGCAGCAGATTCTTCCAGATTATATAAAAAAAAGAAAAAATTAATTTTAGTAATATATTTGACTATATCTAAAAGGGCAACTTTAAATTATTTTCAAACAATATACAAGCATCTTTGTATACTATAAGGATTTATAAATGTTGAGCTTGATGTCTTATAAATCCTTTATACAAAATTTATTTTAATGTATATTACTTTCATTACCTTACATCAAGGCAGCCCATTAATAGAACTAAAGCTCTTGAAAATTAAGGAATAAATCTTACTTACCTTTCCTTATCATCCAGTAAGAAAATATCAAATATATATTTGTGAACTTGAATTTGAAATCAAAGCTAGCTCTCCTTAACTTTCCATGTTGTAAAATACTTACCCTAACTTTCTGTGCCTTAAAAGACCTACATTTTGCTTTTTTATTTTATACATAGCCTACCTCTGTACTGTTGTGTCAATCTGATAACTAATTTTGCTATGTCTTAGCTATGTTTTAGAAAACCTGTTTTTTAAAGTAAAATATCTTTGATATGACAGTGAAAGTAGTGGAATCAACGTGGAGTTTTAGCTATTCTTTATTCTGTTGTGTACTTGTCAGTAGAGAAAACCCAATAGCAGACTGGAGATTCTATGCTAAACATATGTATTTTAAAACTGGTGAGGAAAAGGTTGAACAGGGAAACCATTCTTACTTTGTTTAGTGAGTATTTCTGTAAAAATTTCTACAGAAAATTTCTGTAAAATGAATAATGCTAATTCATAATTTGAAGGTAGAAGAGTTTGAATATTTTACAAAAACTTACAGCAATATTTCTCAAGTATTCTTATAGTTGAATTGAATCTATATGTCCTTCAATATATGGGTAAATTACCTCTGTGTATTTACTTTTAATCTTTTATACAATAAAAATTTTAAATAAATAAATAGATTCCTAACAGAGGCCATTGTGTGTGTGTGTGTGTGTGTGTGTGTGTGTGTGAATCAGTCTGCAAAGAAACTTTGCTGTGTATATGTGAAAAACAAGAACCACAGTGTAGTTAGTATGATACATACATTCAATAGTAACTGAGTAACTGGCTAGATTTCAATTTCAGGCTGTGTGAAAAGTCCTGCTGGGAAACATAAATTTTCATGCAAATCTGAGAAAAGGCAATGATATGATATTTCGGTGAGATGTATTAAAAGTTTGGTTGAATGAACCATCATTTCTTAATGTTGCTGTCATCTGTTGAATGACAGAAGCATCATAATTTAAATAGGAAGACTCTCTGTGATACTTTGGAAAATTAAGCTTCTTGATATTTGAGTTTTAATTTAAAATACCAGTAGGGTATTGAGTTACTTGAGGAAAGAGTGAGCTTAGAGTATTTATAACCTGAATTATTATTCCACTTAACATAAAAAATGGTCAATTTCCAACATGTTGGACCTTGCTTATGAAAATAGAGGCTGTTCTATGTAAAATGAAATGATTTGAAATCATTTTCCCAATAATTTTCAGGACCCTTGTGGCCTCCTACCTATGATGTCAAGAATTTTCAGTACTGGAGCCCTTTTGCATCTCTTGAGTATGCAGAAAGTTGACTTTATTTCCATAAATTACATTTAAAGGAGTTATTTAAATTTCCTATAAGCTAATGTCTTATAAACACATTGCATAGACAAAAAATTATATTTTTGAGAGCACATAAGCACCTAAAAAATGCAATGTTGTATTTTTGTGTGCAATTTCAATGCTGTAAGATGTAGCGAAAGTTATTTAGCTAACTACCTTCTGGAAACTTGAAAATTTAGTATACTTTCTTTAAAATATAGACATTCACTCAAAGATTAAACACTGCCTATGACAGAAGGAAGAAAAAACGGAAACATTTTGGACACCTACTATATTTTAAGTGTTTATATATATTATATTGCTTTATCATTTGGCATCCCTATAAGATATTCTTCTTATTTTTCACGTAAGGAAGTTCAGACTAGAGGCCAGAGAGATAAGAAGTTGTAAGTGATGGATATCGAGGTTGAGATTTTTTCCCCCTCAGCAAATGCTTTTGCTCTTTTGTGGTCCTGAACAAGGATACATTTTACTTTTTATTCACTAATTTGTTTGTGGCTGCCACTCTGGTGTGTTTTATTATCTTCTACAAGATCAAGAAGTTGGCCAAATTAAGTGCAGACCCATCAAGGACTGCCCCCTCTAACCATTCTTCTTTACTATACTAGCCTTTTGCAAATAAAAAGAAAAATTTAGTTTTCTATTTTGAATTTTGTATATTAAAGTAGCTTCAACCATATCTAGCTGATAGCATCCAAGATTAATGTTTTCCTATAAAATGACTAGACAGAAAAACACTGTTAAACAGTTGTTGCCCCTATACATAGTAGTATTGTTAAGAGCAATAGAGGCAAAACAGTTAAAAGTCATCCTATAGCATTTTCCACTAAAAAAATAAACTATAGCAGTTGATTAGGAGGATGCATGTGGTTGTGTGCAGGTATGTATTTTATGGCTGCATGATGACAAGATGACAAAATCCCAAGAGTGTTAGATGTGAGTTGCTCCAATTATCTATGAACTGCTTTCTTCATCAATGAACTTGCTGCATCAATTTGAACTTGAATTTTTCTGTGCACTATGAAGTCACATGTTTCTCTCAACTGCGTTCTCAAGTTGTGTGATGGGCAGAGCCAGCAAAGCACAGTCCTACTATGGAATGTGTGTCTAATCTGCTGGGCATATTCGCCTCAGTATAGCATTCTCTGGAGGAAGAGCCCCACAATTAACTATCAACTTCTGGGTTGGTGGTTCAGAGGAGAAACAAAATCAACCACGTCTGCATCTACCAAAACTCCCAATGGAGACTTCGTATTTTGAAGACTTGAGAACAATGTTCTATCTTTCTGCTGTCGGTGTGGGAATTATATTTTCTCCCTCAAACCTATGATGGGATCACCAAAATAATTTAAAGAAAGAGGCACAAGAGAGATACTCAAGTTCTTGTTTATTGGACCAGGCAGTCAAAGAAGTGAATTCATAAAATTTTGACACTTTGTAAGTCATAACGGAAATTTAATTTGCCCAGGCACTGTATAGTCATAGTCACGGGTAGTCAATTTATGTTCTCATTTTTCTCTCATCAAAGTCTGTAAAATTTCACTACGGTGGCTGCAAGAGTAAATTGCCTGAGACTTCAAGGTATAAAATTATAATAGGTAGGACTTGTAAATCTGCTTTCTGGTTTTTTAAAATTTTACTCAGGATTGAACCTAGGGCCTTCGCACACTGAGTGATAGCCCCAGTACTTTTGGGGGTGGCATAAGGTGGGCTTGAGCCTGTGACCCTTCAGACTTAGCCTCCCAGCTGGGATTACAGCTGTGCATCACCACATATAACACGCACTCTTTCTATTGTAACATACTACCATTCTTTACTGGAGAATTCTCTTAATTTTCAAGTTAGCACTAGTAGGATATTTTCTGGTTTGTTTAATTTGTAATAATGTATAGGATGAAATAATTTTAAAATGTATTTGGTTAATCCTATTTAGTTTTCTGCTTATTGCTAATATTCCACAAAAGAATGGACAGTGTACAAACTGGTACATATCTTGTTTATTGTTCTTATTCTCATAGCTGGGATGTAATGAAGGCTCAACAAATATCTGTTAAAGAAAGATAACTCAAATATATTACATTCTGCATCCATAAATTTTTACACTAATTCCAAAGTAAAACTACAATGACCTCATTACATTCTGAGGAATAGCAAAGCTCATTTGCACTTAAACATCTATGGAATCATGATTGATACTTATGAACAAGTTTACTTAGAGTTTTTGTTTAGCTTCCTCCTTATTAATGATTTAAAAAGAATGGAATAAGAGCATATCATGGCATCCCATATCCATATCAGATATAGTTATTTGAACCAAGAAGGCTAAGTTAAAACAAATTTTGCATAAACCTGCTTATCAACAAATGCATGACATTCATTTCATACTGTTAATTGGTCTTTTATACTCAAAGAAGATGCATATATTTAAATCTATTTTGCTATACCTGCAACCTTTTTATGAATAATACTTAATTATGGAAATGGGAAGACCTTTTAAAGAAAAATGTATTCCCAAAGCTATATGTGTAATAAATTTCTTCTTTTGCTAAACTGCAACAAAATATGTAATAAATGAATGGACTGGGCATGCCACTAATATTTTCTGATTTTCTTCCCCTTTAAACACTATATTTAACAAGGGGAAGTCATAATGGAATTTCAAAAGAAAAACTCAAGTTTTATGAAATTCCTGCTTATTGTGGCTAATGTATGTGACCAACAACTTCTTAAAATTTTATGGTTGGGTTGTAATTATCTTTCAAGACACAACATCCAGGACAATTTGTCATTTCTTTACATTTATTTCCTTATGCACTCAACAACCACTAAGTGTCTCCCCCCGGCTTACCACTGGGAGGTGGCCCTGGCTAGCTTACTGCATTTTTCTGTAGCTTCTATGAGAAGATCAATTCTATTCAAATCATATATGCTTAGAGGACAGAAATAAAAGTAAACCACAATGGCAGAACAATTTACCTGATGCTTCCAGTCTCCCTTTGCTATAGGTGGTTTCGTAGTGTAAAGCCGTCTTTCAAAGATGTCTAAGTACCTACCTATAAGAGAATTCCTGTTGGGGAAAATATTCTGTCTTTTTGGGGAAAAAATCATTGGTAACAGTGAACTTGATGGAAAAAAATTATTATTTGCTGAATTTCCTTTAAATAAAAATATGTGTTAAAATTCATCTTTTAGAAATGTCTACCTTGCCATTCTCCAGTGAACCTAGATAATATTGAAATCCCCCCAAATCTCAGACAGCAAATCTTTCCAAGGTCTCAGGGGATTATTCCTAGTCATCACAATCACCAGATAATCACTGCTTTCACACTTTCACAAATTAGTTTTAACCTTTGTATTTTACTCTTTAGCTTCAGTCAGCCCCACTTGTTTGCCAGCAATTCCAGACTTGGGGTAAGCTTTGCAACTGTTGTCTTCAGTTACTAGGTCTGTCCACTGGGCTTCATTTTAGAACTGAAATTTGGGATCAAGTTCATATTCTGAGAAGAGCGTCAAATTCTGAAGAACATCTATGTTCTTGGGGTATTTTTTCATATCATCATTGAATCCAGTGACTCTTTAGCTTTAACATACAAGGAAGCTGTCTCACAGTTATTTATGATAAAATACATGTAATGGTAAGTATAAAATTTATAAAGCATAAAACTGAAGTTTAAGGTTGTAAATCATTACATGTTGGGTAAATTTTTCAAAACTATAAAGTTTTAATTTTGAGAATTAAGTCATCTTCTCTGACTTAGAATATAGAAAAAATTTAAAAGAGAGAAGGGGGAAACTTTATTCATACAAAAATTACAAACTTATATAGTATACAGTTATACCAACACCAAAAATAAGTTTCAAATTATTTTTGCTTTAGAAAATGATGAAAGTTAATTACTATATCCAATTTGATTTCTTCAACTTTCTCCAGAATCTAGGCATTATCATCAGAAGAGATTTTCCCTGACTAAAGAATTTTATATACCAATATTAACATGTTGGGTTTTTTTAATATATTGCCATTTGCATCTTAAAGATCCAGGAAGTTAATGATTACAACCATTTGTAATTTTAGACCAATTTAAAACAGTATAGGTAGCATATTATATAGTAAATGTTAGAGCAGAATATTCAAAACATAAAAAGTATAGAACAATAAAATGAAAATGTCCTTTTCTCCCTCACTCCCCCACAACCTGTCCCTCTTTCTCCAATCACATAAATAATTTTAGGAGAACTATAGCTATATTTTCAAAAGTTTGATTCTTAAATATTTTGAAATCTCATTTAAAATATTTCAATATATCAAATACAGGCTACTTAAATATATAAATTTTTGAACTATTAAACGTACTGTAAAAGTTCTTTAATAAATGCTTTCATTCAAGTCATGTTCCAATATTGATAATATCTTGGATTGTGTCTTATTTATTTTCCTTCCTGATATATTTTATGGCACTGTTTATCTTAAAATTTCCCATGAATTAACCATTAATAGGACATAACATTTTATTCCTCTATGAATATACTTACCTATTACACTTAGGATGAGATACATAAATATAATTAATGAGGTAATAATCACATCGAACAATTTGACAGGGCCGTAAAGTTTTCAAAAAGCTTTCAATACCTAAAATTGCCTCCAAGGCCCTGACAAATCCCTCTGCAATTGATTTGTAAAACATTTTTTTAAATTTCCACTTTTCTTCATAAAATCATACTCATTTAGGTTTTCTAACACCAACTATTCCCTTATCCATAACCACAGGCGCAAGTATTGTCAAACACAGAATGGAATCTTAGATTGCTGGTTTTAAATATGTGCAGTTGGTCTGCAGTCTGCTAATGGTAGTATTCAGTAAGGTGGGGTCAAGAGAAAGCAAAAGAGCTTTCTCTCCAGTGGCTTTACTCTGGGAGGCACAGAATGGCTTAACAGCTTTCTGACAGGGCACATTTATGAGAAGAGTATTTGAACTGCAGAAATAAAGAAAGCATTAAAAGACTCCTACATTGTAGCACAGCAATGATTAGAAAGGACTGTTTTTGAGCTTTGCAAACAGAAAGCAGAAACCAAGCAAGCTGTCTGCAGCCCTGAGCAAAATTTTTCCCACCCAAACTCTGCAAACCCAGCTGCTCCTGCAAACCCACAGGCTAGGAGAGGGAATGCAGCCACTCCAAAGTGGAGTTCCAGGCCCATAATTAGCAGTTTCTGTCACCTTCTAGTTGTTCCTCCTTCATGAATGAAATAGGCAGATGGCACCTCACAGTGGCTCTTGCAGAGAGGTAGAAGGTCAAGGGACACACTTGACCCAACCGGCGCAATAGAGATTATGACCCAAGTACCTGCACCTCCAAATGCCGGATTGCAGCCTCTGGAAGCATCTAGCCCATTGCTTTATGGCACTGTTGCTTCGATCAGCTGTGGAAATTAACATAAAATAACAGAGTAACCCAGTGAGTGCTGGACAGTATTGTAGGGCCTCCAATAAATGAAACCCTAGTGGCACATTGACCCCACAAAACCTGAGTGATAAAAGCAAGTAAATACCTTCTAATCCACCAGCGGGGGAGTGGCGGGGCCGCTGTCTGCCGCTCTCTTGTGTAACAGCACCAACGGCTCAGTCCCTCTGCCTGGCGCTGAAGCGTGGCTGCTGCGGCGTCTGGGCGGTCCTAGTGCCTGCTCCAGGTTAGCACAGGCTGCCCCTCCAGGAGTCGCCCGCTTCCTTCCCTGCTTCTTCTCCTGGAGGTTGTCACCGAAGGTTTTCGGAGATGAGAACCGGTTAAGCCTCAGGGCAGTGGAGTTTGTTTAGGGGGAAATGGTGAGTAGATAGTTTGCTAATGTCATCTAGTCTGCTGCTGAAAGAAAAGAGGGTAACCGATGATCACATCTGGTAAAGGGCTCCAGTGTTAAAGGCAGTTAGAAAGAAAACGAATTTACACATATACTACCTTTAATGAAATCCATTTATTTTGTTTTATTTTTCCCATATTTAATATGTTAAGGGGAAAAATAAAAGCAGGTGATTTTTTAATAGTCTAATATACTTTTTCTTACCATTTGCAAATATTGCTTGTTAAGGGCCTAACAAGTTTTTGTGCACCCATATAAAATGAAATAAAACTACATGCAAAAACTACATGGAGGTGGCTGGAATCTTACTCATCAAAAGAGGCAAAATGTACAAGTGTTACTTCATAGAAATACCATTCTGACCTTTCCTCTCTCTGTTCATCTCCCTCACTTTTTTCTTTATAGTACCTTTTCCCACATGACATTTATATATTTATATTTAGTTGTTGTCCAGCTCCCCACTGCACTATAATATCTATGGAAGAACCTGTTCTATTTACTTGGGTAGAGTAACTCTTGGAAGATTATCTAGCAGTACAGTTTCAGTAAATATTTGTGAAAGAAATGAACTGAAATGAGCTGAGAAATTAGCATATAAAATACAGGCACAGAAGTCAGTCTCTTAGCAGATTAAATTTAATTCAGTGTCCCTCTCTGAGTAAATACTTTCCTTAAGGACATGCTTGCTTTTAAGGAGCTTATAATTTAAATATGGCAAAAATATTACTAAATGGGTGTAATAAAATATGTTTATGTAAAATATTTGCCCATAAAAATGGAGGATATAAGTTAGGATTGCTGAATTTGCGAGGGGCTCCTCTTTGTTGAAGTTATGGGTATGGAATTGAGCTGAAGGATTACATCTGAAAATTCAATACTGATTTCTTTTTTTCCCACAGTACAGTTAGGGTGACAGTGGGCAGATTGACATATAAGGGACCAAAACATGAAAAGTTAACTCAGGGAGTTTTGTTAGCACACTATATGCAAGTAGTGAGATATGTGAAAAGAGGGGAAGTGGGAGCTATAGGACTTAGATGCAACTGGCCATTGGCAGGTAGCCAGTAGGAGAGTGTCCACGTTCACCAAGACATGGTTGTCTTCTGGAGCACCTAGTACATCAATGAAATACCAAGATACCAGTCAGTAACAAGTTACCAGTCAGAAACAAGTTATATCAGGGATGCTGAGGCTCAAGGATACATGAGAAAAAAAAAATCAAGACTAAGCATGGAAAACTCGAGACATTGTTGACTCACAGGAAAAGTAGAGACCCAAGAGATATAAGATCAGACAACCCAACAATGAAGGGGGCTGATGTTTTTCATGATCTAAGGATCTAGAAATTGATCCGCTGTTTGATATCAAGCTACATGCAGCTGGTCAAGCAGCTACAACTGTTTTGAGGGTAAATACTGCAAGGACAGGGAGCTACCCTGGTCACTAGAGAGGCAGGTTTGCCTCCATGAAAGATTGGTTGAGCGCAGAGAGCTGGGCTTTGCTTACCTATTGCATGTCTTTCTACTTCTTCCCAATTCAGCTTTTTTTTGGAAATGAAATTCTGGGTTTTTTTCAAAAGTTGATCAGCTCGCAAGGGTGCTAAGCACATTCCCAAGAGATGTTTGTAAGTACAAAACAATGGATAGACTGGACGGTAGCCAGGGAAGTGTCTGCCCTGGGTCTTCCATCGAGCACCTCTCTGTGGCCATTGATCTTTATGAATGCTGGAGAGTCTAACTGGGAATGATACAGTATGTGCAGGCTTTTTGGCCTCAGAAATTTGTTATTGTGCATGTTATCTGTGCAGTGAGGCTGAGCAGAAAAAGGAAAAGTAGGGCTACTATGACAGATCTCTGGGGAGAACTCCTTCTGACTTACAGACTGTGATCAAAAGGATCTCAGAGCTCTCCTAAGTGGGATTAGTGCTCTTAGTAAAAGAAGACTCAGAGAGCTCTGTTACCTTCTTTTTATCATCAAAGGACAGGGAAGATGTCCAGTTTGCAAACCAGAGAAGGGTCCTCCCCTCACCAGAACCGAAAGACGCTGGCACCCTGATCTCAGACTTTCAGGTCGGAATGTGAAAAGATGTTTTTATTGTTCCTAAGCCATCCAGTCTAAGGCACTTTGTTATAGAAGCTTGAACTCAGATAAACACTTCACAAATTTATAATGAATTTGGGCCCAGGAAAAGTTGACTGTGTAGGTGCCATTCCCCCTGTGTAGGTCCTGTTCTCTTGTAGGCACTTCTCCCCTGACTTGAGCAGACTTCTCTTTCAAGGAAATTCTGTATTACACTGTCTTCAGGTCCTGTACATTTTCCTAACTGACTCACCCCATCCTTTCTGCAGAGCACACTGATGTCCACACATGCTGAAGGTTAGAATCTAACCTCCTGCATGTCCATATTTTTCTAACCTCATTAGTTTACTTACATGTAAACCAAGATTCCTCAGTATAAATGCTCCAAACTTGTGTCAGATGTACACTCACTGTGGTTATATAATATAATGTTGTTTACACTGGTAAATGTGAGCTCAAGAGAGTATTTCTATGAAAAGTAGATACAATGCATCATACAAACTACATATAAGTAAGGCACTATAAGAAATTATGGCCAAATCAGGCATGAACAAAAAAAAATTCTAAACAATTAAAGGTAAATTTTATTAAAAATATAGGATTCTGTATTCAAATGACTCTGCAAGAATTTTGGTATTCTGGCTCTACTTAAAAAAAGTAAAACTAGATATCACACACCATTGATACATATCCATACTCAAAGGAAGGATTCATTCTCACTTTTAAAGATAGTCAAATAACATTTAAATATTTTTAATTCCAGCAATGTACTTAGGAAATACTTTAACATTAAAAATATAAGAAATATCTAGGAAATGTTATGATTTCTATATTATATAAAATTTTATTAAGTGGGATAACTAAATATGATAAAAATATATTATATACATGTATGAAAATACCACACTGAACTCAATATTTTGTAAGATTAATAGACACTAATAAAAATGTATTAAAAAATAAATGACCAACCTTGCATTCTGATCACATACCACCTCCCCTAAAACATGATCTGTGCTTTCTTTGGCTACCACCTTTGTAGCTTTTTTGCTCTGAATCAAATTAAACATTTCTAAGGTCATAGGATACAACCCTCCCAAGGCCTCTGCTGCACTATATATTACAGAAATTAAACAGTGGTAGAGAGGCCTTAATAAGGCAAGCAGAAGACAATAAATATGCACAGACAGGACAACTCCACATGTGAACTGCTCATCAGACTGAGAGGGGTTACACCCAGGGTGTCTATATTCTTAAAGGATGGAAGCCCACTCTACAGAGGGAATGGAAGCTTGATAATATCTCTGTTCTTTAAAACTATAGTCAAAAACAAGAAATAATCAAAGATAATCTGATTAGCTGTCATTAGCGCATTTTTCCCTATTCAACATGATAGCAAAACTCCAAAATTTATTACATTATCAGATTCAGGGTCAAGAATATATCAAGAATGAAAGATGAGGGAGAAAGAGTTATATTTATTACCAATAATTTGATAATTAGTCAAACCACTTTCTGAAACATGTCCTCACCCTTCTTTGACCAATATTGCTTGTAGCCTTCATAGTTTTCACAATTACACTGTTATTGCTAAAAAGTTGTGTAGTTAATACGTGTTATGGTTTGGGTCTGGATGTCCCCCCCAAAGCCTCATTCAGTCAGAGGTAGCTGAATCTGGAATGTATGATGCTGGGGTTAAGGGTGTGTGATTACTAAACCACTACACGTGAGTGAGTGAGTGAGTGGTTTAGCACCAATCTAATCCCAGTAGTCTGGATGGGATAAAAGAGGCAGAAAGACTCAGTGAGAGTCTCTTGTTACCTTTGCTACCTTGTGCATGCCATGTTGTTTCTCCTCTGTGATAATTGTCTCCCATCCACCTTGCCTTGGAGCCAGCCAATTATGGACTGAAACCTCTATGAGCTGTAAACCAAATAAACCTCTTTCCCTCTAACTTTGGGTGTCTGGTATTTGTCTCAGAAACAAGAGAAAAGTAACTAACTAAATAAGAATTTAGTACCAGAGAAGTGGGGTCATTGCTATGACATTACCTGGCCATGTAGCTCAAGAGCCTTTGGAACTGGCTTGTGTGAATGGGAAGAATTAAGAAAGATTCAAAAATGTTGGCTGAAGACATAGAGCTGCAATGCCTTAGGCTGTTCTCTATGAGAGATTCTGGTCAGAGCTCAGAAGAAAAGCCACCTGGGTTGGAATCCCACTTCTGGTACCAAATTTCTGTGCTAGTTACTTTTCTCTTGAAAGAGAGAAAACTTTTGAAAAGATTCTAGTTCACATTTCTACTGTGTAGTGGACATGGCACTCACAAAGTCAGGATAGCTAAAGAGCAGATGATTGTTAAAAGAATTCTCAGTGTTTACTTTGAGCTGCTGACTGTTTAAAATGGAGAAGCACTTTTAATTCATCTGCATTCAATCATCATCCCAGTTCTCTTGACACTAGAAATGTACTCTTGTGGTTTAAAGAGTTAATTCCTAGATGTTTTGGACATTAAGAGTGCCTTCATTGTGCACAGTGTATCTAGCAGGATGTGCCATCATTCCTGGTACCATTAAAATGTGATCATAAGGAACGACTTCATGGGAACACAAATTCATTTAGTGAAACTTACTTATGAAGTCCTTATTATATTTCAAGCATTGAATTAGATACAGGGGATACATGATGAACACAGTTATGGATGGTCTATTTTCATGGCATTCATAGTCTGCTGGGAAAGACAAATGTTAATCAAATATCACAGTGAAATTTCATTTACAAACTGAAATAAAGGTTTGGAAATGAAGGAAAGTGAATCTTGAAAGCGCTTAACAATAGAATCAAATCTATATTGATATGACAAAGAAGGCTTTCCTTAGGAAGTGACATTTGAGCTGATATTTAAAAGGTGAGAAGGAAGTCTGGGGATTTAGCTCAGTGGTTCCACCATCTGCCTTGCAAGTGCAAGGTCCCAAATTCTATCACTGGTAGCAAAAAAAAAAAAAAAATCGAGAAGGAGTTAACTAGACAAAACGGAGGAAGGGCAAAGAATGAGCTAAGACAGTAAATTTCAAATTCTTTTGTAGTCACAAATATATATTAGAAATTACAATACCCATACAAACATATACATATATAAATTTAAAACAAAATTTTCAAATAATGATTCTAATTCTTATTTCCAAAAAACCCACGCTAATTTTTTGGGTTTCTATTTAATTTTATTTAAACATTTTTATTACATTCTTTTCTTGAAGTTTAGCTTTAAAAAGTGATACTCAACTTTTGTTTCCAGTATCATAAGCAAAAGCTCTTAAGGTGCACAGGCACTCTTGCATAGTAGTGGTCGTAGAACAAAGTAGTCTCCATATCTATCTCATGGATATTGTATTTGTTGAATATGAAACAATGAAAGCAAAGCAGATGATATAAGCTGAAACTGGAGTACTGAAGAGTGGTCCTTAGGTCAGCACCACAGGATGGGCAGCCAGGAAGGGCAGAGTCACCCCAGATGGTTGTTCACAGCATTTCTGCTATCTGCATACTTATGTTTGGGGCATTTGCAAAGTGTATTAATGTGTTCTGGGACTTCATATTAATTGGACATGCTTCTCTTTTTGAACAGGAATAAATTCTCTCTAAAAAAAGTTTTCTGATGTCTAACTTAGAAATTTATCACTCCCATTGATTTAGATAGAAGAATAATAGATAAATATCATGAAATACACAAAATATAAGCCACCATGACAGAATTAGTCAGCCATATTTAAATGATCACGAACTATCATTTGAGACAGTCAGGTGAAAAATATAGAAGACTAAATATTTCATGCTTAAAGAAATAAAAAATACATTAATTACCTGGTCAACAAAGAAAAATAATTAGGGAATAAATATGTAATTTGAGGAAAATAGTGGTTTTAAAAATAAAAGTATAATTTTAAAATGTATGCCTATTGATTTAATAGTATTTTAGACTTAATTGAAGAGAAAATTAATGAACTGATATATATATTATCTAGAATGCAATATAGAAATGTAAAGAAGAACAAATAAGAAGAGACATTGAAATATGGAGGATAGAATGAGAAATTCTAAAGTACATCTAGTAAAAGTACCAAAATGAAAGATTAGAGAATAGAGGAAATACAACATTTAAAGTGATAATGGGACCTGCAGTTTCAAAGATTAAAAGATATGACAAAAGAATCTATAGATCTAGAAAACATAAGATACACTAAGCAAGAAAAAGACAATAGCAATAAAAACCCTTCGCTGGAAACGTCATAGTGAAATTATTAAACTTTAAAGAATCTTAATGGTAGGGGAAATGGACAAATCACCTATGAAGAAATTAAAATTACATTGAGTGTAAATTCCTTCATAGCATCTCAGCAAGCCAAATGATAGTAGGGTCAATTTAGAATTAGATGTCTGATACAGCCATATTTTAAGAATGAAAGTGAAATAAAGACCTCCATATATTTAAAAACTGTGGGTGTTTACCATAGAAAGAGCATATAAGAGATTTTCTACATGATCATAAATAGAAACATAAGTCAAGGAGAACATCAGAGATATAATAAAGAATGATAAGCATATTAATTGTAATCATGCTGTCAGTCTAGGGGGGAAAGGCAGCCTTAAAGTTTAATTTGTGTAGCTAAAAACAGAGAGAAAAAGAATGAAATAGAATGTGAGTAGGAAAAAGAATATCAAAATGTTCTACAGATATTTTATTATTTAGAAGGATGACATATAGTTTAAGCTTATTCAGATTTTAAAGAAAATATGCATGATAAAAATTTTATAATAACAATGAAAATATAAAATACAGACTATATATTCCAATCAAATGGAGAGGAGTAAATGAAATTAGATAAACATATTTATCCAATAAAGCCATATAATTAGAAAGCAAGAAAAGCATGGAAGACACAAGTAAATACATATTAGTATCCACAGTAGTAAACATTTGTAATTCATCATTTTAAAGACAGAGTTTATCAGATTATATTTTAAGAAGAAAGAGCTAACTCTATATTGCCTGTAAGAGACACGCTTCATGCATAAGAATACAGAAACACTGAATGAACAAAATCTGGGGAAAAAATAGATTAGCCAAGTATTAACCAAACCAAAGCTGGCAAAGCTGTATTGCTGTCACTCAAAAAAGGCTCTAAGAGAAAAATATTATAGAAATAAAGATTGTATGCTGATAAATGGCTTAGTTCATCATTATACCTCAAGAAGATAGATATTATCTCAAGATTAATCCGTAAAGATTTTAAAATTATATTTAATGAAAAAATGGTCTGAAAATTTATAGATCAAAAATAGCTAGGAATATAAATAATTTTCACTTACTGATATATTAATAAGATTTGAAAGATTGAAAAGACTAAAATAAAAATGATCTCAATCTAGTGGCAATAGAAAAAGTAAAGATTATATCTCAAATATATCAAATATATTTTTTAAATTTTGATTACATATTAGATTATAAAACAAACCATGAAACTTACATAAAAGACAGAAGATAATAAAACACTTTATAAAACAGTGTCCATTTCTTAAAAATTTAAGTATTTATCTATTATATAGCCCAGCATTCCACTCCTAGATATTTGTCTTAAAAAAGATAAAAATATACAGATTTATGTGTGTATTTTTATAGCAACTTTAGTGCTAATAGTTGCAAATGGAAAAGAACCCAAATATCTATTAAGAGATGAATGGGTAAACATACCATGTTATACCCACACAGTGAAATACTACTGACAAATAAAAAGGAATTAACTATTGATAAATTCAAACATATGGATGAATTTTTAAATAATTATTTTGAATTTTAAAATCCAGATATAAAATAATACATATCAAACTTCTAGTGGATCCACCAAAAGACTCCTAGATTTAATAACCAAATTTAGCAATGTAGCAGAACACAAAATCAATGCCCCAAATCTCTAGTGCTCCTGTATGCCAATAATGAACTCACTGAGAGAGAAATTAGGAAACAATACCACTCACAATAACATCAAGAAAAATTAAATACTTAAGAATTAACCTAACCAAAGAAGTGAAAGACTTCTACTACAGTAGTTTAAAAAAGGCAATTTAACAGGCCGGGGATTCAGCTCAGTGGTTTCGCTGCCTGCTGTGCAAGCTCAAGGACCCGAGTTTGATCCCTGGTTCCAAAAATAAATTAAAAATAAAAAAAAGAAAGGCAATTGAAGAGTGCATCAAGGAAAGGAAAGATACTCCCTGTTCTTGGTAGGCAGAACCAATATAATCAAAACGGTCATACTTCTCTGATTCTTTTCTCTCTTTTTGTACATTTTTATCATCTATAATGTTTACATTTCTTGTGTGGTGGTAGTACATGTACATAACACATATTAATTCCTTTTTTCATTTCCTTGCCCTCCTCCCTCCCTCCATCTCTTGGTCACTTTCTCCTTTTTGAAAGATCCACTGATTTATAGATTTAATGCAATCTTAGATTTAATGCAATCATAATCAAAATACCAATAACATTCCTCACAGATCTAGAGAAAACAATCCTAAAATTCATATAGAACCAGAAGAGAGGCAGAATAGCAAATGCAGTCCTGGAAAGTAAGAGGCATCACAATCTTAGATTTGAAGTTACATTACAAAGTTCCAGTGATTAAAAACAGCATGGTACTGGCGTAAAACCAGACGTGGATCAGTGAAACAGAATAGAGGACGCAGAAATAACACCAAATACATTCAACTACTTGAACTCTGACAAAGAGGTCAAAAGGTGCACTGAAGCAAAGATAGCCTCTTTAATAAATAGTGTTGGGAAAATTAGCTATCCACGTCCATAAGATTGAATCTAGACTCATATAACTCACCAGGTACTAAACTAAAATTAAAAAAGATCAAAAAATCTAAATATTAAAACAATCTGCTGAAAGATGAAATAAGTTAAATTCTTGAAGACATAGCCATAAGCAATGATTCTCCAATCAGAATACCAATGGTACAAAAAATAGTACCAAGAATTAACAAATGGTATCATATTAAATTAAAAAGCTTCTGCACACACAAAAAAGCTTCTGGACAGACAAGGAAAAAAACAATTAGATAACCCAAATAAAATACCCAATCAAAAATAAGCAACTTAAATAAGTAGACACTTCTCAGAAGTACAAATGACTAATAAATACATGAAAAAATGTTCAACATCTCTAGCCATTAGAAAATGCAAATTAAAACACTGAGATTCCATCATACTCCAGGAAGAATGGCTGTATCAGGAAATCAAATAACAACAAATGCTGACAAGGCTGTGAGAAAAAAGGAACCTTCCTACATTGTTGGTGGCAATGTAAACTAGCACAACCACTAAGGAAATCAGTATAGAGATTGCTCAAAACACTAAAAATAGAAATTCCATTTGACCCAGTTATTCCCCTTCTAGGTAATAGTTATCATACTACAGTGACACGTGCATACCCATGTTTATAGCAGCACAATTCATAACAGCTAAATCTTGGTAATAGCCTAAACACCCATCAACAAATGAATGGATAAAGCAAATGTGGTATTTACACACAATGGAGTTCTACTTTGCCATAAAGAAGGATAAATTCGAGTCATTTGTTGAAAAATGGATGCAGCTTGAGACCATAATGTTAAATGAAATAAAACAAACACACAAGTTTAAATATCATATGATTTCTCTTATATCAAAAACCCAAAGTAGAAATAAAGAGGAAAAATAAAAGATTAATCATAAGAAGCTGGGAGATCTTCAAGTGAGAAGGGGATCGAGAGATGGAGGGATGGAGCAGAGAAAGGAGAAAAGGCAGATGAAAAAGAATTAAGATGTGTTATATACATGTACCACCTCCCACAACAGATGTGACCATTATGTGATGCAAATGTGTACTAATCAAAAATTAAAATTGAAGGAAAACTCCTAGTGAATGCAAATTAATCCATAACTGCAGAAATCAGATCTGTGCTTGCATGGGAAAAGGGTTGAATAAAGAATGAGTGACAAAGAGACATAAGGGTAGGGGATACAGAAAGAAATGAAGTGTGTTGTGCACCTGTGCCCACTTTCTATGATGAAAGTATTGACTGTGTATTACAAACAAACTAATAAAAATTAAAATTAAACAAAACAGAAATAGAAAACCACTGAAACCAAATGAAAGGGAGATGAAGTATGTCATGCACAGATACCTATGAAATGCTCACAGTCAATATCTTACTTTGCTGGGAAGAGAGTCTTTGTAAAGTTGACCTTGTTTCTCTTGGTAAGTGCTGATTAGTCACGCAACAACTGAAGACTTCCCAAAAGGCACAGCTCCCAGAGAGCATCTCAAGGTTATGCACCATCAATTCCGAATTAAAGTGTCAATAAAATTTTCTAATTCTTTTTGAAGACTTGCTAGATTTTTAGTTTGGAACAGTGATTGAATGGGTCACCTCAATTTGTAAACTCATCTCATTAATGTCAGTACAAAATTTCATATACAAATAACATTTTCTGAGATTACAAGAAGAAGTAATACGCAGTTATTGTACAAAATCTGAAAATATGGGTAGATAGTAAGGGAAACCTAAAATTTATTGTAATGCTAATATTCAGTGATATACTCTATTTAAGGATTAGTATATAAACACACATATACATATATCACCTTTTATTCCATGAAATAGAGGTATTGGACATACCACTTTAAAATGCCTGTTATTTCTCACATAGTTAATTGTAATTACTATTATTGCATTGTCCTAATTCAAACAAGAAGGCAAACTATGGGCTTTATGCCAAATGTAGCCTGCTACCAGTTTTGTAAATAAACTTTTATTGAAACAAAGATTTGCTCATTGATTACTAGTGTTATAATAGCAGAATTGAGTAGTTGTGAGAGTGTGGCTAAAGTTCTTTGGCCCCTTGACAAAATAAATGCCAACAATTGCTAAAAGACATATATTTAATGGTTATATAATATCGGGTTTTATGAATTTATGAATTTATGAAATTTTATGAATT
>NW_004624792.1:113723-155417 GCF_000247695.1 Heterocephalus glaber | reverse complement strand
GTATTATATATATATATACTATATATATATAATTTTTCTTCCAGAAGATTGTACCAGTTTATATAACTACCCCTTCTCACCACTAAACTGCTGGCAACAACACCTACAAGCCCTGCATTCTCCACCCCTAATGTTGATTATTTCCTGTTGGTGGTTATTAATGCTCCTAGTCTCATTATTGATTTGTTGTTGGCCTCTCTTCCTTGACCTTTCTCATAGCTTTGACATAACTGATCCTGTCTTCTCATTTCTTTCTTGCTTGGATTCTAAAATGCTTAAGTATTCTGATTTTTCTCATCTCTATCTCTTTACTCTTTCTCTTCTTGGCTGTTCTTCTTCCTTCCAAGGAAATGGAAATCTTACTGGTGGAAATTTTCCAAGAACAGGCCCAACTCTTGCCTTCATCCTCTTCATAGTACTCTGCCCTCTGTTTCTACATTCACTCTGGCATATTTTACCTCTAAACTCGACTATTGAATTAGCCTCATTAGCAGTCTACTCATGGGTACATCTTCCTTAATGTTTTTCTTTATATACTCCTGCCAGATTGTCTCCTTTTGAAAAAGTTCTAATCACATTAATTTAATTTTCTGGTCCTAAATCTTTGATTAATTTACATTTATTATAGAAAAAATTTAATAGGTATTTAATACTCTTAATATTGGCCCCAACTTGCCTTTCTGACCTTACTTTTCTTTCCTACTCTGCCTGCCAAATTCTGAGCTTTAACCAAACTGAGATACAGTATCCCCTGTTCTCTAGTCTTGGGTTTTTTTTTAACCCTACACATTTTCTTGTCATTAAGACACAATACCCAACTTAAAGGAGGAGAAGTTTACTTTGGCTCATGTTTTCAGTTCACAGTTGGCTGATTCCACAATAGGAAGGCCATAGTGGAAGTGTCTGCTTTTTCAGGACACAGTGGCCAGAAGGAAGAGAGAGAAGGAAGGATCTGGGGAAAGAGATATTCCCTTCTGAATCATGCTACCAGCGGCACACCTTTTCCTACCAGACCCCACTTCCTTGCATCACATTTAGCTATAGTGCCCCTACTATCTAATCATCTTCCAAAAGTCCTGCCTCTAAGCACATGGGGGTTTTAGAGATGATTCTTTTTTTTTTAATTAAGTTTATTGGTACATTTTAGGTATACAATACAGTTACATTTGTCATTGGGAACTTGTACCTTTACATGATGTATCTTGGTTCCTATTTTTTCCCCATTCCCCTGCCCTCTCTTCAACTCCTCCACCACTTCTTATTCACAAAAACTTTGTTTTCAATTTTTCATTTTCTCATATTTTTTCCTTTCCCTTCTGACTTTTCGCTTACCCTTCCCACTTCCCCTACCCCTTTGGACCTTTTCTTCCTATTTCACATTATCAATTAAACATTTTGCTCCTTGTTTACACTTTCAGTTTCTCACACCAGAGAAACTATTTGGTATTTACATGTGTGACCTATTTATTTCACTTAAGAGTATCACCTTAATGTGCATCTATTTAGCTATAAATATCTCTAATTTCTTTTTTATGGCTGAGTAGTACTCCATTTTATTTTTTAAAAACCACATCTTCTTTACCTAGTTGATGGGCAATTGGGCTGTTTCCAAGCTTTAACTATTACAAACTGTGCGGCTATGAACATGGGTGCACTATATCGCTGTGGTGTGATTCTTTTAATTCTTTTGGAAAGATAGTCAGCAGAGGAATAGCTGGGTCAAATTGGACCTCTAATCCTAGTTTTTGAGGTATCTCCATATTGATTTCCTCAATGGTTGCACCACTCTGCACTCCTACCAACAGTGGAGCAGGGTTCCTTTTTCCCCACAGCCCCGTCAGCATTTGTTATTGGTTGATTTCTTGATAGCAGCCATTCTTTCTGGGGTGAGGTGAAATGTCAGCATTGTTTTCATCTGCATCTCTCAGATGACCAGTGATGCTGAACATTTGATCTAAACCTATAACTCCCTGCAAATTTTTGATGAGTTCCATATGCATGCATAATGTCTTTTTATCACTGGTCTTAATGTTTCTTGTCCAGGCTATCAAATTATGCCTATAATTCAAAGTAAGTACATGTAAGTACAAAGTAAGTTCATGTACAAAATTGTTGCTTTATTCCATCACCCAGAAAATCAGCCTCCCTTCTATGAATTCTTCATAGTGCTTATATTTGTACCCTGTACCTCATATTATATTATATTGTCCACACAGTGATTGCTTAAAGTATTTTATTTTGCTATTTATTTTTCCACATTACAGCATACATTACACTTTATTTTTTTAGTCCTCATTGTGTTGTGCCTTCCTAAAAGACAGAGATATTATTGAATAAAAGACTAAATGAATGAACTTATCATTATGCCAATAGAGAATAGAGATTTAAGGTAGTTCAATTACCTATGAAATAAACCAGGGAATTTCAGATTCAGGTCTTCAATTCAAGGCTATTATAAACTTATCATATGAATGCTATCACTATTTACTCATCTAAAAAAAGATATGTTTTAGGTACAATATACATACCTCCTAAAACATCAAGGTTCAATAATAATACATCAAGCCAACCTGGGATGAATTGGTTTCTTTTTAATTATACGTACTTCAGTGAGGTGCTTCCTGCTGACCCATTCTATTGAATAGGTGCTATGTGATGTGGTCTTTATCAACCGGATGCCACTGGCCCAGTTGAAAAGCAGTGTGGACTGCTCACCTTGCTGTGGTTCACTACATTAAACACAAACTAGAAAGTGAGCTTTGACTTGTCATCCCTTTAGAATATTAAGGATTTAGGGGTGGGGATTTAACTAAGTGGCACTGGACCTACCTTCCAAGTGGAATGTGCTGAATTCAGGAACAAGACAAGGATGTCCACTATCACCACTCTTGTTCAATATAGTTCTGGAAATATTAAACACAGCAACTAGACAAGAGAAAGGAATAAAAGGAATAAAGATAGCAAACAAAGAAGTCAAATTGTCATTATTTGCAGATGACATGATATTCTATATAGAAGACCCCAAGAACTCCACCAAAAGTCTTCTTGACTGAATAACCAAATTCAGTAAAGTAGCTGGCTACAAGGTCAACACGCAAACATCAATAGCTTTCCTCTACAGGAACAACACACTCACTGAGACAGAAATAGGGCAAAAATTCCTTTCACAATAGCATCCAAAAAACTGAAATACCTAGGAATCAACCTAACAAAAGAAACCAAAGACCTCTTCTCTGAAAACTACAGCACTCTGAAAAGCGAGATTGAAGATGATATCAGAAAATGGAAAGACATCTCCTATTCCTGGGTAGGAAGGATCAACATAGTGAAAATGCCTATACTTCCAAAACTGCTATATAGATTTAATGCAATCCCAATTGAAATCCCAATAGCATACTTCATGGACCTTGAGAAAACAATCCAAAAATTCATTTGGAACAAGAAGAGACCCAGAATAGCAAAAGCAATTCTAGGTAACAGAGACATGGCAGGGGGTATCACAATCCCCAACTTGAAACTATACTACAAAGCTGCTGTGATAAAAACAGCATGGTACTGGCAAAGAAACAGATCTGAGGACCAGTGGAACAGGTTAGAAGATGCAGAAATAACTTCAGACTCACTCAGCCACCTCATCTTCGACAAAGGAGCCAAACACCCTCACTGGAGGAAAGATGGCCTCTTTAATAAATGGTGCAGGAAAAATTGGGTTTCAACTTGCCAAAGATTAAAACTAGACCTATATCTCTCACCATGCACTAAACTAAATCAAAATAGATTCAAGATCTAAATAGTAAAACAGAAACACTAACCTGGCTGGAAGAGAGGTTGGGTAGAACTCTTGAAGACATTGACCTAGGAAAAGATTTCATGAATAAAACCTCAGTTGCACATGAGTTAGCACAAAGAATCAAGAAGTGGGATCTCTCCTTATTAAAAAGTTTCTGGAGCCGGGGATTTAGCTCAGAGTTTCCACTGCCTGCCTCACAATTGGAAATTCCCGAGTTTGATCCCTGGTAGCAAAAAAAGAAAGCTTCTCCACAGCAAGAGAAACCATCAATAGTGTGAAGAGACAACCCACAATGTGGGAAAAAATTGTTACCAGCTGTCTCTCAGACAAAGATCTACTATCTAGAATATATAAAGAACTTAAAAAATCATACCTCCCACATTTTAGACCCAATCCAAAAATGGGCATTTGAAATGAACAGACATTTCTCAGACAAGGAAGTAGAAAGAGCAAATAAACATGAAAAAATGTTCAATATCACTGGTCATTCGAGAGATGCAAATGAAAACAATGCTGAGATTCCACTCCACTCCAGAAAGAATGGCTGCTATCATGAAATCAACCAATAACAAATGCTGTCGGGGCTGTGGGGAAAGAGGAGCCCTTCCTCACTGTTGGTGGGAGCGCAGACTGGTGCAACCACTGTGGAAATCAGTATGGAGGTACCTCAAAGAATCAGGATTAGAGGTCCCATTTGACCATTTGACCAAGGTATTCCTCTGCTGGGTACCATTCTGAAAGAATTAAAAGAATCATACCATAGTGATATATGCTCACCCATGTTTATAGCGGCACGATTTCTAACAGCTAAAACTTGGAAACAGCCCAGTTGCCCATTAACTGGAGACTGAATAAAGAAAATGTGGTTTTTTAAAAATAAAATTGAGTACTACTCAGCCACAAAGAATAAGTAATTAGAGACATTTATAGCGAAATGGATGAACATTGAGGCCATACTCTTAAGTGAAATAAATAGGTCACACATGTGTAAATAATGAATAGTTTCTCTAGTATGAGAAACTGAAAGTGTAAATAAGGATCAAAAGGTATAATAGATAATGTGAAATAAGAAGAAAAGGTCCAAAGGGGAAGGAGAAGTGGGAGGGGTTGGGGAAAGGAAAGGAGAGAAAAGAAAATATATGAGAAAAGGAAAAAATGGAAACAAATTCTTTGTAAACAGGGAGGGGTGGAGGGATTGAAGGGAGGGCAGGGGAATGGGGAAAAAATAAGAACCAAGATATATCATGTAAAGGTACAAATTTCCAATGATGAATGTCATTATATTGTATACCTAAAATGTACCCCCCAAATTAATAAAAAAGTAAAATAAAGATTTGTTTACTCACAATGTTCCGCATAGCAGAGGGACAAGAAAAAATAATATTCTTCCTTCATATTGTCTACAGAAAGTAATTATCTCAGTTAATAACTAAGGACTTGTTACTGGAGGCGATAAAAATATCTCCAGCCTGATACAGTAGCATATTTGTTCTTTTTTCCCTGAACATCTGCTTGATTTAATTTTTAGTAAAATGTAGAGGAAAAAAATTTACACTGCATGATTTCTTTGCTTGTTTCCTTTGCTGTCCAGTTGTATAACCTTGGGTAAGTTATTTTATTTCTGTAGGATTCTAATTCCCCACTAATTAAATAAAGGAGCTTATTGTGGTTTAGGTATAGTTTGAATGTGTTTCCCAAAGGTCCAGATACTAGAAGGCTGGTCTGCAGTGTAGTGGTTTTGAGATAGTAGAACCTTTAAGAGAGTGATATAATTGAAATAATTAGGTCATGGGACACTGCTTTTGGATGAAGGTAAGTATTCTGTGATGGGCTTTATTTCCCACAAGAACTCATTTTATATAGACAGCAAACTTGACCTCTCTCCAGTCTCTTGCTTCCTGTCTTGTCATGTGATCTCTTCTGCATGTGCTCCCACCATTATGATACCATTTAACACAAGGCCTTCACTAACTCCAAGGTGACACTGGTGCCATGTCTTCAAATTTTGTATTAACAAGTATTTTATCATTGTGACCAATGATATGAGAAAGTCAAATTAAAGGAGGAATGGTTTATTTTGGCTCATGGTTTCAGATAATTCAGTCCATGATAGACTGACTTTAAGGCAGAAACTCCATAGTGCAAGAGCAAGTGGAGGAAATCTGCTCACTTCATGGCAGTAAGAAGCAGAGAGGAGAAAAAAAGCCATCGAGGAAGAGGTTAGGGAGCAGATACAGTCCCCAAGGCCATGCACCCATGGCAATTCTTTCAAGCAAACCCTACCTCTTAAATTTTCATCCCTTCCCAGTAATATCATCAGGTTATGATCTCATCAATAGAAAAATCCACTGATTAAGTCAAAGCTTCCATGGTTCAGTTACCTTCCAAAAGCTCCATCTCTGAACACAAGGACCTTGGGAGTACATTTTAGATCTGTACCATAACAAACTTCTAGAACTGTAAGTTCATAAAACTCTTTTCCTTACAAGTTACCAAGCCCTGTGTATGTTGTTATAGCAATACAAGGTGGACTAATACAGGATTCAACTAAGGGTTATCTAAGACCCCTTCCTTCTCTGAGTTTCTAGATTCTGTGTCACCATATGTAGAGGATGGAGGGCAACATCTCACATAGATATGCTAAATCTGCCACTGTAAAGCTTATATGATGTTGTGTGGTTGCCACTAAAATTTTCATGTTGGGAGAGCTCTGTGGACATGTTATTTTCTGTTTATAAATAGCTAGGGGTTTCAGTTTTTTGGCAATAAAGCAGATCCAATTTCCTGGTGAGGAGCATGAATTAATAGATTTATGAGGCCCTTCTTGTTTCAATTATACTCTTAGCAATGGTCCAAGATTTTGCCTGAGTTTTCTTTATTTAATATTTATTTTTATATTTCTATTTACAGTAGTGCAATTTCAGAACTTTTCTGATAGTCATAAATGTATTATTTCCTCTGTGGTAGTTACCGTACAAGGACAGTATTTTTCCAGGTGTTTGTTCTCCAGATTACTTTAGCTTATTTTCTTTATACTTCCAACAATTCTCACTAGGCTACCAGAGTTTCTATGGTACTTCTTTGCTCAAAATATTTAGTGGTTAAATTATAAAATTGGCATATCAGAGCTTAATAGGTTTGTTGAGTAAATAAGGTCAATTTCTTCATTTTATAGTCAATAAAACTGAGGATCATAGAAATCGTATAGGTTAAGGTCACTGTATTAGCCTGACTTTCTTTAAAAACAGAGCCTGAGGGAAGCCTTTAATAATAATGTCTTTTTGTGAGGGAAAATCTAGCATAGTGAAACTGTGAAGAAGGGTAAGTGATGGACTCTATTGCACCCAAAGATCTACAAGAGATAAGCATTTATATATTTCATTGCACTTCAGGTACAGATGTTCACTTACGGTGCTACCTTGGTTCACCAGCTTAATCCATTCCACAATTCTGGGGAAGATGTCTGTATTCTTATTCATCACCAATGCAGAGTTTGCATGAACAGAAGAAAAATTTTTCTGGACACTTCTGTTCACAAACTAAATTGTTCATGAACAGAAGCGTTCATGAACTGAGGTATTACTATAAATCACATGCATAAGGAAATTAGTACCTAAGCACTTAAATAAGGTCAGAAAATACCCTAGCCAGTCATATAAAATCAACTTCTATTCTAAGCATTCAAAATTCGATAATTAAAGCAAATTCATGAAAAGCATATATAGTTGGAATTATATGAATATTATACAATTTTGTTGTGTATATTTGCCTATTTCATTGTACAAATTGGATATCGTGGGATGGATCCAGCAGATAGATTCCAGGCTCTTGTGTATGATGAGCAAAGAATTGTAAAGCATGCATCCAATTGTAAATGAAAAACAGCTGCATTTATCGAAGATCATAGAAAGATGTGCTCAGGGAAATTCCATGTCAAAAATATGTGGCATGAACAGAAAAGTGACAGAGGATGACAGGAAAGCACACAGCACCCAGATTAATCAGTCTTTCAGATTTTAAAGGATGTGGACCCCACCCAGCTGCCTCTCATTGGGTCTCTAGGTAAGATTGACACAAATGGTTGACAGGGTGCTGAATCATCTCAAGTGTTTTAGACAAGCAACTGTGTCCCAGAATTCACTCTGATTTAATATGTATGAGATGCAGCCCATATTTATGAACCTTCAATAAGGTTAGAGTAGGTTACTGAAAGTCAGGCCAGGAGATTTAATATACATGTGCTCTGGCCTGGAGCTATAGGGATTTCCTGGGTCCTATTTTATTTCTGCTTTTCTTAGTATAGTGGAAGGAGAAATGACCCTGGGGTGTTGCCAAATTCAAGAGGGTAGAAGGGAGTGGTCTCCCCAGCCCCGAGTGTGCTACCTGTCCTAAGTCCACATATTTTATACAAAATTCCTCTCTGTAAAATGGTGTAAAATTTTTCCTAAAAATATAGACTAAAGTGAATGCCAGCCAAGCCAACGAAAGCTTCAGGCTCTCAATTACACTCTCTGCAGATTAATATTGGACAGGCATCTCACCATGGGTGGTTTCATCATCACAAAACTAATAGAAACATCTTCTCTAGTGGTCTTCAGCTGTACCTCCTAAAGAATAGAAGATCGGCCCCAGATAACAGTGTAAGAAACACCTTTCCTCTAACAACACTCCTTTTTTGTCCACTGAAAGGCACATGTATTATATGACCCTAAAATAGCCTTTTAGAACATAGTTTCAAAATTACTAACTATGGTAGGCATAATGGTAGAAAAAGAAATGTACCAGGAGACGGTACAGATTTTAGGAAGATCTCCTTTCAGGTCCTATTTCTATTGTGCTGAGGAAATCTCAGAATAAGTTTACAACTACCATAAGAACAAAAAATTTACAGAAACTATTTCTGCCTTATTTAAATTTGTATAATCAGGCAATTTAGTAGTATTCTAAATATATAAAACTGCGATATTGATCCTGATATGAGAAAGAACTGCTGGGTGAGATGGCCTGAGAAGGATGTGTGGGATTTGCCTTGAATAATGACCACAGCGAGGTAAGTGTGGAAAGTTTCTGACATCAGTCACATGGGAATGTGGCTTGGCCTTGGGCAGTTCAGAAACTAAATAATGGATCTTGAATAACCAATGAGATAAAAATTATATGTACAGCATACATTCATAATAGCAATAAAATATATAAAATTAGTACATATAAACCCAACTAGAAATGATAAAAAATACAGAATTGCAGAAAACAAAAGATCTTTACTGAAGAATGTAAAGGAAGATTTGATTAAGACAGAAATAGAGAGGGGGAAGAAGAGGGAGATCAAGAAAAGTTCCTATATTGAAAGAATTTAATGTAGGGATGGTAGGTCTCGCCAAATTCATCTATAGATAGAATGCTAATGAATATCACAAAAAGAACTTTCTAAGCATAAACAAGTTCATTTGAAAAAGAATAACAAAGTATTTCTCTTGTTCAATTTACTATCAAACCTCATTATAAGCTAGAATAACATAAAAGGGTGATATTGGTGCATAATCTACACATTTACCATGATACAATTGAGCATAAAACAGAGACACGGATACCAAAAAATGCAATTTATGATAACAATAAAATTTAAAATCAGAAGTGAGGGCTTCAGTACAGCTTAGTGGTAGAGAATGTGTTCAGCACCCATTAGGCCCTGGGTTTGATCTCTAGCAGCAGTTAATTATAAAAAATCAAATAATATCAGTAGTGATATGACAAACTACTCAACATATAGTTTTACTACACTCAGTCATCCATTCAGGAAAAGAAGTTATGCACCTATCTGTATGATGCCATGCACAAAAGTAAAGTCAAATATATTGAGTAATTTAAAATCTAAAATGAACAAAAAGAAAATATAATGGAATATGTTATAAGGAGCTTTTCTAAACAAAAAATATGGGAATCAAAAAAATTGATATATAAAATGTTTAAATGTGTAAAAATTTAAACATGAACTTTTTATCAAAGACTGACATCCGTATGTAATAGAGAACAATATCAAATTAAAGAAAATAAAAAATAAACCAGCAACTAAATGAACAGCAAATTTTCAAAAGAAGATACCATAAAATGAGTAATAAGATGCTCAGCCTCATTACAAATCCAGAACATCCAGCACATCCCTTACAGAAGTGAGTTAGCATGCTTTGTCCATTGCCTTGTCAGAAATTTCCAAGATTGCGCTGGAGATTTAGCTCAGTGGTTCTGCCTCCTGCCTCGCAAGCACAAGGACCCAAGTTCAATCCCCGGTACCAAAAAAAAAAATTAAAAATAAAAAAATTTCAAGATCGACCAGGCATGTTAGTGTATATCCATAATCTTAACACCCTGAGAGGTTGAGGCAGGACAATTGCAAGTTGAAGGCCTGCCTGGACAATTTAGTGACTTAGTGAGATCTTGTCAAAATAAGAAAAACTAAAAAAGGGTAGGGATCCAGCTCAGTGTGAAGATCCTTAATTCAGTGCCCAGTATTGGAAAAAGTAAAAGGTTGATCCAATCCATAAGAAACGAGGGGTTGGAAAGGTGCTCACTCTCGTTTTTTATTTGTGGCATGCCTGAGACACACAGAAAGCACCCCGAGGATTTCTCATGTTTCCTTACAGGCAGAAACAACCCACCCAACCCCTGAAAAGGTAGTTGTTTTCCTGATTCCTGACAACTAATATTATTTTTGCCAGTTTTGTTTTTTTGGAGAGGATTCTGTTTGTTTTATTTTGGTTTTTGTTTTGTTTTGTTTTATTTTTTGAGACAGGGCCTCACTATGTTGTTCACACTAGACTTGAATTCAATTTGAGCCCACCCTGGTCTCGAACTCACACCAATTCTCCTGCCTCACCTTCCTGATTCCTGGAACTACAGAGGTGCATCACCATGCCTGTCCAACTTTGTCATTTTATATAAAGATGTGGTGTGCTCTATTATTTTTTATATCTGACTCCTTAGCTCAACATTATAATTTTGTGCCATTTTCAGTTTAAGGTTTTTCAGTCTCCTGTGTCCACCCACTGAACATATCAGATTGTATTTACCCACATATGCCTTTTCCCCCCATAGGTTTATTGGTACTAAGCACAGAGAATCAACAACTGGGATCTCATCTTACTAAAAAGCTTCTGCACACCAAGAGAAACCTCCAACAGAGCTAAGAGACAACCTACAATGTGAGAAACTTTTACATACTCTCAAAAGTCTCCTTAAGCTCCTCCTCTGGTGAGAACATGCATACAACTACTGTTAGGTAGTTGGCTAAAAGTTTTGCATGTATTCTAGAGAAGATATTGTCAGACTTTTCTCAAAAATGATTTTAGCAATTTCCACTTCTACCTGTGATATGTGAGAGTTCAGTTCACTCTATCTTAGTGCTAATGCAGGGTAATATTACTCCTTTTCATTTGCCCATTTGGGTGGTTATTTATTATTATTTATTTATCACTATGATTTAACTTGCATTTTCAAGATAACTAATAAAATTTAGCACCTTTTTATAGGGTTAAGGGGCTTTGAAATATCTTTGTGAAGTGTCTATTCAAATCATTTTCCATTTTTCTATTTTTCAATATCTATAATATATAATATCATAGTACATATGCATTACGAGTATCTGCTCTCATTCTGTGGGTTGGTTTCAAATTTGTTTTAGAACTTCTTTTAACCTACCTGCAACCCAATCTGGTTACCCCTACCCTGAATTTTAAAAGTAAAAGACTCAACAAAAAATAGTCAACTATAATAAATAGACACTTCTCAAAAGAAAAAGTACAAGAGGACAATAAATACATTAAAAAGTTCAATATCTGTGACCACTAGACAAATGCAGATCAAAACAGAAATTCCATCTTAATCCAGAAAGAATGGCCATCATCAAGAAATCAAATAACAACAAATGCTGGCAAGGCTGCAAGTGAAAAAAGAAATACTTCTGCATTGTTGATGGGAATGTAAACTGCAACAACCACTGTGGAAATCAGTATGAAGATTCTTCAAAAAACTAAAACTAGAAGTTCCACTTGACCCAGATATTCCCCTTCTAGGCATCTTCCTGAAAGAGTTAAAGACATCATATTACAGTGGTACATGCACACACATGCTTATAGCAGCACAAATCTAGAAAGCAGCTATATGTCCATCAACAGATGAATGGATTAGGAAAATGTGAAATTTATGCACAATGGAATACTACCGTGCCATAAAGAAGGATAAACTTGACTCATTTGTAGGAAAGTGGCTGAATCTTAAGACTATAATATTAAGTGAAACAAATCAGATACACAAGCTTAAGTATAACATGGTTTCTCTTGTATGAGAAATCTAAAATATAAATACAGAGCAAAATAAAAAAATAGATAATAGGAAACAAGAAAATAGATCTCTTGCAAAAGAGAAGGGGACCAAGTGATGGAGGGAGGAGGTAGAAAGAAGGAAAAGGGATGAAAACAGCAGATGTGTTATGTACACGTACTAACTCCCCACAAGGAATATAATCATGTGTAATACAAATATGTACCAATAAAAATAAAAAATTTTTAATACAAAATAGAATATATTGTTTAAAGAACAATTATTTATTTTACCATACTTCAATTTATCCTATTTTTTTTCTTTTATGGTTAGTACTTTTGATGTCTTAATAAGACATCTACTTACTACAAGTTGACACAAATGCTCGGAGATATTTTGACTCATTCAGTTTTTTTCAAAGCAACAAATATATAAAATTAGCAAGATATCAAATGTAGTAAGACATAAATGATTCAGAAGATTAAAGCAGTAACCACAAATACAATTTTTCAATGAAAGTTAGTGCTTTATTATGACATAATGTTGGTAGGAGAGGCTGTATCAGTTCCAGTTAGCATTATAACAATTAAGTCCACAACATTTATAAATGAAATCCATTGTCATTTGACCATAAAACAGAGAACTACAATGAACAAGCAGATAAATGCATAGGTAAATTCATAAAAATACTTTAGGATATGTTCAGACTAATAGTTATTACCTTGACAACTAACAAGACATGCTCATCACTGTGTAGAATAAAAATAAAGGACTTAATGAATGCAGTCTCTCTTCAGTGTTAAAATGAAAATTGTTCCTCAGCTTCTCCAGTATGCATTGAATAGTTTGTTCTCTGTCTCATTGTAAGCACTTAATATCTTTTCAAAAATTTCCTCTTCCTTATTTTCTTGGATTAAAAACATAAATAGGATGTAAGAAGAACTTTATTAAAAGATCGAGGGGTTTTTTTCCCCTTCTTTTCTTCCTAATTCTTGGTGATGTTTTTGTATGGAGAGTTTAGATTTATATAGTTCTAAGAGATTTTAAACTTTTATACTACTCATCCTTCTAAAACATCCATGCAATATGAAAGCCGGTTCTGCCTCTATGACAATTTGCCAAGCCTTCCGCTATAGGGAACATAATCATCTGGCTCTGTTTTTTATTTTGACTAAATAAAATATGATGACTATAAACATTACTTTAAAATCACTGAAGCAAACTAGGAAAATTGTTTCACTTTATGTCAGTTTTATTTTCTATAATTCCTTTTATTACTCCAACTTATTAAATGATGATAGTAAAGTGTTATAAAATTAAATATGTTAAGTGTCTTATGAAGGAAGATGGGTTCCACTATTTCCTAAGGGTTTGGAAAGAAAGTATATTGATTTGCTTTATTTCCTATGCATTGTATTTCTTGCATTCACCCTCTTTTAAAAAAAGACAAATTCTGTTTTACTATTTGATATTTGCCATGGAAATAGCTCCTAACTGCTCTGCATTTCATTAGCCTCCTATACCTCTATTCATCCTAGATACTTTCAATTTTTTCTTTGTGTATCTATTTGTCATTATGTTTCCATTTGCTCAGTAACCCTCAGTGGATCACTATTATTGTGGGATATATTTAAAATGTCTTCATCGACCTTCTTTGGTCTTTTAAAAACTAGACTGAGCTTGCTTTCTTAACTAACACCTTGCATTAATCTTTATGGCAACTACTGGTCTTCAAATACACATATAGTCTCACTTTTAAAAATTAATTTTATTAGTACATTATAGGTATACAATATGCTGACTTTCATTATTGGGAGTTTGTACCTTTACATAACACATCTTGCTTCTTATTTTTTCCCCATTCCCCCGCTCTCTGTTCAACCCCTCCACTCCTCCCTATTTAAGGAATAAATATGAGAAAAGGAAAAATTGGAAACAAAGTCTTTGTATATAGTCCCACTTTTAACCCACATTCAAAGGACTTACTCTTTTCTAGACATTCTATTTTCCTTTATCATTTTACTGTCTATATCTTTCAAAGTCAACCTCTGTTTTACATGCCATTTTATTTTTTAAATTTTTAATTTCATTAGTACACGTTTGCATTACATAATTATTTCATTCCTTGTAGGAGTTAATACCTGTATGAAACACATCTCAATTCTTTTTTCTTCTCTCACTCCACCTCCCTTCATCTCCTGATCCCTGTCCCATTTGAAAAAAGATCTATCTCCCTACTTCCTATTGCCTAACATTTATTTTGCTCTTTATTAGTCACTCTTATGCAAAGACAAAAGACCTCATTGAATACATGGGTCTTGTCATAAAATGTGACGTCTACCAAATCCACCTACCCATCTATTCATTTAATAACATATTAAGAACCTTCTATAACATTAACCTGGGTAATAAACTAAATCTGTGCTCTAATAAAGTTTGCATTCTGTTCTGGAAAGACAGAAAATAAACAAATATACATATAAATTTGTAATTTCACATATAATAAGCAGTATGAAAAATAAAGCAGAGTAAGGCATGTCAGAGAATGACAGTAAAAGTATGTGTATCGTTTCATGATCAGAGATCAGGGAAGACTTCTGCATGTGTGTGCCCATGTTTACAGCAGCACAATTCATAATAGCTGAATTTGGAAGCAGTCTATATTCTTAGCAAGAGATGAATGGATACAAATATGTGGTAGATGGGCACAATGGAGTACTATTTAGCCATAAAGGAAGATAAATTTGGATTATTTGTAGGAAAAATGGATGCACCTTGAAACCATAATACTAAGTGAAATAAACTAGATGCACAAGATTAAAAAGCAAAATAAAAAAAGTAATGATAGGGAAAAGGAAGATAGACTCTATGGAGATGGGAAGCTCTTTTGGGATAAAAGGAATGGGGAAGATGGGGAAGAAAAGGTTAAGCAAAAATAATTAAGATGTGCTATGTATATGTACTACTTCCCCAAGCTGATTAAATTACTATATATCATAAAATATACCAATATCAAAGAACAGTAAAATACCTAAATGTGCTATAGATAATACTCTTAAAAGAGAATATGTAGAGAATGATGAACTTTGTAAATTGTCTTCTGATGATGAAAATAACAAAGACATTTCATGGCCAGGGAATAAAAGAATTTCTAATTTTGGCAAAAACTAAATCTCAAAAATTTAATTATAATAAATGAATATATAAATATTGAGTGAATGAATGAGATAGTCCATCACTCTTACAATGATTAAATATTAGTCAGGAATTAATACATGCACAGAAATAAGCATGGAAACTAGGATATGAAGCCAATCAGTATCAAAGTTTTGACGTACTATCTTGGTTTGTATTTGTCCCAAATTCAGCATTTTTCACTTGACTATAGCACAAATGTGCTAAAATGAGAGGTATTTATTTTTATATTTAAATCAGTCTTTCATTTTTTTAGTATAAAATGTTTCTCTATTGGCAGATCTATATTTTAAGTATATCCAAAATGACTTAATTTAACTTTCAAAAGGAGTCCTTTATGTGATTCTTTATGAAACTTGAGACTATGTTTTATGGGACCAAGATGTTTGAACGATAACAGTTTCTGAAATTACTTCATTAGAAGTCATTGAAAAGAGATTCTGAAAGCAATTTGAGAGAATTTTTAGAAATCAGAGAATTAGAGGCATTTTTAGTATCTCCTATATTTCTTCTTGTTCCTTTCATTTTGATATTGAGTCACCAGGCTTGCTCACATCCTGAATTAATTTCTTTTCAATTCTCTTCTATGTTGCAGCTATCTGTACAATTGTTAATACGTCATTACTTCATCTCTGTTTTTCAGCTGACTGAACAGAGAGTGAATGACTCTTTGTGGGACCAACTTGTTAGCCTACATATGCTTTGATCTCTTAGCTGGAAAAACATTAACTGATGCCCAACGTTGTAATTACAGTTTGCAGTCCTGATTCTGTGGCGTGCTGGTTACATATTGTTATCCTCCTATACTTCCCCTTTTGGGCTATTTTTTCTTCCTAAAAGATATCCTCTAGCTGCATCTTATTGTAATACTTGTCTTCTCTGTGTAGGAAAATGAATAATTTTGATCACAACTTTATTTCCTAATAAGGTGAAAAAACCCATGGAGAATGTGTGTGTAAATCATATCTAGAACTGTTTGTTTTTAAAGCTATATCTGCCACAGGTTTAATATTTGTGCAGAACTATAAACTGTCCCCCATAAAATGATGTATGTATAAGTTTGGGCTCATTCTTGAGAGTAAAACTACAGACTAATTGATTATAAATATTTATGGAATACACTCATAATCCATTGACCATCTGTCTTCTAGATTGCATTTTTAGTAACTGACTCATACAAGCAATTCCTCCCAAATTCAGCAATATGTTTAAATAATATTTAATAATATTTTTTACTTCTAAAACTGTTAAAGACTCAAACATTTTATGGTCTTTTTTTCTTATATGCTGATTAATTAATATATAAAAAACAAGAGAATTTTGTGTAATGTAGTTTGTGTAGAATAAGAAACAGACTATTCCTGTCATTGAGAAGACTAAACTCTAAATGGGGAAATAATATTTAAAGAAGTTATAAAATTATGTATCGCTACATTAGTAAGTGAAAAAGCACGTGATTCAGATTCTCAACAGTGTGAGGAAGTCAAGGTTAGGAATAGGTTACATAAGGTCAGGCTTATCTGGTAACACTTCAGAGAGCAGGGAGATCTAAAATTTTACTTGACTGAAATGTAAGATCCGTGAAGGCAGACAGTGATTATAATGGTAGAGAGCATATGGTTACATACAAAAACAGTAAAGAAATAAATCAAGAATGAACAGGGATGATAAAGAGAGAAACTGTGATTTGAAGATTATATACTAAAATGATAAGACAGTTGAAGTCAACTGATGGGAAAGTTTAATTGCCAGACATTAAAATTTTCTATTTAGTCAAATAATAAGATATAGTTTAAAGTAACCTAATAGGGAAAATGTAGATGTTGCATTGTAAAAGTGCACATTATTTCTACCTGGACATTTTGAGTGTAATATAGTACTGAGTAAAGAAAGATGTTTTCTAATCACCTGAATGAGATGCAAGCATAAAGAATATCTAAAATGAGAATGAAGACAAAGTACAGATTTGAGCATTTAATAAAGCAATAATAAAAATAAACACAGACCGTGCCACTAAATATTTGAAGAAATGAGAATGAATTGAATTATCTTGATCATTAATTAAATTTACTATAATATGTCTGTATTCTTTGGTTTTTGAAAAAGTTTGTACTCTTTCTTATTTGGAGGAAGGTTTTCAGAGGTTATATGCATCTAGCAGTACAATGAAAATACGTAGAATTGCAAAAACTGAAATATGTTTGATGGATAAAGATTAATTTTTGTTCACTCTTTCATTTAATGTGGCATAGATGTCTATATTCACCACACATCTCATCTGCTGCCTTACATTTTCCACTTTCTATATAATTAGATCAGTGTAATGTGACCAGTTATGAACAATGGACTCTACCAGCAACATGTCATGTGTCACTTCTGGGTCAAGACAGTTAAGAATACAAGAAGTGATCAAAAAGTACAGTAAATGTTTAATTTTTTTAACATTTATTACAGTGAAAGACATTGCCATTGATGCCCCCAAGATACTCCTTCTTGCTTTGAATACACTTAACTCATCATTCTTACTACTTTCTAAAGCATTTCTGGAAGTCCTCTTTCATGAGTATCTTTAGTTGTGCTGCTGTGGCTGCCTCAATATCCTGGATTGATTAAAAATGATTACTTTTATGATCATGTTTACATTAAGGACAAGCCACAAGTTGCATGGTACCAAATATGATAAATAAGGTTGATGAGGACACACCTTAATATTCTTATGACACTACCTTCCTGTTGGATGGCATTTGGCAGCACCAATCATCATATATTTTATCTCACATTTTAAAGACATTTATGAAAGAGAACTTCCAGAACTGCTTCAGAGAGCAGCAAGAACAATAAGACAATTGTGCTCAAAGTGAGGTGGCGTATTTTGAGGGGGATTAATGCTAATGTGTCTTTTATTGTAATACTGTAATAATTTTTAAAATTTTTTAAATTCACCATGTATTTTTTATTACACCTCATACATGTGATCCTTCCATTCTTCCTTTCCCCTTTGGTGAACTTTGGGAGCCACATGCTGAAATGAGAACAAGGCCCGATGAAGAAAGCATGGATCTGCAAGTCACTAGATGGATAAAAGAACTTCAGTGGCTTTATGAACAAGAAATAAGCTCTTCTTGTGCCAAACCAAGAGTTTGAATATCATGACTGATGGGCTAAATCAGACTTGTATGCCTTGCAAGCTAAAAATAATTTTTTAATGTTTTTAAATGATTGGAGAAAGAAAATCAAAAGCAAATTAATAGGATATGTGTTATGGTTTATATTTAGGTGTCCCCCCAAATCTCATAGGAGGTGACTGTTTCATGAATGCGTGATAGTCACCAGTGGATTAGTCTCTGATGAGTTTATAGCTAAATGTGATGATAAGAGGTGAAGCCTGGTTGGAATGGGTGGATGGGTCACTAAGGGGATGGCCTGGAAGGGTATCTCTCCCTTCTTCCTCCCTTGATCCCTCTCTGCTTTCTGTCTGCCATGCCCTTAGCAACCAACCCTCCTTTGCCATGCCCCTCTGCCATACCACCCAGCCTTGGAGCTGGTGGAATAAGAACTGAAACCTCTACAAACTAAGACAAAATAAACCTTTCCTCCTTGGAGTTGTTGGTGTCAGATATTGTGCGTCAGCAATAAGAGAGTAACTAAGACAGATTTTGGTACTGGAGTGGGGCCATTGCTGTGAAGTTACCTCACCATGTTGTACAGAAGCCTTTGGACCTGGCTTGTGGATGGGGTCTGGAAAGGTCTGTGGATGCCAACTGGAGAATCAGCCCTAGAATACTGTGATCCAAGCTTGATGGGAGAGTTTGGTTGAAGCTCAGAAGATCAGAATGTTGACAGTAATGCAGCCAGAAAGACCAGGCTTAGGAGGTATCAGTAGGAAAAAAAAAGTTTCACTTCTTCAGAGGAGCTCCAGTCTTCTCTATTGCCTTTGGAGATCCATCTCCAGGATTCCAGGGCAGACTTTTAAATCTTCCAATGCAGATCTTTGGCTTCCTGATATGGACTCACACTCTGAAGTGTGAAACTTTGCAATGGACTTACATTCACTATGCAGTCTCTCCAGTGAACTCCAGGTCGTCGACTTTTGACTGGATCCTTCAGATCTTCAGAAACCTCTTTTGCATTCTTTTACCACTGACTCTGCAGGTGGCCATTGTAAGCCTACCTTGTAAATCCTTATACAGAATGAAATATACATAATATTAAACTGATAAAGATTTTGCACTGAGACAATGTGATACATGAAATTTTATGAAATTCAATTTCAGTATCCACAAATAAAGTCTTATTGAAACACATTCATTTGTTTATGTATTAGGTATGGCACCATTTGTGCTACAAGGATAATTGAGTATCATGACAATAGCTATCTGGTGCAGAAACTCTGAAATATTTGAAGTCTAGCTCTTTATAGAACCTTTTTGGAGTCATTGACTCTATCTTCTATGCACATGTGAGATGGGTCCTTTGCATTCTTTTTATTAGCTGATTCCTGCCTTCCCCCAACAACAGTAGAAAAGACAAGACTTGAAAAATGACCCAAAGTGAACAAATATAATGATGACTGCAAGGATACTGGAATAAAATTTGAAGTTCAAGAGATTGAAGAAGATATATGCCAGGTATTTCTAACTGGTGGGGGCTAAGTATAGCCATTGTGCAACATGTGCTAAGAGAAGTCAAGAGAAAAGCCAGGAATTCCAAGGAGAGGGAAAAACATAGCCTCCTCCTCTCCTTACCCTTTGATATTTCCCCTCTTCTTGCTTCCAGGCATCCATACTTCTTTTTCTCACATTCCACAAAATTCTCTTTCCTCTTTATTTTCAAAACTCTACCATTAATTTATTGGCCTGCTTACTTGAGCTGGTGTGAATGAATTTCTGTTACTTTGAAAGAAAAAGGGCATCCACAGATCTCAAGAAACTTGTAATTAAAATTTCCAGAATGCTCTCATCAATAGATAATAAAGGAAAGCTTAGTGAAAGGGGGCAATCGTAATAGAGACAGAAACAACATCCTACAAATATTCTAGTTCATTTGCAAAGTTTCAAATATACTCTGCAAGGTTTAAGATAATTTTATAAGCATTGTGCTTCATATTTCCTTTGTAACTTGAAATATTAAATAGATTTCCTACATGTAATGACAAAGGGGTTTGAATCTCTAATCCATTATTTATTTTATGAATGACTTTGTAGAATAATTTAAGCTGGTAAATTTCTAATGCTAAGTTTCATCCTAAGTTAAATGGGAGCAATATTTCATAAGTCTAACAAGCAGAATTACTTTAACTTGAAATTCAGAAAGTCCTCTGATCTATTATAAATAAAATTGCATGGACATATATATTTTCATATTTTCCTGGCTTTCACCAGAATGGTAAAGGAGTCCATGATCCAAAGCAAGGTTAAGAAATATTAACATAAAGAATTATCATCAATATCAACAAAAAAGGATACATGAAAACTTATTATAATTCACGGTATGCTGAATGTGTTCACTTATCATTCCCCTTTATCATTTATTCAAACTTCTTCCCTATTTAAGCTTTATTTTCCCAACTATGTTACAATCCCCCAAAGGTAGAGACTATCATATTTGTTTGTGTGCTTTCTGTTGTACTTGAAGTACAGTAGAAAAGAAATATTTATTAGATCAATTGTAAAAAATGAGTGATTCTATGATTATTTTCTATATCAAATAATTCTATTTTACTTTTCATGTTTTACTTTAATTATCTTTTTTTTTACAATTCTGGGGATTAAATATGTGAGGCAGGTTCTCTTCCACTGAGCTATATATTCCTTGTCCCCATGTTTCAGTGTTTTTTATACAGAATAATAGATTCATTTAAGTTTAGAAACATAAATCCTCTACTGGGTCCCTCCACCTGTTAATTTGTCCTTGTAATAAATACTCCTCATTTAACAACCTACCTATTTAACAACTGGAAGGACTTATGACTCAGGGGTGCTGTTCAGACTTGCAACCTGCAGCTCAGATTTACAGCCTAGTTTTCTTTTGTACAGTCCTATATATCTTGTTTATATAGCCTAGATTTTTGTACAGTATACCTTGTTTACACAGTATTATAATTTTTGTTGATTGCACTGTATAGTACATTACTGTAGTTTTATGTTCTCATACATTATAGTACTGCATATAAATTATGCAAATAAAAGCAAAGTCATCAAGTTGGAGTTTCCTTTGACAAATTCCTTGTTCTGAACATTGTAATGTATATACTATATACAATTTTACATTTAGCAACTAATTCATTTAATGACCTAGTCACAGGAACAGAACTCAGTCGTTAAAGAAGGAATATCTGCATTTCAAAAATACTTGTGTCCTGAGATTGACAAGAATCTCTTTGCCCAAATAATCTTAAAACCTATTATTCTCCAAAACTATAAAACGTCTCCGGAAATATGGAAAGAAGCTTCAGCAGTTAGATCTCTTTTGATTGGTATCTATGATAGTTGCTATGATTTGGATTTTGTGACCATTAATCCTAATACCTTGATTTCATCAGATTAAGAAATGCCTAGGTATTAGTAAAGCACACTCCTGTGGGTGACTGAGTGGATCATGGGTATTTGTATACTATATATGGTCTTTTGCCCACTCCTCTCTGGCACTGTTCCCTGCTCTGCTTTCCAGCCACAATAAACTAATCTTCTTTGTTCTTCTGTGCCTTTCTGCAATGACGTTTGCAAACCATGGACTGAATCCCAGATATCATGATCCAAATTAAACCTGTGCTCCTTCAAGTTGTGGGTGTCAGTTGTTGTGTTTAAGTGACAGGAAAGCTAATTAATACAGATATGGTCAAGCTTGACCTCCAAAAGTTCAAATGCTGAAAGTTTGACCCCCAACATGATGGTATGCAGATGATGAGAACTTTTAGAGATGATTAGATCATGGGGGCACCACTCAGGGAAGAGATTTATGTGGTTCTTACAAGTTTGAGTTAATTCTTTTGAGAGTGTGTTGTTACAAAGGAGAGAAAGTGTCCTGGGCATGTAGCTCAGTGATAGAGCTCTTGCCTAGCATGCCTGAGACCTTAGGTTCAATCTCCAGCACCACCAAAAGAGTGAACTTCTCCCCTCCCCAGTCTCTTGCTTCCTTTCTCACCCATGATTTCTTCCTCACTCACTGCTCACCTTCTTACATATGTTGCTGCCATATGATGTCATCCACCATGTTGTGACACAATCAGAGAGTCTCTATATCTCTGCCAGAAGTTATGCTGCTTGAGCTTCCTGGCCACCAGAATCACGAATTAAATTAACCTCTTTTCATTACAAATCACCCAACTACTGGTATTTTGTTGCAGCAAGAAAGAACAGACAGACAATTGCATCCTCCTTTAAAACCTTCAGAGTCTTTTTGCTGAGTTATTTCCCTCAGAAATGCTGTATCTGCCCTGTCACTGCCAAAAATCCCCTAGCCACTCTGATGCCTCTGACCTGCTTCCTTCCCAACGTGGACCTTTTCTGCTACCAGATCCCTGTTTGGTTGCTGAGCAACGAGTCTTGGGAGGCAGTTTTACTGTACATGTGCTTTCCCTCAGATAGATGATTTATGTTTTTCTTTCAGCCGCAACTTGAATCTAATTGTTTTTAATATTCCCAACTATATCTGTGAATCTTGGGCTTTGACAAACTATTGCAGTACATAAGCCTAGAGATTTTTACTCTTGACGTAGGTCTGATTGCTTCTCTAGGAAGCCTTCTTTTTGATGTCTCCCATAATTTCTTCCTTTCTCATTAAATGTTGGCACCAGTTTCACTGTCAAGCTGTCAAATTTTCTCAAATTGACATTATGGAATGTCCATTGTTAACCTAGTTATTTAATTGCAGATTGCATCACAAGTACTGAAATAGTTACATTTAAGAATCACACTTTATATATTGACTTTTACTTTAGATTTTGTGTGATATCCTTCATGTCTTCTAGACTTAGGGGAAGAATGTCAATAATAAAAATTCACTGGTGACTTAACTTTTTCCTCTAACCATTCATCAGTTAGTTACAAAATGCTTGAGCTTAGTTCAGAGACTTTTCTGAACAACTGAATTATATCAAAAGCTAAGTACATTTGTATTTCCTCCAAGTAAATTAATGTTAAAACCAAATTTTAAATTATTATGTGATGTAATAGTTAGGCAAAGTACCCTGATCTAGTCATCTCTCATTGTATATATGTAATGAAATGTCACACTACACCATAGAAATAGGCACACTGTATACTGATTAAAATTTTTTACATTTAAAAACTAAAAGAACTAATGAAATTAATAATCATTTAAAAATATAACTACTTTTTTTAAAAGGTGAAAACAAATCACCTACCACTGAAGTTATTTTAACTAAAAAAAAAGAGGATATTGACTATCTCACATTAGGGTGTAAACTCTTCTATGCTATTCCTAAATCAAGCTATGAAGAGATACCACGGCTAACCTTTGAAATTGCTGATTTTTTTGAAAAAAGATAATAATTAGTGTTTATAGAAACAGATAAAATGGTTGCTTTCTTTTTTAATGCCTCGTGTATTAATATAGCCTCTGAGAACAAGTGTTATGAAAACAAGGGTTTGAAATTATAGCTTCATTTTATTTTCCAACGTTTTGACCCTATAAATTCACTTCCAGATATCCATTATAAGGTAATAATTGAAAAGGAATTAAGTTCAAGGATGACCATTACAGAGTTGTGCTCTTGAGGCTATGATTACAAACTTTAGATTTTGGCTTCCTAGCAAATGTCCCTCTCTTCCCATTGCCCTTCCAGCACCGTACAGGGTGCTTCTTCAGGCTTCTCTTGCATATTCCATAGCTCACAGGAATGAATGAGTGCTGAAGACAGTCTTCCAGTGGCTCGGTGCTAGAGTGAATATCTGGTGAGCTCTTTGCACACCGATTCCTACAGCTGCCCTGGTTCCAGTTTTTCCCAAAACTTCAGCATTTTATTCTCAGTTCTCTTTATAATTTTCCTGATAAGTTACTTAACTATCTTCCTCTTGTTTATTTACTTTGGTATGAATTTGGTAGAATCACTTTCTTTTGCCTAAAAGTATCATAGTTGATAAAGAAACTAGGATCAAATGTGCATTATAAGCACAGTCAGTCAGGGAGTTATGTGATATTTGGCATGGGTTTCAGAAACACAGCAAGGCTAAAGGAAGACAAAATTTGACTGTATCAGAGGAAAAGAATTTGGCATCCTTAGTTGAACAGGGGAGAAGCAGCCAGTCAAGTAAGCACCTGTTGTCACTTGTGATCGGTGGTCAGTCCAGGAGGGAACTCTCAACTAATTCCAAAATGATTAGGAATATCAAGAAGAATATTAGTTATTAGAATTAATATTAGAATATTAATATGAATTAATATTAGAATATTAACAAAACAAAAAAGGCATTCTGTACTCAAAATTCGTACTTTAGGACAGCACACAATAAAACCCAAGATCATTGTATGTCAGCTGCCAGAAAAACTTCTTTCTGCTTTTTGCTTCTTAGCCAAGAACATCAAAAGGCAGGTTTAGATTTTATTTTAGAGATTGGCCTCTAATTCAAAGGATATGGGGTTATAGCATTGCTTGAAAAAACAACCTTGCCAGATTTCTCATGTGAAGACTAAAAAATGATGCAAAAAAATGATCCAGAAACTAAAATGAGGAAATTCCAACCCAGAAATGGCCTTGAGTCTCTAAAGACTTAGAAATGACAGTACTACTATGTCTCCATTACTGAAGATTTATAGTAGGTTTTAAAATGGAGAGGTACAAGTCCTCCAACTTTCTTTTCCTTTTCAAGATTGCTTTGGATATTTTGAATTGTTTGCCTTTCCACATGGATTTAAGGATTTTAGCGATTTTCAGTCTTTTCTATGTATGACATAAAATTTTGATAGAGAATTTCACATGACAGGTAGATTAATTTGGGAAGTATTTCCTCTTAACAATATTAATTTTTCCAATCCATGATTATGGGATGTCTTGCCATTTATTTACATCTTTTTTTTTTTTCAGTACTGGGGATCAAACTCAGGACCTTGAGCTTGCCAGGCAGGTGCAACACCACTGAGCTATATCCCCGACCTATTTACATCTCTAATTTCTTTCAACAGTATTTTATAATTTTCAATGTACAAGTCTTATTTTTGTTTTAAATTTTCTTAAGTATGTTATTCTTTTCTATGTTATTATAAGTGGAATTTTTTCACTTAATTCGTTGTTTGGTTATTCATTTTAAGTGTATAGAAATACAACTGATTTTTTTATATTGAGATTTTTTCCCAATCTCACTGAACCAGTTCATTAGTGCCAAAAGATTTTTCTGTGTGTGAATCCTTTAAGAATTTTTATATATATGATCATGTTATCTTCAAATAAAGACTTCTGTTTCTTCTTTTCAGGTCTGGATGCCTCTTATTTCTTTTTCTTAACTAATTAATGTTGAATAGAAGTAGCAAGAAGGGATACCCATGTCTTGTTCCTTATCACAGGGGAAATTTTCATTATTTTACTATTCAGTATGATGTTAGCCATGAGGTTTTTGTACATATCCTTTGTAAATTTGGGATATTTCTCTTTCTATTTCTGACTAATTGAAAGTTTTTCTTTTAATGAAAGAGTATCAAATTTTATTAAGAGGGTTTTTTTGCATCTATAGAGATGATCATTTTCCTTTATTATAATAAAGTGTGTTGCATAAATTGATATTTCAATGTAGAACCAACCTTGAGATATACCTCACTGGACACGATATGTAATCCTTCTTATATTTTGTGGATTCTGCTGGCTAGTTTTTTGGCATCTATATTTAAAAGGGATATTGTTCTTCAAAAGTGTGTGTGTGTGTGTGTGTGTGTGTGTGTGTGATCTTGTCTTTGTATTAGGGTACTACTTGGCCTCATAGAATGAAATGAGAAGTGTTCTATCTTTTAGAAGAGTCTGTGAAATTATGATATTAATTCTTTTTATATTTATTTATTTATTTTTGTACTGGGGATCGAACTCAGGACTTTGTGCTTGAGAGGTAGGCACAGATGCCACTGACCCAAATCCCCGCCCAATTCTTTTTTAAATGATTGGTAGAATTCACCAGGTAATCCATCCAGCCCTGGACTTTTCTTTGTGGGAAATTTTTTGATTACTAATTCATTCTCTGTCATTTATATAGGTATATTCAGATTTTCTAACTATTTTTGAGTCAGTTTCGATAATTTGTCCCTTCATAAGAATGTGTGCATCTCATTTAACTCATCTAATTTGCTCACATACAATTATTCATACTACAATACTCCCTTATGATCTTTTTTCACTTTTATAAAATGGTGATAATGTCCTCTTTTTAAAGTCCTGATTCTAGTCTAGAATCTTCTCCCTTTTATTTTCTTAGTCATTCTAGTCAATCCTTTGTCAATCTTGTTGATATTTTCAAAGAATAACATTTTGGGTCTGTTGATTTTCTCATCTCTATTCCGTGAAATCTCTATTTTTAAGATTTCCTTTGTTTTGTGTTTGGTATATTCTTCCTTTTTTAGGTTTTTTTTGTATTGGTTAGGATTCTCTAGAGAAACAAAATGTGTGTGTGTGTGTGTGTGTGTGTGTGTGTAAATTATGCAAAGGCATATCTTAGATAGCCCTAATGCATCAGAGGCAAAACAGTCTACAATATCCACCACCACCCTGTCCATTAAACAACCAGAGGATCCAGTAGGTGCTCAATCTAAGAAACTAAAAGCTACAGAACAAGAGGGACAAAAGATGGAGCACCAGCCTAAGTCTGAAGGCCTAGAAGCTCGCTGGAGAGTCCCTGGTATGAGTTCATACGGAAAGGCTGAAGAAGCTAGAATGTGATGTGCTCAGACCATGGTGATAGCAAAAGAGGCATGTCCTCAAGCAGAATGGAACTTTTCAAACGTAGGCCAACTTCTTCTCTCTTCCCATTTATAGTTTCCAGGCTGCAAGACTACTGGATGGTGTCACCCGCATAAGGGCAGGTGTAGTCCTCGGTTTGCTGGCCTGCATGCCAGTAACATCTGAAGACCCACACAGACACACATAGAGGATGTTCTTTACTAACATAGGCATGTCTTAATCCCATCAGGTTGTCAATCATCAACCATCACACTTTTTAAGGTGGAAAATTGGAGTATTTGAGAGCTCTCTTTTTAAATTTTTTAATATATTGACAGCTATAAGTTTCTGTTTGAGCATTACTTTTACTATATGTCATAAATTTTTGTTTTCAATCATATTAAAGTATAGTATTCTTAAAGTTCTTTGTAATGTCTTCTTTGACCTATTGATTATTTTAAATTATACTGTTTAGAAAATAGTTTCACATGGGGCCGGGGATTTAGCTCAGTGGTTTCGTAGCCTGCCTTGCAAGCACGAGGTCCAGAGTTCAATCCCCAACACCAAAAAAAAAAAAAGAAGAAGAAGAAAAAGAAAATAGTTCCACATACTTTGAATTCTTTTCTTTTTTTAAAATTAATTTTATTGATACATTTTAGGTATACAATATAATGACATTCATCATTGGAAATTTGCACCTTTACATAGTCTCTTTTGGTTCTTATTTTTTCCCCCTTCCCCTGCCCTCCCTTCAACCCCTCCATCCCTCCCTATTCACAAAGACTTTGTTTCCATTTTTTCATTTTCTCATATTAATTCCATTCCCTTCTTTCTTTTCCCCTACCCCTCCCACTTCCCCTTCCACTTTGCCCCTTTTCTTCCTATTTCACACTATCTATTATACCTTTTACTTTTGATTCTTTCAAATTTTGTTCTACTGATTTCTTATTTAATCCAATTCCCACAAGGAAATTAAAATGGTACACTAAAAATCTATTTAATTCATAAAACAGTAGGGATGGAAGAGTAAAGAAACAAAAAAGGCATAGAACATATATAAAATAAATAGCAAAGCCATTATTTAAAAGGCGGAAGTAAAATCTGGACCAGGACTCAGTATACTTTCTTTGACTAAAGATACCAGACCTCTCGAGCTGGGAAAAGCCACCAATCCCTCTCATGCACACTCTTTGCTGCTGTTACTATTATGTCCAAGATTCAAACTGAATGTGATATGGGTTTTGAATAGGGAAATGCAAAATCTGTGTAGGAAAAAAAAATGTCTGGAAGGCAGATAGAAGTTTGTTAAATTCATTGTTAAAAGTCTGAAGAAATGAACTGATAATTGTTAAGGCTGAGTGGTAGGTACATGAGAGTTCATGATTTGTTGACTTCTGAATATATTTGAATTTTTTTCTTAAATATAGTCAAAGTTCACTTATTGTTCTGGGCCACAAATCTCTACTATGGTAATTCTACTCAAGCCAGATATCAGCAAGTTTGGAATGTTTTATTATAAAATTAAGAATGCACCTTACAATTTTAAATCTGGCCATGACTATATTTTTGGCAAGCAACATGGATGAAGTACTGAGCCTTCATAGCTGCCACTCCATCATTGTCACTTTCTTCATGATTCCAGAGAGCAAAGAAAGTGTCAAAGGAATGAACATTCTGGGTATCTATAAGTAGACCATTTTTCTTGCCTAATTTTTTTATATCCTTTTTTGTAATAGGCATCTTTGAAAAATATTCTTACAAGATACATTCTCAGGCTCTCAGCCAATTCTAAGACCTGATCCAGATTCTGATTCTCCAAATTTTCTGTGTACACTAATCACTTTCTCCCTGCTGGGACAAAATACTCAGCACTCACAACTTACAGGAGAAGTTTATTAGGGCTAGTAGTTTCAAAGTTTTAGTTCATGGTTGTCAGGTTCAAATGCAGAAACAGCATGGTGGAAGGCCCTGCCATGGAGAAAAGATGCTCATGTAATGGAGGCCAGGAAGCAAAGAGGGATGGGAGGAGCAAGGGAGGGAGACATGCTCTTCCAGGTCATGCCTCCTCCAGTGACCCACCTCTAATGAGGCCCTACCTCCTAACAGCATACTAAGTTTTTGAACTTATTAGTGGATGCATCCACTGATGAATGTACCATTCCCATGTCAAATGGCCTCCTAAAACCCCTGCCTCTGAACACAGGAGACTTTGGGGGGATATTCTAGATCTAATTCATAACACTGTGTTATCTCTGTGTTTGGTATTCAGGCAAGATTTTTAAGAAGAAGTGAGTGTTTTTAAGGCTTTATGTGAAGTGTACCATTATGTTAGGCTGAGGCAGCCCTGGTGAGCCTGAAATAAGTACTGAAGGAAAATGAGTCAGTGACTCATGAGATATGACTGTTACTCTTCTCTGCCTGGTGCAGATTCTACCTGTCCTCCTTTCTAAGAAGTTATTTCTTCCTGATTAAGAAATAAAGAGATTTTCCAAACCAGGTATCTCCCAGAAATTTCAGTCTCGAGGAAAGATTCATTTGGCCCCCAGGCAGCAGTGCTAAAATATGTGACAGTGACATCTACGTAAGGAAGTGTGAGAAGCTCTTGACCTTGGACTTCCAGGGCCAGTTTGTCTCTGGCCTTCTCTAGACTTGCTCATTCAGCATGTTACTCAGTTGTCAGACAACACAAGTTCCTTCTAATGTATCATTCATTGAATTTTTGATTATGTTAGATAAAGTTGGTTATTGTTGCCTTGCAATCAACCAATCCAACCCATATAATACAAAGTAGGAAATTTTTTAAATGTCCGATAATATGAAAATGATTAGTCAATTAACAATATTTGAATATCCAAAGACCAAATATTAGAAAACCATTAAAATCATATTCTTGAAAGCATTGAAAAAATGTACATATGCTTATGATACAATGTTAAAAATAATTACTATGTATTTATATGTGTGTGTATAAAAGATTCAATTCAAGTAAATAGATAAATCCATCCAGGTGGAGAAAAATTACAAAGCAGAACAGGGAGTTATTATTTCATGAGGTAATTAATGTAGACTTTGCCTTCTCAACACAGCTTAGTAATTTCAAATGTTTTTAAAATGGAAATATGAATTATAAAATAAAATTTTAAAATAAACAATGACACAAAGTGACCAACCATCAGAATACAATTTTATACTTTTCGTAGCAATGGGTCTGCTTCTTTATGCAATCCATTTTCTTGGCTTCCATTAAGTCATCCTGGAAAATAATTGAGTGGACTAAATGTCTCTAATGTCTTTTCATTTTTGAAATTCCACATTGTTAAGCTATGCTTATTTATAATAGAATGCAAATTTTAGACAAACTAAACTAATTTTATCATTATCAGTGATGGGCAATTCTTCATGAAGTATAAATAAATTATAACAGTAAATTCATGTGCATATGACAAAACTTATTTTAAGGAAATAAGAACATAAAATTTGTCAATATTTTGCCAAATGCTTTAGAGTTGAGGAATTTATCCCCCTAGAAACTCAACATTTTAAATTCCTATCTCCTCAATCTAGTCATATAATTTATTTCTTTGTTGGGTCACATTTATTAAACATTTTCTTCCATCCTTCTATAGAAAGCACATAGTTCAGGGCTGTAGGACTGAGAAAAGGATGACATTCAGTCTATGCTCACAAAGAATAAATAGTTCACTGGAGGAAACAGACACTTAGATCTTTAAAATACAAGTTAGAGTTAAATAAACAAAAGAGACAAAGAGTTATGTGAGCATAGGTTAATGATTAAACTAGGAATAGAATTTGTACATGGAAACAACATGGCAGTTCATTATGAAAGAATGTGTAAGAGTGTCAATATAAAAAGAAGGAAGGGGGAAAGGTTATCTATCCAGTGCTAAAAAAACCTCACACAGTAAAAATTTATACTTCAAATTGATCAGTAGAATAGAATGGAGAACCAAGAAAGAAATATACTTAATTTATTGATTTACAAAAATGCAAAACCAATTCAATAATACTAGAGAAACTAAATATCCATATGAAAAAAGAAACTTTCACCTAAATCTTATAACTTGCACAAGATTGATTTATTAATCATAGGTTAAAATATAACATAAATATAACATAGAATTAAATAGAAAACTGTAAATATTTAGAAACACCAGATGAAATCTTTGGAATGCAAGGCTAGTCAGAATTTTGATATAACACACAAAGGAATGCTACGCAAAAGAGAAAATTGATACACCGTACTCATCAGCATTAAAAAATAATTTGCTCCATGAAAGCACCTGTGAAGATGAAGAGACAAACTACAGACTGAGAGAAAAATTTTGCAAGCTACACACTAAAACAGTCCTAGTGTCTAAAATATATAAAAAACTTCTCAAAACTCATAGTGAAAACCTCAAATAATGCAATTAGAAAAAGAACCAAAGACATAGACATTTCACTGAGGAGGCTAGATAAATGCAAAATAAGCATAATAGATGAAGAGATTATCAACATTATTAGCTATTAAGGACTTGCGGTTAACACCAAAATAAGATGTTGCTACCCACCTACCAAAGTAGCTTAAAAAAAAAAAAAACCACAGTGACAATATTAAATGCTGGCACAGATGTAGAGAAACTGAATCAGTCATATAAGTGAGAATTTAAAACAATTTAGTCACTCTTGAAAATAATTTAGTAAGTTGCTTTCAAACTAAATACTGTATACACTATGCCCAGGAATTGCAATGCTAAGCCTTAATCCCACAAATGAAAACTTTTTTCATAAAAATATCGCCTATGAATGTTCATGGAAGCTATAATGAAAGACCGGAACCTGTCCAGATGTTCTCCAATAGGTGAGTAGTTGAACAAACTGTGTACATATATATTATGAAATGTTACTCAGCAATAAAAAGGCATAAATCATTAATGAAGCATGAATGAATCCCCAGGGAATTATGTTCAATAAAAAACTACCAATCCCAAAAGGTTATATAAGATTCCATTCATATAACATCCAGAAAACAAAAATTATAGAAATGGAGGGCCGATTAATGATTGCCAGTGTTTGGTTAAAGCTTTCTGTGACTGGGGAAAAGAAGAATTCTATGGTTTGGAAATGGTTCAAAGTCTTGATTTGGGTGGTTACACAAATCTACACTTGTAGCAAAATAATATAAAACATATACGCACCCACAGATACACACATACATATACACACAGAGAGAGTTGAATACAAGTAAAACCAGGGAAATCTCTATAAGATTGGTGGGCTCTGTATTTGTATACTTCGTGGACATTGTTGGTGGTCTGGATAAATTTCACTACATGGAATATCAATATCCTGCTTGCGAAGTATCAGTATAGTTTGGAAAAATTCTACTTTTGGGGGATACAGTGAAAATTGTACAGGGAATCACTCTGTATTGTTCTTTATAAATTCACATGAATCTATAATCAGCTCCGAAAAATTCAAAAATTAATTAATTTAAAAGTTAAATATACTTCAGTTTACAATTACAGAAAAGACATATTGGGGGTTATTTGCTTTGCCAAAAATATTGTTAACCTCACAAGAAGAGAGTCACAAGCATTTTAAAACTAAAATTACATAATATATTTTTTCTGTAGTAAATTCACAAAGAGAAAAAATTGAATTCTATATCTTGCAGAAATATGTCCATTGTTTAAAATAAATTGTACATTTTTCAAATTTTACTTTCATTATTAGAGGTTTGAAAGTCCCACTCGGCAGTTATTATTCTTCAAATATTCCATTTACTAAATAGATTCTGAGTAGCTGCTTTAATGTTAGGGAAATCCCTAAATTCTTAACCGTGAAATACTAAAGAGAGCTGGAGGGAGGATTTCCGGAGCATGTGATTTTTCCTAAGAACAAGTCTTCAACACTGCAGCATGTTCTCTCTCTTCAGCCCAGGTGCCCACCACTGAAGGGAGTAGAAAAAACCTTGGAAGGCAAAAGCCTGAACTCTCAGTGCCTCCTAGAATTTCTCAGATCTGTCTCTACCGTCAGCAGAAGTCTCTTAGTGATATCCTATTTGCTTCTAGAGTGACACTTCCTCTACTATTCAAGATTTGAAATCAGTAGAAAATGATACACTTTTTTGGGGGGCTAAACTTCTTTCACCTGGACACACATTTCTGAAATTATTAGTGATCATGCTACAAAAATTGGTCCAAAGTTTCTTATTTGCTCATCCTTGTAAGTAAAATACACATTTTTTAAAGCTGAGAAGTACAGACTTTAATGCCTAGGTTCGTTTTCAGAATGTATAGAAAATGTATTTTTGAAGAGTTTTCATCTATTTCTAGGGCACGTTGGTCCTGCCTCCAGTCGACCCAAAATAAAAGGTACAAATCTTCGTATCATGTTTCTAACCCAACAGACATCTGTGGGCAATTATGCAAGAACATGACCAAATGGAAGCACCACAGAGACATCTACTGGTTGGTTTCTTTTCTCCTGGTCCCTTTTTCTGAGATTGTTTTGGTGTAGTGGGGAATTGTAACTAAGCAGCACTATTCAGCATTACATGTGAGCACTGTATAATACAGCTCTGTAGAGAATTATATTGCCCAATAACCTGGGACCATTAATTGGAAGTCTAGAGGGACTGATGTGCTCACAGTTCAATCTTCCCATCACATGCACTCCACTGGTTTTTATAGCATACTGACAGTCAAGATGGCAAAAAGCCAATCCTGTTAAATCCGGCAAGCAAGGCAAAGCTAAGCACAAACAAGGAAATTTAACAAATATGGATGACTTTTTAAAATCTGTAGATGTCATTCTAGTTTTGTGTGTTGTTTCTTATATTTTAATAAGTAGGCAATAACTGCAAATATAGCTAAGGGTCAGTGTTAGGTTTAGATCAAGAATAACTCCCAAAACACTCTTCTGCTCAGAGGTGGGCTTTGGGAGGTGACTGGATGGGGCCAGTTATAGCTAAACATGATGTTAGGAGGAGGAGTCTGGTAGGAAGAGGTATTGTCACTGGGGACCTGACCAGAAGGCTTTATCTTTCTCCCCAACTCTTTCCTTCCCTCTCTACTTTCTGGCTGTCAGGATATGAGTAGGTCTCTTCCACTGGACCCTTCACCATTCCATTTCTGCCTTGGAGCCAGCTGACTATGGACTGAAAATGTGAACCAAAATAAATCTCCCTTCCTTTACATTATAGGCTTCAGGAATTTTGTCCTAGGAACAAGAAAGTAACTAAGATAGTTAGAAATACTTATTTGGGACATTTTCTTAGAATCACGTCCAAAGCTAAGAATCTAAAGTATATTTTAAAGAGGAAACACTGGGTAGGAAAATTTCAAGGGTGTTGGGTTTTGCTCTGAAAGGGGATAATCACTTGGACAAAAAGAGATACTGTCTTTAATGATCCCTGCTTCATGACAGCTTCATGTTTTACAAGCCCACTTCTACTTTGCTAGAGACTTTTAACTGTTGTTCTGCACTTTTATATTTCATGGACATCTTCAGAGGCCTGATTTCACTACAGTAGATTCTATAGATTTCACTACAGAGAATACTTATTCTCAAATACAATTGTGGAGAACAATGATAGCTGAGTAATATTTGATTGAGTTTTGATTCAATTACAAAATGAATTTGAAACAAATGAAGTGATTCATGGATCTTAAGTCATCAGAGGCCTAGATGTTTGACACAGAGTTATGGTCTATCTCCATAGTTTTCCTCTCTCTTTCCCACAAGAGGAAAAAGGCTACGTTTATGCTGGAAAACGCACTAGCTAGCAGGGTTCATCTAAAATATATCTCCATTAATATATAACAGAAACCTCATTGATATTGATTTGTAAAAGAGAAATGAAGATGCACACAAAAGGCACATTTCCTTTGGTTTACTAAAATTAATTTAAAAATTGATCACATTTCCATAGCATTAGCCATGAGGTAGGATTCTTATTGTGTTTTTTTATTAGAAAAGGAACATATAAGCTCATTTTAAAAATCCAAACCCCTATTTCATCATCATTACCCAGTAAAAACTACTGCCAGGAGATTGTGGCATGTTCTTTCAGTGTTCATGTGAGTATATGAGAATGTATATATACATACAAAAACATGAAAACAACCACTGTGTTCATATATCACCTGGTTGTAGCTTTTTAAATATAAACTAATTGTATTTAGGGTCTATTTCCTTGTACTGCAGATAATATCTACTTCATTCTTTCCAAATGCACTCTACATTTACCCAGAAATTAGCTCTCCCCCCATGAAAGGACAGTGTTCTTTGACCCAAAACAATAACCATAAAATATGATGTTCCTCTTGGGTCTTTCCCCATTTCTCCTAGCTCTAATCTTATCATCCTCTCTTATCTATTGCCTCCTTTATACTTTTCCTCTAAATTCAGAAAGTACATATACAAGTTATTCTTATCACAATGCTAGGATTCATTCTCCCCCTTGTCTTGTGGGGTCATTCAACTAATAATATATGGAGAGCTACTCTATTTCATGATCTCTACTCTACAATTCAAAGACATGAGTGAACAAAACAGACATGATATGAATTATATATATATATATTCCTTAATAAATAGGATGTGCAAAGAAATCAAGAAATTGCAGTTTACAAATAATGAAGCCCTGGGCCAGAGTAATTCAGCTGGCAAATGGAAGAACCGTCATTGGAACCACTGTCAGAATTACCACACTCCACTGACTCAGATGTCTCTGTTTAAAATACCTACTCATCTCCTTTGGGGAAAACTTGAAGGGGGTGATATTTCTTCCTGGTGCTCCTGAATGCCCTCAAATGAAATTTCTTTCTGGAATCCCTGGGGACTTTGGCCTTATGTTCACTGGAGGTGGGAGCCAAGTCTACTAGAATAGCTGGAAAGTAGGGAAATATGGATAGGAAGAGAAAGTCTTGTGTCACCATATCAAAAAAGCAGAGAAAGTAATTTTTAGGAAATTGGTCTAAATGTAATAATTAAAATATCTCATTTTACTATAGTTTCTATTATCAATGAAGTCAAGCATCTTAGCTCTGTTTATATATGCTACTTGAACTTTTCTTCTATGACAAATACATTCATATCCTTTTGTGCAGCTCTCTTCTTGTGTCTATAAACACCTTATTAATATGTATACCTTTGTTAAATGTAAACAATATTTACAATTTTTTCTACATGTAAAAAGATTTTCTTGAATTTGTTGTTGATTTGATCTATTATGTGTTTGCTGTGTAAGAATTGAAAAACTTTTATGCATTCATATCTCTCAATGTTTACAGCTCTGAGTTGTGGCATAGAACTTATAGTATGTATGAAGGACACTTTTTATCATTATTTCTACTGAAGGGAAAAAAATCTTCTATAAAAGACCATAATGGAAGTATACTCATAAACCATGTTTACCAACAAGGTATTTACCTAGTTAGTCTTTTGATTCTATCATTTTCTCTTTTGGTAAATTTTAGTCCATATTCTATTGTTCATTGGGGCACAAGGAACAATAGCTATAATACATCTGCATCTATATCTATATCTAGATATAGATATCACATAACCTAGATGTAGGTCTAAGAGGCTATATCTTCTAAGTGCAAGTACACTCTATGATGTATGCACAATGACAAAATTGCCTAGCAACACATTTCTTAGGACCTATTCTGTCATTAAGTGTCGTGTGATTGTACTTAGCAACTCCAGTATATTGCACTGTAGCTCTTTCCTTAATTTCCTAGACAGGTGAATTCTGGCAAACATGAATTTGGAGCATATCCTTTGGTTTATAGAATATAAAAAGAGCTCCCTATGTTCAAAGAGAAACTCAGCAAAGCTAAAAGAAAGCAAAAGAAGTCTAGGAACAAATAATTTAAAAGATGTTATTTTCTTTTGCTTTCTCAGATAATCTAGTTTGCGTGATATAAAAAAGCAGCCCCTTGGTGTGACCAATGAATCTTCCAGGGCGTTCTGGAGTTTGTGTTGTAATCCATTTTAATGGCCTATTAAACACACAATTGATTGGATTAAGCATGCAGCGATTCAAATGAGACTTTAAGTAATCTCACTGACCATGGTAGACTCTGTGTGATGTAACATCCCTTAGGCTGATGCTAAGGACTCACACAAGACGAAGAAAGAGGTTGTGCTTTAAGAAATGCAATCTTTCCCAAGATAAACATAGCCAGCCAAGATGGACACAAATGAAACTTGGAGGGAGAGGTTATAGAACAAGGATTTTGCTTGAAGACCTATTCTACCTGTTAATAATAATTCTGATCTTGGACACATTATTGAAATCTAAGTAAGACTTAATTTTTGTTTAAGAGAAAATGAGGAAATATGGATCTCTCAGGATAGTTTTGATTAACTAAGAATGTCTTATACTATCCCTAATATATAACCAAATATGAATCAAATTCTTGGACATCTCCTTCATGAACTTCTTTTCCTATCTTCTTTTTAAGGTTTATAATCTAAAGCCCTCTTCATTCTCTTATCCATTCAAAATTTGGTGTCTTTTCTGTATAAGACACTGTGCAATGAATTATGAGAAGAGTACACTGTCAAGCAAGCATGAGTTTTACTCTACAAGAAAGTGTATAGATTATTCAGAGTTAAATTGATAATAATAGTCAATATTTAATGGAATGTTATTCTGCACTCAATGATTAATTTTTAGTCAATTCTCACAGCTATGCTAAGATCAACAGGCAGTACTATCTTTATTCCCATTCACCAGGTTAAGTAGGAAACATGTCCAAAGTCACATAAGTTGTGTCTCAGCAAAGATTCAACCCCAGCTACCTAAGAATTCAGAGTCCAAGCTTTTAACCAGACTTAAACACTATGCTATACTAAGAAATATTAACAATGTGATATAGTGTAACTAGAATATAATAAGCAACATGAGAAATATGGGTGGATATGCATGGAAATTTAGAAGGGGGTAGTCACTTTTGGTTGCAAGAATCCAGAAAGATTTTACATAGAAGATAGTGTTGATGTATCTTTAAAAAATTGTTTTGAACTTTGCTCTACCAACATTTTTTCTTTTTCTTTTTGTGGAAACTCAAGTGAGACTGGAGGCCTATCCTATGCTCAACTAACATGAGTTAAACACAACCTTAAAAGTTAAGTGCCCACTGGTGTGAAATAAATGTTCTCGTCTTATGCCTTCGAATGTGAAGTCTGGGAATTGAAAATTTTTCGCAGAGGAACAAACACTATTTCACACTTGACTAACCATGAGCAGGGGCCAATCTGTGATCTCTTTGAACCTTTTAGCTAGGAAGATGGACTATGTGTGTGCTGGTGTGACACAGGCCACCAGCTATGTGAACAAATGCAAGTGCTGCACTTGGAACTATCCAAAGTAATCTCTGAAGCCAGTCTCAGCTTCAGCATGGGATTGTATTATCTATTCCGGGAGAAGGAGAAAAACAAGCATTTCTGTAACCAGCTACTGTATGGGCTAATGTTTTTGTGTAAAATATGCATCAGAAACCTTTTTAATCAGTACCTAAAAACAAAATATAGAGCTGCTAACATTTTTTAATGTTAGATCCTATCCAAAAATGGGTAATAAATATAGAAGGGAACTAAATCGAGCTTTGTACCTGTCCTCCCTGAGCTGTGGATTTTTATTATCAGCCAGGGTCCATGCCGTGGAAATTCTTCCTTGCTTCTGATTTTTCAGTTTGAAATCCTGATTGTGTTCAGTAAATGTTTCAGCTAGAACTGCTGAAGACTCACTTGAATAGGCTAAAAGGTGAAAAATAAGTTACAATTTTCTCTAATTGCCTGTCCTTCCATTCTCGAGGCCCTTGATCTTGTAGATTTGAAGCAGACATTTGTACCTGGCTGGATCCCTCTTGCCTAATGTCTGGCCTCCCCAAAGACTACACAAACATACCTTAGCCCTATATCATTAACTTCTTTTGCTGTTAAATCTGTTTTTTATCTTGGAGTCTCATGCTATTACAGCCCTTTGGGGGGTGGGGTCCTGATTTTCTGCCCCTGTCTCTATGTGTCCCTTTAACTTCTGTAAGTGGAACCGTTATGAATGGAGGGCCAAGCTGCTCATCTGTCTGATGTTGAAATCAAGAATTCAGCAGGAATAAAAATAATTTAGAAGTTTACTTCTATATTTTGGAATAAGGATTCACCTAATGAGCAACATTTTGCAAATACAGACTTAGAGGAGCAGGAAATGTCTTATTATTTTATTTTATTTGCATAAAATGAAATTAAATGAACTCTTATCCTAAGTCCTTTCAATGCTTGCCTCTTGGAAAATTATCACTACTGGCTCGCTTGTCTTTTTTTTTTCTCTCTTTCTGCAGTCAAAATTGAAAGGAAAATAATGAAAAACTGTCATCTGTAGTTTAAATAAAATAATTAAACTAACCATGAGGATGTATATTTTAACAGTCAAAAAAAGTCCAAAACTAGCTTCTTGGGTAGATTGGGGGCATGAACACTAGGGCTCACTGGGAGAGAGAACATAGGGAAGAGAGTATGAAGTCTTAGATGCCAAATGTGGTGATTTAAATTGCTTTCCTTAGGCCTTACTAGTTAGACCTAGTATGGTTTTCAGAATACGGATTGCACAGCCAAATCTGTAGAGATTCTGATTCTACAGGTCTGAGTTTCAACCAAGAATTAGCATTATGAACATGATTTCAGGTGACTTGTCTGCAGAAGGTCCATGGGCTACAGAGTGAGAAATGCTGTTGTTGGTGATGCCCAGGCCATGGCAGTTTTAGAGCAGTGAGTAGATGTAGAGAAAGACGTTTTCTGGAAGATCAAACAGGAAGTGCCTTGGAAGACAGAGACACAGACAAAGATAAAGGAGGTCAGTTAGCTACCACTAAAAAAATATGCTAAACATAAGTAGAGGTTGGATGAGGCTGGCAGCAGAGTTTAACATGTTTAACATGATTCTAGATCTCACTGCCTGAATTATTCAGTTACTACTAAATTACCAAGTGTACATGGTAACTCTTCAGCATTCATGGGCAGACTAACTTTAGAGTTTCTCTACTAAAATTTTGTATGCAAAATTTCTCTTTTACATAATTTTATTCCAACTCATCACTTTTATTCAACATGTTTTTAAGATAAAATATATTTTATTCTAAGCTTTTGATTTTTTCTTTTTTTGCACTTAAAAATGATTTCCTATTCTGAACTAACTTCAGGCTTACACAAAAGTTGCAAACATAGTACAGAGAGTTTCCAAATATCCTTTACACAGCTTGAAACAGAAAAAGTACATCAGAGGAAAAAATTTAAAGTTCAAATAAGGTCTTTCATTAAGAATATTGTGACAATATTAAATCTTGGTTTGATATTTGTATACCTCTATTCTATCTTAATTAATATTAGTAAAAAGCTATTGAGAGGTTATAGGAACAACATTGTGGAGGTTATTCTTTTCTTGTCAAAAATAATTATTTCTATACATTCGTTTTATGACTTAGTTGTATGTATTTTCTATTTTTCCATTTTACAAGGTGCCAACAGCAAATTACAAGAATTTTGACACTTAAACATAAGCTTCTTATCAAATTTTTTTCTTTTTAGAATCATCCTTTTTAAACAAATAGTGAATTGTGAAAAATCATATTAGAAAAAAATCTGTAATACTAATATTCACAATTATAGTCAACTATTTTGAGAAGTTACTGTTACAGACACTATTCTAAACATTTTACATCTACAAATGTATTGAATTTTGATGCTTAACCCTATGACTGTAAGTATTATAAAATTAGGGACATGGAGGCAGGGAGAAGTTAAGTAATTTGCCCAAAACTGACATGGAAATTAGAAGAGAGATTCTTTCAAACCCAGGCTGTCTGGCTCCAGACCCACAACCTACACTACCACACTCTCATGCTCTCTTATCTCTAACATATATTTTAAAAATCCATAAAATGCTGTAAAATATTGTTGTATTATCCTAAATCCACAGTCTGACATCAAAGGGAGAAAGAGAGCATCTTGGTCTTTAACTTACATTATTTGAGTCTCACACTACACACCAGATTGGAAACAACAATAATCATTCTGACTGGATAAAGAAGATTTTTTTTTGTAAAATGGAGTACTACTCAGCCATAAAGAATGAGAAACTAGAGACATTTATAGTTGAATGGATGCACATTGAGATCATAATCTTAAGTGAAATAAATAGGACACACGTGTAAATACCGAATAGTTTTTCTGATGAGAAACTGAAAGTGTAAATAAGGATCAAAATGTATAATAGATAATGTGAAATAGGAAGAAAAGGTGCAAAGGGGAAGGTGAAGTGGGAGGGGTAGGGGAAAGGAAAGAAGGTAAAGGAAAAAATATGAGAACATGAAAAAATGGAAACAAAGTCTTTGTGAATAAGGAGGGGCGGAAGGGTTGAAGAGAGGGCAGGGGAATGGGGAAAAAATAAGAACCAAGATACATCATGTAAAGGTACAAGTTCCCAATGATGAATGTCATCATA
>NW_004624792.1:83486-108195 GCF_000247695.1 Heterocephalus glaber | reverse complement strand
ATATATATGGAATGACCTAATAGCCTGTCAAGAAAATAATTTAAGAATCCTAATAATCAATGGGGCAGTTGTTACAGACATATCTAATCTCAAAGTCCTTCAATTGCTTGTGAGGTGGCATGTAAATTACGATTAGATACCTATCTATACCATATGCACTTGGTGCAGGGCAAGCAGCTAGACTTTTTAATGGTAAAATGTAATGACTCTTATGATTAAATTTCATTAATTTGAATTCTGCTAAGATTCTACTATCTGACCAAGGCCTGGTTTTTTCAGTGTCCATGAAGAAATAAAATTCACCAAATAACAATATCAACAGAATAATGGAAAATAATTCCAGGAGAAACATTATTATATAATTTGAACAACTGATAGTATTATATATTATGGACCAAGAGTGGGTAAGTGGAGATAAATATGAAACATTTTCACTTAATATATTCATCATTTAGGTCAGTCTTTGTCCATGGAATTGAGCTTGAAATTTACTTCATAACATTAGAAATATTATAACATCCATACAAAGCCAAAGCCAAAACTTTAGACAAAAGTTCTAAATTGTAGGTAATGGCCAGGATGCTTGCATGTGTTATCCTGTAGAAATACCCCATCAACTCCTTTGAAGACCAATGCATATTCAGCCACAAAATGCATAGTCAAACACTGGATGGCTTTGCAGGAAAGGTGGTTTATCACTTTGCCCCATTTGTTCTATACTAACTGGGTAACATTAATGGTAATCACCTTTATGTCATTTCATTTTGTCTCCAGTTACATACGCAGAGACAGCTCCCTGAACTCTGTTCCTAAAGAACTTATGAAGATGCACAAACATCTGCCTCTTGTTCAGTTACCATAGTGCCCGTAGCCCTTTCACTTCTCTTCTGAGTTCTCCCTTTATCTGCCAGGTACCTAGGGCCCTCCAAGTCACTTCTGCTGCTATGCACCAGGCATCCTGGACACCGCAGTTTGCCATCACAACTGAGCCATGATGGCCACAGAGACACCAAAACTGTGATTTCCTGGGTGGTGGTTTTCACTGGGTGCTAGGCTTCCTGCCTGGGATACATGATGAACTAGATAAATATGCCCTTTCCTCGAAGAGGTTTCTGGTAGTCTTCATTTCTTTCTCTCTACTTTTTAATCTGATTTACTGGTTGTAAATAAAATTCCTAAGAATGTAGTAACTTCATTAAATTCTCTCACTGGAATAACAAATAGAAAAAGGAATTTGGTAGTAAATGAAGTGCTTTGAATTTAGATTTAACTTGGGATTATATAATTTTTACTATATCTCTTCTAATTAATATGTAAAGTATTATGTATTTATTCATGGTAGAAAATAGGAAGATATACAATGAAAAACATAATCCTCTGGTGACCATAATCTTACTTCCTAGTGATAATTGCTGTTAATGTTTTGGTAAACATCCTGAAGTAACTTCTGTGTGTATACTCATAATGTATTTATTCATGTTTATGCATTTCTAGTTGACACCAGTCTGAATTTCTTGGAGTGTAATCATTAAACGTTTTTATTTATTTTTATATTTAAAACCATTTGAACAACATTCTCAAATCTCCTTCACCAGTCTTTAACATGTTGAAAGGTCATCTCACGTAATGGTTTAAATCAAGGACCCATTACCTGGCTAGCCTGCCACTGCAAGTTGTATGACTTCAGGAAAATAGATTAAGTATCTCTGTCTCTCAGTTCTTTTACCTATAAAGTAGTGATCAAAATAGTATTTACCTCATAGAGCTGGTGTAAGTTGAAAGAATGAGTACTTATAAAGTAATTAGCATAGGGCCTGCTGCAGAAGTAGCTGATCTCCTTTGAGTTACGGACTTTTTTTCTACCAGTTGAGCTCCAATCTCATCTTTTTGTTTGCCTCCAGCTTGTGCTGGAAATGGAGGGTAGAAGGCTATTGTTTGCTCTTCCATTTCTCTCTCTTTCTCCTTTGATTCCAGCTCTTTTGCTGTTGGGCACAGGGAAAGGGAGGGAGGGAGATTGGTGAGTAAAGGCCAAATCGATTTGTGCTTAAGAGTCAACTCCTGCAGTCACTCTGGGTGCTGACCATTTGACCCCGCTATAATTTTCTTGGGTATCTTCCTGAAAGAATTAAAGACATTGTACTACAGTGACACATGCATATCCATGTTTATAATAGCACAATTCACCATAGCTAAATTATAGAAATAACCCATTAACAGATGGATCACTAATGAAAATGTGGATCACTAATGAAAATGAAAATATAAATACAATGGAGTATTACTTACCCATAAGGAAAGATAAATTTGAGTCACTTGTAGAAAAATGGATGGATTTGAGATGATAATGAAGTAAATCAGAAACAGAACATTAAATATTGCAGTTTCTCTTATATGAGAAACCCAAAATATAAATAAATTAAAGAGTAAAAGGAGAGAGAGTAGAAAACAGGGAGGTAGTCTTTTTGTATATAGGGAAGGGGATCAGGGTAGGGATGGGAAGAAATGATCAAAAATGATTGAGATTATACATATATTATCATTGGCCAAAAGAATGTAATTATTATGTATCACAAACTTAAACCAAATAAAAAAGAACAGCAATCTCCACCTTATTCATTGTTTTTACTGAGGAAGTGATCTTCATGTCCTACATATTATGTATTATGACTTGTCCATGCCCCATTCATATTAAAATGGACATAAAATGCTGGCGGGGCTGTGGGGAAAAAAGAACACTGCTCCACTGCTGGTGGGAGTGTAGACTGGTGCAACCACTGTGGAAATCAGTATGGAGATACCTCAAAGAACTAGGACTGGAAGTCCCATTTGATGCAACTATTCCCCTGCTGTATATCTTCCCCAAAGAATTAAAAGAATCATACCACAGTGATATATGTGCACCCATGTTCATAGCAGCACAATTCATGATAGCTAAAACTTGGAAACAACCTAATTGCCCATCAACTGGAGACTGGATAAAGAAAATGTGTTTTTTTTAAATAAAATGGAGTACTGCTCAGCCATCAAAAATGAGAAATTAGAGACATTTATTGCTAAATGGATGCACATTGAGGCGATACTCTTAAGTGAAATAAATAGGACATGCATGTGTAAATACCGAATAGTTTCTCTAGTGTGAGAAACTTAAAGAGTAAATAAGGACTAAATGGTATAATAGATAATGTGAAATAGGAAGAAAAGGGGCAAAGGGGAAGGGGAAATGGGAGAGCTAGGGGAAAGGAAAGAAGGGAATGGAATTAATATGAGAAAATGAAAAAATGGAAACAAAGTCTTTGTAAATAGGAAGGGATGGAGGGGTTGAAGGGAGGCCAGGGGAAAGGGAAAAGATAAGAACCAAGAGAGATTAGGTAAAGGTCCAAATTTCCAATGATGAATGTCATTATATTATATACCTAAAATGTACCAATAAAATAAAATTTAGAAAAATAAATAAATGTAAAAAAATTGGACATAGATTACATAACCATGGCACTTGTGCTTTGTCTTCAGATATTCATTGGCTAAATGTTATGGATAAAAATCTTTCTCAAATATTTTTCCAAAAATACAATAATTATGAAATAATTTTTGCATTATCCTATGGCTGTATAACATACCACCACCTTCTACTTCCCCAGAAAGAAATCAAATGAATATATCAATAATATGCTATAATTAACATAATATAGTATACTCATGTTAAATATTAGGCACACATAAAGTAGCTTTATTGAGATATAGTAATTTACATACTATATAACTGACCCATTTTAGTATATGTGGTGCCAAAGTGAGCACTATAACTGACCCATTTTAAAGTGTACACTTTGAAAGTTTTTAGTACATCCATGAAGTTGTGTATCCTTCACCAGTTAATTTTAAAATATTTTGTCCCCTTAGAAGAAGCCCTGTACTCACTACCAGTCACTATCCATTTAAAAACCCAATAATCAACTTTCTATATCTATAGAATTGCTTATTCTGAAATTTTAATATAAATGGCATCACAAAATATGTTTTTATTGTAAATGGCTTCTACTTTGCTTAATATTTTCAAGGCTTAGTACGTAGTAGATATACATTAAGTACATCATCTTTTTATTTACCAAATAGGATTATTTCCTAGTAACATTAAATAGTACCTGTAGTTTAGATTTTAGTTATCCATTCATCAATTGATGAACATTTGTTTTGTTTTCATTTAGGGCTATTATGACCAAAAGCTACTCTGAACAATCATATACAGGTGTTTGTAGGGACTTGAGTTTCAATTTATTTTATATGTGAAGGTTTTTGAAAGGACATGCTTTAATTTCTTTTGAATACTAGGAGTGGAATTTCTGGGTCATATGAGAACTCCATTTAATTTTCCTCAGAACTGCCAGGCTGTTTTCAGAGCATCTGCACCATTTTACAATCCCACATGAGCTTGCCAGTTTAATTCTATCTTTTAATGGAGGAGAAAAATAGAGCTGTTGCAGGTGTATTTATTAACTCCTGTAAATGAGGTGAGGTTTTTCTACTTACAATGAAGAAAGATACTGGAATTCTCTCAGTTCATCAAGAAAAAGATTGCACTCTCCCCAAATGCTTAAATTGTTATTGGCTTGCAGTTTAGATCCTGAAACAATCTGGCTCAGATTCAGGGGAAACATGAATGTTCTCACCTGTTTTCATCTATAACTTAATTTTAACTTCCATTCAGAAGCTTTGGTTAAATGAGAACATGAACACTATTTTTATGTTGATAACAATTACCATATGGACTTGCATAATGATGATAGTATCAAGCCATTCATCAAAAGGTGTGACTTTCCTTTTTAAATTAGAACTAGAAAAAAAATCTGAGTCTTAATGAATAAAGTATTCCTATCCCTAGGATTTCATTCCTTGTGGACTCTGTGCCACTTTGAAAAAGACCTTAATCAAATGTCAGTAATGATTTCACATTCTTTAAAATGGGAATTCAAATATACCATCCTATGTGACAAGACATTATAAACCAATATAAAAGGAGATATCTGTGTTATATAAATGGATATGAAAATTAGAGGTTCATTTATCTAAAAAGATTACCTGTTCACAAGTTCTAATGAGAGATCCCATTTGGTGAGCATTTGGCTAATAACTCAGCAGCTGTGAAGCATTATTACTTATCCTAATTATTTCCAAGGAGATGTGATCTACGTATTACAAAAAAAGCAGGGAAAGAAATAGGTCTCTATGTTTCTAACTATTCCAAATTAGCCACAGAATGTAGAAAAACAATATTTACCTATGGGCCACCTGTATTCCCAGCGCAATGCTAAGTCCAGACCATGAGTGACAAAACAGCTTGGAAAATTAAAGCAGTTAGGCAGGTAATTAAAGAAAAAGCAATCTCTTCTTTTCCTTTTTATCTCTTCAATTATCAGAAAATTAACATGAAATAGCTTTCTTCCAAAAAGTGAACTATATGAGTAATGGCTTTAATTGTCAGCATGATTTTTCCAGAATATTCTATTAAATGAGATTTCAATTGGATTAATATAAGTGTTAAAAAGCATCCCTACTGCCTGCAAAGGAATCATCTAGGACTGGTGATAGAACCCTGTTCACAATCAAATGTTTGTGTATTGTTTCCTGGACCAGAAAATAAAAGTATGGAAAATACTGAAGATGGGTTGTATAATAGATGATATTATGGCAGAGTTTTTAAAATATTCTTGGATAAATCATTATACTGTAATTATATTTTGGGAGATCCATACTGTAATATTAAGGTATAAAATGAAGGATGCCTGCAACTTACTTTCAAATGATTCAGTCAAAAAGTGAAACAAAAGACTGAAAATAAAGCAAATGTAGAAAAATAATAAAAATGGGGGACCTATGTTAAGAAAAAATATGTGTTCCTTTTCAAAATTTTTTGTAAGTTTGAACTATTTCAAAATAAAATACAGTTTGGGGGAATAGGTAGAAAAAAACACACCCTTGCTTCCTATAAAAATTTAAACATCCCTTAAATCCTACTTTAAATGCTACTCTGTACATGAATAAATGCAAAATCTTATCTACCCCATTGTGAACTCCCCCCCTCCCGGAATTACTATAACATTTGTAGCTATGAATTAGCAATTAATAAACATTTGTTAATTGGCTGATTGATTAATGTATGTTTGAAATTCAAGCAATCCATGTTCAAAGAAGAGTTTTAAAGAGCTGAAAACAGCAATCATAATGGCAGGCACCATTAATCACATGTTCATTTTGTGCCAGGCATAGGGATAAATTTTTACATGAAGAACATTATATTGTCTTATTTTTTGTGTAGAACCTCAGATTTTCTGCTTATTCATGAAACAGAAAACTGATTTACCTTAGTAAAGTAGTTCTTTGTTTCATGTTAATTAAAAGAAAAGTAACTCAGAGTGGTTCCTTTCCCATGATGTCACATGATGGGGAGATGACATTTCTGTGGCCTTAAAACCCAAGGAACAAGCCATTGTTAGAGTAAAACTATGGTGAAATAATTTTTGGAGGACAATGTAATGGCTCTATTTGTGTTTGGTGGTTTCATTTTTAGGACAAGCAGCAGTGGAATAACCCTAGGCAGTCAACACACCAATTCATCAGGGTTCTGAGCCAGAAGCTCTTAGATTCCAAGTTTGTCTGGAAACTTACTGAATGCTTTTATAAACTGTCACTGTTGATGAATAAGATTAATTAATAGAAAGAAGCCCAAGGTCTATTTCCAAGTGGAAAGTTGTCTTTTCCATCTATATAAAGCTGTTTAAATGATACTCCATGGATTTTATGTTAGGTACCCTTGACTCATGACATTCAAGGAAGAATCCTTTAGGCAAAACATTGTGTGGAAACTGTGAGAAGTCTATGGAAATGATTATACAAGTAGCTACTGGCAGGAAAATGTGTCACAGCAGCAAAGAGCCTGACCTTAGTTTGGGCAGGGTTGTTAAGAAAATTATTTAAATGGATGCTGAAGAAAAGGAGAGTGCTGTGGCTTGGACATGAATGACCCCTACACATTCATACCCTCAGAGATGAAGCTTTTGGTAGGTGGTTTGGTCATGGGGGCACTACAGCTGACTTGGTGTGAAGGGGTAGGTCTTTGGTAGAGGCCTATCACTGAGGAGGAAGGAGGAAGGAGAATGAGGAAGAAGGAATATTCTTGTCTCCAGCTCCTCCCTTCTCTCTTGGCTTCTTTGCCTCCAAGATATGAGCAGCTTTCCTCTTCCAGACTCTTCCACCATGCCAGACAACATGGAGGAAAAAAAGCCAACATAAACCTCTCCTCCTTTGAGATGTTAGATATTTTGTCCCAGCAAAAAGGAAATTAGAGAAGAAGACAGAAAGCCACTGGAACATTTAAGAAAATGACAAAAAACGTAATTATCACATTCAGCCTCAGTATCTTAAATGAATCATGTTATCGTCAAGTGATAAGAGAAACCCAAAGTAATTATGAGTTCTAATAATAAATTGTAATGACATGTTGTTGAATGACCTAACTCACAGAAGAGAAAAATGAGTTTATTCATATTTTTATTTATTAACTTTAATCACTAAAGTTATGTGGCTATGTATAAAACAAAATAAAAGACACTTTCATAAAAGACAATTTTTTTTAATTTCAGAAAATGTCTTTAGTAACCCAGGTGGCTGTTACTTGGAAAAAAAATAGAATCAGATACATTGGACCACTTTGCCTTTTGGCTCTGGTGTAGTTCCCCTTCTATAGGGTGAGTCTACATAGAACAAAATAATTGGATAAAACAAACATGCCATGAATGTGAGTATCCTTGTCTTTAGCTAGTCCAAGAGGACATTTATGAACAGGGAATCAGAATGTTGGCACATTCACATGGCTGAAAACCACTCCAGAGTTCAGCTTTGCTTAGCCCAGCATCATCTCTCATTCCATGTGCCACACTGGTCTGTTTTAGGGGTCCAGATTTGCCCATTATTTCCCATGCTACAACGTTTACATGCAGCTCCATCTGCTTGAAGTGATTTTAACTCCATGCTCTGCACTGATGGGCCTTCTCATCTTCGAGATAATTCCCTAAAGGTCACCTTTTCAGAGAGGCCTTTCCTTAACCAACTCCCACTCAAAATTCTCCACATCAAGGTCTTTCATTTTCTAACTTTATTTATTTTCATTAGTCCATGTTTGCAGTACATTATGTTTACATTCCTTGTGTGGAGTTGATATATATATATAACACATCTTAATTCCTTTTTCATCCCTTGCCCTCCCCTCGATCCCCTCCTCCTCCAGCTGTTCATCCCCTTACCATTCCAGAAAGATCCATCTCCCTACTCTCCCTATTATATATCTTTATTTTGCTCCTCATTTATATTTATATTTCTCATATAAGAGAAACTACACGATGTTTTCTATCCTCATATGTAGTTTTGTTTCCTTTACAGCACTTAGCACAACTTAAAAATATTTCACATTTGTTGTTGGCTGGAGTTTTGATCATTTCCCCATTAGCTGTCTTTTCCCTAGTTTTCAGTGGAGCATGTGTTCTTTATGCACTATTGTGTTCTCAGTATACCTCCAAAGGCAAGAAGATGGTGAACACTACACTGTTACTGGCTACCTGAATAGACAGATGCCACCCTGGATATTTACCTCTAGTCTGGCCGGAATTAGAAAAGAGAACTGACTCTGTTAGACTGGGTTGGTGCCATCTTCAACTAGTGGAGTAAGATAGGCTAGTTAGGCTTTAGTATAAACAGACATAAGTATATCATGCCTGAACACATCACGGTTTATTTCCCAAAAATGAAACATCAGAGGCAAGGGTGGTGACCTAAGTCAATGGAGGTGGAGGCAGAGTGACAACAGCAATTCTGACATCACAAATGGCTCCATGCTCACAGCTAGGGTCCCAATTCAGCCATAAGGAACATGAGTATCAAGGATTACCCTTGGGAGATGTTCAGAGGCTCAGCTAACAAGAGGTGAACATTATTTCTGCTTCCTAAGACTCAGTCACCAGACTGCCCTCGCCACAAAAGAGGATGGAAAGTATAGTCTAGTTCTATTTTCTCATAGATTTTGGATCATAGATTCTCATAGATTTTGTTATGTTTTAAAACTAGAATGTCTCATGAACTTAGAGATAGGGCTTTTGGAAAGTGATTGGATTACGGCAGTGCTATACTCGTCAGTGGATTCATCCACACTATGAACAGAGTGTTCTGTTAGGAGGTCAGGTCTGGTTTGAAGAAATGGGTCACTAGGGGTGTGACCTGGAAGGGTATGTCTCCCTCCAGGGCTCCTCACTTCTCCTTCTGCTTCCTGGTTCCCATGATTTGAGCAGCTTTTTTCTGCAGCACCTCTCAGTTATGCCGTTTTTGCCTTGGAGCCATTCACCTAAAGACTGAAACACCATATAACCATGAGTGCAAATAAATCTCTCCTCCTTTAAACTGTGGGTATTGAGAATTTTATCTGAACAATGAGAAAGTGAATAAGACAATCAGCGTAAGAAAAAGAGCTTTGTTCATTCATCCAGGATGTTATTTACAACCATGAATAGATCCTTTCCCAGAAGAACTTACAAGCCAGCAGAAAAACATGTATGTTGGTAATGAATAGCAGTACACAACAAGCCATTTTATGATAAAGCTATCTATGAATTCCATTCACGTAAGGACATGTTAAATGTTATACTTAGAGTTTCAAATTGCAATGTTTCTATAATAAATATTATCATTGAATTTCTAATGATTACAACTGATATAGAATAAACATTAAATCTTTGGATACATATCACAGTAAACATAATTCCCAGAACCTTTTTAAGAGGTTCTGTCATCCATTATGAATTATGAAATTTGGAAAGTATGAAACATAATTTTTAAAAAATTCAATGCACTATGCAAGACCAAGGTCTATAATCAAGATAATGAAAATTTTTCAACATAATATTTTCTACATTATAAGTTAACTTTTGCATCATCACTTAGGAAATATATACCAGTATAATGCACTCATCTTATTCTCAAATAATGATTGGATCAATACTAATTTTTAAGTATTAGGAAGAAAAAGAGGAACCATATAAAAGTGATTTCTGCTGACTGACAAAAATTAAACTTGTGTGGCTTTTTAGAAATGGATCTCTAAGAGTCAGAAGTCTAATTCCCAATGGGCTTATTGGGTAAACGACAAGATTAAAAATCTGGTCACAAATTCTTTCAGTAGTTTTCCACATCATTTCATTTTGAGAAAATAGCTGCCAAACATCCAAGTCTGGACAGTTATAGTTTTGTAAAAATTACAGCTAGTATACTTCTTGTTCAGTTTAACAAACAAATAATTGCACAAGTGCATTATCTCAAACATTTTATATGTACTTCACATGTCATCTTACAGATTATTAAAAAGTCACTTTCCATGGACTTTACAGTCCTCCACTTGCAGCCTTTGTCCCTGAGGGCTGATATGCTGTATGTCTCTGTTTTACTCTACTGTAGCAAATGGGCATAACACTCGACTTTTGTAACACTGATGTTTCAGAAATGGGAAAACTCCTCATGAGATTAAAAGATGGGTTTTATCCTAAGCATTCCCCTCTAAAGCTTCAGGCAGAATGAATACTGCCTGTGATACTTGCATGTACTTCTTTTTCTGAGGAGTCAGGCTAACTTCTGAACAGTGACCACAGAATTCAGAACAGAATCTGCATGCTTCCATCTTTGATAGCCTATTCTCATTTTTTTTTCCTGTATTTGAGAAAATCAGTACAGACTTCCATTTAAGGTAAGTTCAATTAATATTTTCATTAGAATTCCTCTTTTCCCATATTGACACAAATAGACAGTTTGGATGATATTAGACAAATACCACAAAAATATGAAACCATTATAGGTGGAAAAATAATTTATCTTCAATAAAGAGATTTTTAAAGTTATATTTTGTTCCCTCTCTATTGAGGGCCTCCACACTCTATTTTCCTTGAGCTTATACTTTAAAAATTCTGCCAAATAAACCTCTTTATGTCTCTTACTGGCCTATCTTGAGAATTTTTTCTGTAATGGAAGTCAGGTAATGGCAACCTGCCCCATGGGTGGGGTGAATCTATGTTCTCCATCTCTGCTTTGGGGAGCCTCCTCAGACCCTGTCCAGTGCCATTCCCTTTGGCAAGATAGCCAGGAGGTAAATGAGCCATCAAGACATCAATTTTCATATACAACCTTTCATAAGTACAAAGTTTAGACAGTACGCATCATGGCAGCATAGATGAAGCAGCGTCCACAGGAAGCTCTGAGGCAAGGTCAGTCCAAATGCAGCTAAACAAGATAGTAGAATTAGCTACCACCAGAATACATGCCAAGCTACATAGTGAACAGGTGAAATACAGAAAATGGGAAAGCTAGAATAAGAAGGGAAGCAACATACAAGCCCAGAAGACACTGCTGTTCACAGTAGAGCAGAGCTGCATGGTCTCTCACCAGAGCACAGCCCAGAATCTGTGATAATAATAACAAACAGACCCTGAAGTCACCAGCACAAATCCCAGCCCAAGTCCAGAGAATTAGCCACTCTGTGCAATGCACAAAATTTTCAGGGAAAGAAGGCAGTGTGGTGGCTGCAGCTGGGAACTCATCCAGATGCCATTTTCCCCTAGCCCTGGTGGAACTTCCTAGATTCCCTGCCAGGTCATAACCCAGAATCTGTGATAATAGCAGTAAGTCAGTTCTTCAACTATGAACACAGAGCCTGGTCCAGGCTCAGAGATCTTGCTACCCTGGGAAATGCAAAAGTGTTTTGGGAAAAGAAGGCAGAGCACAGACACAACCAGGTACTTGCCCCACTTGCCATCACCCACACTACGGGTGGAGCTACCTGTGATCCCTGCCTCTCTGGTTTTGGGCAGTGGGAGTTACAAACAATTAAAGATAAATACAGAGCCCTGAGGCAATTAGGACCTGCAAGGTCCTGCACTAACTGAGGAAACCTCTTCCCTAACTCCTGGAGATCACTGAACTCAAAAGCTCTGAGAAAGCTGAGAAAAGGAAACCAGGGGCTCCAGAGGTCAGAAGGACATGTGGAGTGGTCTGAATGTTTATGGCTGCCAGAGAAGCTCAGGCTAAAACTCATTATGGGGAGCAGAAAAATGTCCAACAAAGGATCTGAAAAACTAGAGGCCCCATAATACAGCAGTATGCAGTGAGCAATACTGGATTTGGGCAGAGTTTGCTCTCCCTCCCTTCCACCCTGCCTACAGTCAGTCTATGAGATTGACTCAGTAATCTCTTCATATCCTTAGACTCATTCACTCCCAAAGTGTGGGTGTGGAGCACAGTGTGTATGAAACTGTGTATGGATGTAGATGAATTTTTTGATCTACCAGGATTAACATTGGCCACTTGATTTCTCCCTTACCAAGAATCACTTCTTGAGTCTTCCAACAGTGCGTTTCTGCAGAAAGATACACAATTAATTAGTTCCACACCCATGAAGCCTCTCACACTCTCCACTTACGTGTTCTTTTCTTTCTCTCTACCACCCTTCCAACCCCCAACACACACAGACATAACCTGTCAGAACTTCTCTCCCTCCTGATCCTGTCCAGGCATAAATATAATACCAAAACTTCTTTCCTCATTTTTTCCTCCTCTTTTTGTTTTTACTTACATTGCTTCATTTTATTTTTATCCTCTTCCCTCTTTATTTTCTTCTTCTAGTCCCCTGCCTGTTCTTCATCACTATTATACTTTTAATTTCCTGGGATATTGATAGAGTTGAAAATTTTTAAACAAGTTTTAATTAAGTATTAACATATGATTTGTTCTTTGGAAGTTATTATTACTGTTAATTATTCTCTCCTCACAAGGGAGAGCTGGGCCCGAACCTAGTACTTCGTATAGACAGAGTCGGTTCCCGCACTTTGAATCATACCCAAAGTTAAGGGGACGTCACAAGGAAAAACCTGTTTATTAGGGAGGTCTCTACAATAGTGGTAGGGTCTTCTGTTTCAATTAATCTACAACATTCAACAAAAAAACATTGAGAATAATGGCAAAACAAATGCCTCCAAAAATTCATAACTCCCCAACAGCTGATTGACGCGGATGGAAGTGGATGAAATTCCAGGCAAAGACCCCTCCAAAACTAGTTAAAATAATTGAAAAACCAAAGAAGATACAAATGAGCAAATGAAACCATTACTAAGATGCTTAATGAGCTTAAAGAATATGTAAATAAACAGCTAAATGAGTCAATTAATATGATGATCAATGAGATTAAAGGAGATGCAAATAAGAAGCTGAATGATTAAAGGAAAACAATACAGGATATGAATGACCACATTAGTAAAGAATTAGAGATTATGAGAAGGAGTCAAGCATGAATCCTGGAAATGAAAAACTCAATGGAAAGACTTGACAGTAAGTATTATCAGTCAGAATATAGAATACCAGGACTTGAAGATAAAGTTGGTGTAGTAGACCATTTACTCAGTTACTCAAAAAAAAAAAAGCTACAAGAAAATGATTCAAGAGCTCCTAGATGACTCTAAAAGAACAAATCTAAGGATTATAGAAGTTTAAAAGGGCTAAAAAAAAAAAAGAAATCTAACAGTCTACAAAATACTGAAATCATTGCAGATAATTTTCCAAATCTGGAAAATGAAATGAGAACCCAGGTAAATGAGATGTTTATAACAAGTAGACATAGAACAACCACTCCACAATACTTCATAGTCAAAATCTCACAAATCTGGAACAAAAATAAAACACTAAAACGCTGTTTTAAAAAGTGTCAAGTAACTTATAAAGGCAAACCTATTAAAACAACAGTAAATTCCTCAACACACTTTATAGATTGTGACAATTTTGGAATGAAGTTTTTCAAGCCCTAAAAGAAAATAGTTGCCAATCCAAATTACTGTATCCTGAAAAATAATGCTGCAAAAAATTTTTATGCTTCAAAATTAACAGAGAAATAAAGACTTTTTATGACAAAAGAAATACATGAGCACCCAATCAACTTTGCAGAAAATACTCAAAGGAATCTGAAACAGAGACAGAGGCAAACATCACCAAAGAGCCCAATGGAAAGAATACATCTGAGAGAGTAGTTAAACAAAAGGAGAATATAAATCAATCTGCACTGGAAAATAATATGACAGGAACCAGTAAATACCTTTCCATAATAAACGCAAATGGTATTAACTTTTGACTATATGGACTGGCATATTGAACTAAAAATAAAATCTATCTATCTATTGCCTGCAAATAGACATACCTAATGCATGCATGCACACACACACACACACACACACACACACACACACACAGACTGTAAGTGTGAGGGTGGAAACCTATACTAAATATAGCCAGAACCTGAAAGCAAGCACGAGTAGCCTAATTTTTGAAAAAGTTTCCTTCAAATCAAAACTGATCAGAAGAGGCAAAGACGGTCTCTACATATTGGCAAAGGGAACAATTCACCAGAAAGAAATAACAATTGCAAATATATGTACACTGAATATCACCACACACAATTTCATAAAAACAAAAACTGCCTCACATAAAAGGAAAAATAGATGTCAAACAATCATGGTGGGGAATTTCAGTATCCCACTCTCACAAATGTACAGGTTAACAATGCCAAGAAGGTTTTACATTGTTTTCTTCTATTTTTTTTCTTTTTTTTTTTTACAATTTCAGATGTTACATTTAAATTGCTAACCCATTATGAGTTTTTCTCTGTAAATTAGATAAGGGTCTAATTTTATTCTCCTTACATAAATATCCAGTTTTCCAATACTAAATATTGAACGTAGTATCTTTCCTCCATTGTGTTTTTAGGGGGTCTTTGTTCAGAATCAATTTATCATTAATGCTGGAATGTATTTTTGGTCTCTACGTTATAGTCCATTATTCTGTATGCAGTTTTAAATGTCAATAGCATGCTGTTTTGAATACTATATCTTATAGTATTTAAAATCAAATAATGTGATGCTTCCAGATTTTTTTCTTTTACCTTTATATGTTTTGACTACATGGATTTTTTTGTGGTTTAATGCAAATTTTAAGACTTTTTGTATTTCAGTAAAAATATCATTGGAATATTCCTGGAAATTGTATGGAATCTGTAAATCATTCTTGTAACATGTATATTTTAACAATACAAATTCTTTTAGTCAAAAAAATATACAGGTCAACCAGAAAAAATTCCACAATGAAATAGAGTTAAACCACACCATTGAACAAATGGATTTAATAGATATCTACAGAGTATTTTATCCAACAACAGCAGAATATACATAATCAACAGAACCAGATAGACCATACTTTAGGCCATAAAGTAGGTCTAAATAAGTGCAAAAGAATTGAAATAATTTTTTGTATGCTATTAGATGGTACTGGAATGAAACTATAAATTAATGGCAAAAGAAATCACAAAACCTACCCACATGCCTGGAGATTAAATAATACATTCTTGATCATGGATAGGTCACAGAAGAAAGTGGAAACAAATTTTAAAATTCCTAAAGTCAAATAGTAATAGCAATGCAACATATCAAAGCTTGTGGGGCATAATAAAAGCAATTCCAAGAAGGAAATTTATAGCTGTACCTATATTAGAAAAATAGAATGATCCTAAATAAATAACCTAATGATGCTTCTCAAGGGCCTAGAAAAACAGTAGCTGTAGAAGAAAATAAATTATAAAAATTAGAGCAGAAATCAATGAAATTGAGACTAAGAAAACAATACATAGGATCAGTCAATCAACAAGTTGTTCTTTGAAAGGATAAGTAATATTGATAAGCCCTGTATTAGTCAGCTTTCCCATTGTTGGGGCAAAATACTTGACACCCACAACTTAAAGGAGGACAAGCTTAATTTAGTCCACTATTTGGGTGAAATTTAATCCATAATTAACCAGTTTCAAGAAAGAAACAGCATAATGGAAGAACCCAGTGGAGGAAAGCCACTGTGTTGTTACTTTTCTCACTACTGAGACAAAATATCTGACACTCAAAGTTAAAGGGGGAAGGGTTTATTTAGCTCACAATTTGTAGAGATTTCAGTCCATAATCAGCTGGTTCCAAGGCAGAGTGGTACATGGCAGAGCGGCCTTGAGGTGAAGAAACAGTTCATGGGGCACACACATTAGCAAAAGCAACAAGGGACCTTAACAGTGTCTTTCTGCCCTTTTCATCTTATCTAGACTACATAGGGTGGATAACACTCACATCCTTAATCCTAGCACCCTTAGGCCTAACCTCACCATGAATCAATCATACACTTTAGATTCAGCCACTTCTGAAAAAACGTGATGCTTTGGGGGGACATCTAAATACAAGCCATAACAGCCACTCACATCCCTGATGAGCAGGGAACTGAGTAGAGACAGAAGAGGAATACATCTCTCCAGATCATGCCCCTAGTGACTTGTCTAATCAGCCCCCACCTCCTAATAGCATATTTAGCTCTGAATCCACTGGTAGGTATATCAGTTCATGATCTGAATGAGACTTTTTGGAAATATTTTAGGTCCAAACCATAACAACCCCTTAGCCAGACTTACTAAAAGAAATAAAGACCTACATCAGTGCATTAGATATAAAAAAGGTGAAACTAAAAGAGACACCACTGCAATTCAGAGGATTATAATAAACTATTTGGACATTTTTATTTCAATAGATTGGCAGATCTGGAAGAAATGGATAAATTCTTAGACACATATGACTTATCAAAATTGAATCACAAAAATATAAAAATTCTGAACACACCAAAAACAAGCAATGAAATTATTGCAGTAATAAAAACTACCAACTAAGAAAAGTCCAGGACCCAATGAACTTACTGTAGAATTTTACTATAATTTCAGAGAATAACTAATGTCAGTACTTCTTAAACTTTTACATGAAATTGAAAGGGAAGGAACAGTGGAAAACTCATTCCATGAAGCTAGCATTAGCCTGATACCAAAACTGGACAAAGACTCAACAACAACAACAACAACAAAATGTAGGAAAATATCCTTGATAAACATAGATGAAAAATTCTCAAAAGGGTATTTGCAAACAGAATTTTAAAAATTATTAAAAATATCACTCACCATGACTAAATTGATTTTATCCCTGGAATGCAAGGATGGTATGATATATGTAAATCAGTAAATGTAAAACACCACTTAAAGAGAATCAAGGATTTAAAAAAACATGATCATCTCAGAGATGCAAAAGAAGACTTTGATGAAATTCAATATCCCTTCTTGTTAAAAATCCTGATGAAAATAAGTAAAAAGGGACCTTACCACAAACTGATAAATGCTATTTATAACAAGGCCATAGCCAACACCTACTAAATAGGGATAAACTCAAAGCACTCTCTCTAAAATCAGAAATGAGACAACAGTGCCCACTCACACTATTCATCTTCACCAGAGTACTCAAAACTTTAGCCAGAGAAAGTAGGCAAGAGAAAGAAATAAAAGGAATATAAATAGGAAAGGAAGCAATCAAACTATCTTCGCTTGCTGATGATATGATCCTTTACATAGAAGTCCCAAAAAACTTCACCAGAAAACTCTCAGAGCTAATAAACAAATTCAGCACAATCAAATCACAAACAAAACACAAAAATCAATAGCATGCTTGTACACCAATAATGAATCCACTGAGAAAGAAATTAGAAAAGCAAGCCCATCCAAAATAGCTTCAAAAATGTAAATACCTAGGAATCAACTTAGCCAAGGATCTGAAAAGCCTTTATAGTGAAAACCGTAGTAGAAAGAGATTGAAGAGAACATTAGAAAATGGATAGATATCTCCTATTCTTGGATAGGCAGAACCAATATCATCAAAATGGCATACTACCAAAAACTATAGTGTAATATAATACCTCTCAAAATACCAGAAACATTGTTCACAGAACTGGAAAAAAAAAAATCCCAAAATCTATGTTAAACCAGAAGTGCTCCAAAATGACTAAAACAATCCTGGGTAAAAAGAGTAAAATAGGAGGCATCATAATCCTGGATTTCAAGCAATACTATGAAGTCATAGTATTTAAAAAGAGCATGTTATTGGCACAAAAGCAGGTAAATAGACGAATGAAATAGAATAGAAAACACATAAACAACCCTATGCACCTTTAGCCATCTGATCTTTGACAAAGGAACATGAAAGATAACCTCTTTGTCCAATCGTGGTGGAAAAACTGCTTGTCCACATGCAGAAGAATGAAATTAGACATATATCTCTCATCTTGGAATGCAAAATGACTAAAATCAAATTAAAATTGATCAAAGACCTATCTATGAAAACAGAAACACTGAAGCTCAATGCAGTAAGGAAAACACTTGAAGCTATAGGCATAGGCAGAGACTTCTGCCCAGAGGTCAAATAGCACAAGATATACAGGTAATACCAAGATTTGACAAGTGATATTATACTAAAAAGCATCTGCACAGCGAAAGAAACAATCAAAAGAGTGGAGACAACCAACAAAACTAAAAAATGCCAGCTACTTTTCTGATGAAGAACAATATCTAGAATACATAAATAACTCAGAAAAAATTAGATCCCCCAAAACAAACATCCCAATCAGAAAATGGACAAAAGGAATGAATAGCCACTGCTCAAAAGAAGTACAAATAGGCAATAAGTACATGAAAAATATTCAGCATCTTCAGGGAAATGCAAATCAAAACAACTCTGATATCCCATCTTACTCCAATAAGAATGATGACTATCATAAAGGACACAAAAAACAACAAATGTTGCTAGGAATGTAAAATTATAAAACCTCTATGGAGATCACTATGGTGATTCCTCAAAAACACTAAAAACAATTCTATTTGGGTCACCTATACCTAACCTGAATATTTCCCTGAAACAGTTAAAAAACTCCATCCTACAGTCATACATGCACACCCATTTTCATAGGCGTGTAACTGATCATAGCTAAACTATGAAAACAGCCTAAATTTCCATAAACAGATGAGTGGATAAAGAAAATGTGGTGTATATACACAGTGGAGCAGTACTTAGCCATAAAGATAGATAATTTGAGTCATTTGTAGGAAAATATATGCATCTTAAAACCATAATGTTAAGTGAAATAAGTCAAACACAGAGGTAAATATTTCATGGTTTCTCTTACATGAAAAACCTAAAATATAAATAAATTAAAGCATCAAATGAAGGAGAGATGGTGGGAAACAGAGAGGTGAACTTTTTGGAGACAGGGAAGGACGTTAGAATATGGAGAGGGTGGAGTAGGGAGATGAGGAAAGGGGTTAGAAAATTATCAAGGTATCATACAATTCCCCCAAATGAATATAAATCATTGTAAATTGCCGACATATACCAATTCTAAAACATAAAATATAAATTAAAATTATATTTTGGATACAACCCTTTAAAAATGTGATGAAATTGTCTGAATCTCTAAAATGTAACTTTTTTGGAAACATAAGATTTTCTAAAATTTCTTTTGTTTGTGTGTCATATATGTGTAATAAGTGCAGTAACTTATCTCCTTTTAATAATCTATTGTCCTGTTTGGTTAAAGTAGGAAAGGGTCTTACTTAATTGAGGGACTTTTGCTTTCTCCATGTAGTGACTGACTCTTCTGGTTCCCATTCTTCAGCCTCCTGTGCCTGTGTAACTACTCCTTTCCCCATCCTGGAGAGGTTGCATGCCTGTTCTTGACCCAAATTCTGACTGGCACAATACCCTCACCACCTTCCACAAGTGATTGTAGGAGGATCAGTTTAAACATAATTTTCAGGTAGGGTTATCTGATTCAGGAGAGATCTGGCTTCCCATATGGAAGAAATAGGAGCTGGCAATCCTTAATGCCCAAGCTAGATATTCAAAACTGGCAAGAACCTACATAAGGAGAGATGGAGCAGAAATGGAGCTGTTTTCCCCAGAACCCTTCTCAAAGCTTTGTACCCTTTGGAGAATAAAACCGTCACATCATACTTTAAGATATGGCTGCTTCTCAGCATATGTTCCCTGTTCTTTGTTAATGACCCTGGTCCTCATTTCCTTCCCATTACTGCTCTACATGATATGAGACAAACTGACAATATGATATTGCAAAGCCATTTAAAAGTATTATGTTAAAAAAAGTATTATGTTGAGGTATAATATTGTTTTGGTAACATGGTAACATTATAACATTGTAGTACATGGATAAGAAGACATTAACTTCAATATGATAGGTACTTTATTATACAGTTTGGAGGAAATCATGACACTGATGTAGAAAATATATACAAATGAAATCTAAAGGACCATATATCAAAATGTTTACAGTGCTTGTATGGTAATGATATGAATGATGTTTTAAAATCTTTTCTTATTTTCCAATTAGCCTTTTTATTTGAACACATTTCATTTTTCTAATTCAGAAAATAATATTAATGTATAGAAATACTAAACATAATGTAGGGTTAAATTTATTTATGCCAAGCCAACCAACCTCTCCGAGGCTCTTCAAGACTGTCTTCTGGCTCACAGAGGTCTTGTCAAGATTTACCTTCTCCTCAGAAGCAAAAAAAATAGCATCTCCAGGGATGAATTCTTTTGCCAATAGTTCCTTTCTACCATTTAGAAAAGTGTCTTTTACAAAGTAGAGAGCACTATTATTTACTCCCACAAAACAGATAATTCCCACATGTCAGTGGAAGATTAGAGAACAATTTTTTAGATCTTCCAATAAAAACATCTCTATGAAAGCTTAAGGTACTATTATGGCTGAGTACAAATATTTATGTTTGAACAAGAAATTGTTCCATCAGTAGGTTTACCTCTAATCATTTGTGTGGTAATTCAGGATTACTAGACAGTGATTAAGATATCAAGGAACTATTTAATTTACCAAGAGTTGCTTTGCATTTTCCTGAAGCCTTGAGGATCTCTGGCAGGAGTGAGTGGAAGTAGGAGAAAGAGTCCCCAGCAAGAGCTCCTGTCCTCTGGAAAATGCTGAAAGGCCTAGGTGTGGAGTACTATAGATGGATCTGCTGTTAAGATGAAGAAATGGCAAGTCCCTGGACCTCTCCTCTAGATTTTCCCTTTGTTCTGTGGTGAGGAGTTATGGTGATTATGATTATGAGGCTTTGGGTGAGACCTCTCCAAGCTCACTACCAGAGTGAATGCATTATTATTCTCTACTTCATCCTCTTACTTTTTCTTCACTTTCTTCTGGCTCAACAGTGCATTGGGAGAGCTGAGAGTTGGACTGAGAACTGAAAATACTTAAGGGGCAGAAATCTCTGTGGCCCACATTCAGCAGGTGCAGCAACTGATGCCCTCACAACATGATGATCCACTCCTTAGGCAAACCACGTCTGGTTGGCCCAGTTTTAAGGATGATAATTAGAGTGGGTAGAGTCCAAAATTAGGGAATGTTGGAACAAGGATGAAGTATTCAAAAAAGAAAAAAAAACTGTCAGGTTTTTGCTGACTCTTGTGCTTGTCTGTGTGTCTGCCAACCAAAATGAAGGAAAGATTAGAGGTATAGTGCAAATGGAAAAATAAATCAAACAAGACAGGGGAATTGGCAGAGATCTGATCCCATCCCTATGCATAGCTTTAGTAAATCGATCTTTAATCTCCTGCAAGAGCCAGAAACAAAGAACTGATAATACTGAAATCTAGTTAATTCACGAAGCAAGGGTCCAAATTGCTCTTGTGATGCTATGGTAGGATGAATAATGGTTCCCAAAGATGGCTACATCCTGATCCTCTAAAAACCTATGAGTATGTTAACTTGTATAGTAAAAAGGAATCTGTAAGTATGATTACATCAAAAATATTATAACAGGAAGATTATTATGGATTGTCCAGGTGGGCTGCAATTTCAAGGATCCTGATAAAGGGAGGCAGAAGAGGAGGAGAAGAGATGATATGATGACAGGTTTGTGAGTTGGAGTGATGCAGCCATACACCAGAATTCTCGAGAATTTGGGAGAGTCATGGGTTCTACCCTGGAAACTTCAGAAGGAATCAATGCTAATTCTAACCCTGTAAGACTTATTCCGGACTTTTCGATCTCCATTTGTTTTAAGCCACTAAATTTGTGGTAGGTATTACAGCAGCCATAGGCACTGAATGCATTCATTCTTCACAAACAATTCAAGATGAAAAATCAGCTTTGAGCCTAGAAAGAGGAGAAACACTAGTGATGGGAAATGTTGAGTTAGCTCTGTCTTTGGCTCAACCTGGTTAAACATAATAAGGAAGCTTCTGTATGAAGCTCTTTACTGATGATTTATTTAGTCAGCTGAAGAGATGCTAAGAAAGCAGAGTTGGCATGGACTTGTGATCAGGCATATTGACTGTGAAACTATTCAATAGCAAGAACCCAAAATAAGTAACATTCTGACATGCCCTAAGAACAAGTAGATCATCATAAAATGATCTAAGCAGTGCATAAACTTTAGACAGTAGGCATGCAAACAAGTATAAAATTACAGTGTGATAAACATTAATAAAGATAAAAATAAAGGTGCTATAAAAGGACTATAACTAAGTGATATGATTTAGATAGTAGGACCAGGAAAGGTCTTTTTGGAGAATAAGTAGGAAGTAGAGTGTTATAAGGGTAAAAAGTAAAAAAGTTCTCAGCAGGAAGGTGATCAAGCACTGTGGTCCTGCAATGAGTAAGGAACTGGAAACACTGGAAGGAGGTAGAAGCCATGGAAAGGATTTAGAGATTTCTGTGTTCAATGGAGCATATAATCTGACACTTGCCTAACTTGCCTAAGTCACCTCAGCCACTCCTTTTGTGTCCTGTTGCTTCCTATTGTGTCATGGTGACAGGCAACTTTTACATTTAGCTGGTCCATAAATATCAGGAAGAGGAAAAAGGCTTGGACTCAAGCCTCATAAATCCAAAATGGTCGCATGAACCAGTGAGTCCAGGGAATGGTGAGGTCATCATTGTCTTTTCTTTAGCTCTTACACCATTTGTCCTGAAACAGCAGAGGCAGCCTGGGGAAAGGCTGACTGAAGCTCTATTTACAATTGCCTCATCTCCTTGTGGTTAGGCTTTTATGTTCTCTAGAGGAGATAATGAATGAAATCTTGCTAATAGAAAGCTGGAGCCTACAAATAATGCAGAGTAACTTATCTATTTCAAAGGACAATTCATAGAGAATAACACCTACTAGTGTTCTGTATTGAGTGAACCATTTTATCACAAGGTGACATCCCCTTAGCTACACCTATCCAGCAGTTAATCAAGGATCATCGTTTTAGCACTCTTTCTTCTATTCGCTGAAACTTCAGTATCGTTCCTTAGCCTTCTTGAAATCTTGCGCTCCTTGGCTAAAATAATCACTTAATGTGTACTAAAGGGTTAAATGGGCCTGGATGCTAAGGACCTCCCTTTGTATAAAATTGACCTCTGGGGCCTGGAATTTAGTTCAGTGGTTCTGCCACCTGCCTGGCAAGCACAAGGTCCCAAGTTTGATCCCCGGTGCAAAAAAAAAAAAGGAAGGCAGGAAGGAAGGAAGGAGAGAGAGAGAGAGAGAGATAGATAGAGAGAGAGAGAGATAGATAGAGAGAGAGAGAGAGAGAAAGAAAGAAACAAAGAAAGAGGAGAGAGAGAAAAAGAAAAAGAAAGAAAGAAAGAAAGAAAGAAAGAAAGAAAGAAAGAAAGAAGGAAAGAAAGAAAGAAAGAAAGAAAGAAAGAAAGAAAGAAAGAAAGAAAGAAAGAAAGAAAGAAAGAAAAAAAGAAAGAAAGAAAAATTGACCTCTGACATTTTGAGACTGGTCATCTGGGGGGGAAAAGGTGAGGGAGAATGTACATTTGATCTACTTTCAGGCCAGAAGATGCTTATAAAAAGACAAGACTAGTTCATGAGTTATCTAGTATTGACTCTTTTGGCTGGGCTGGAGCAAGAATTTTCAATCCAAAAGTCATCGGAATCATGGGGAGAGCTTGATGAGATCCAGGCTGCTGGGTCCCCCACTCAGAATTTCTGACTCAGTAGGTTTGAGATGACCCCTGAGGACATATTCCTGACATATTCCTGACACATTTGAGGTGCAGCTAGTTTTGCTTCAAAGGGAGACCCCTACTTTGATCTAGAGGGACAAGTCCTCTAAATCTTTGCTATAAAATCAAATCTCCTGACAACCTGCTTGCTTATTCTGGAAACATCTTTCCCTGTCTCCTGCATTCTAGGGAGTTTTCTGCTAGGTCCTCTACTCTTCCCAAGTCTCTCCTGGTCCTGGTCTGTTTTTGCTCCAGCTTTCTCTCCAATTCAAGGGTTCTGGCCTCTGCCACCTTGAGCTCTAGATCATAGCACCTCACCAACTGGCCGGCTAACCTCTCCAACCAGCTGCTGACCATGTCTCAAATATTCACTCTCTATTCACTCTCTGCCAGAGAATGTTGATTAGGAGCTGAATAAAATGACAAGCTTTGACCCACTGTTCATAGGCAATGCCTTCATTAAAATGAGCGGCTCTAAAGGAAAATATTTGGGAACTTTAAGGATTTTCAAATTATACTATGTCAAAATCCACACATGCTTCCTCTGTATTCATTAATGCAATATAAGTGAAACAATAAAATGAAACTGGAATGCATACATGAAAAAGATACTGAATGAGGTGGACAATTAATTTCATAAAAGGAGGGCCAGATATTTAGCTCAGTGGTTAAGCCGTCTGTCTTGAAAGCGAAGGACCCGAGTTCGATCCCC
>NW_004624792.1:5110-69280 GCF_000247695.1 Heterocephalus glaber | reverse complement strand
AAAGAATTAAAAGAATCATACCACAGAGATATATGTGCACCTATGTTTATAGTGGCACAGTTTGTAATAGCTAAAGCTTGGAAACAGCCCAAATGCCCATCAACTGGAAACTGGATAAAGAAGATGTGGGTTTTTTTTTTAATAAAATGGAGTACTACTCAGCCATAAAGAAAGAGAAACTAGAGACATGTAAAGCTAAATGGATGCATATTGAGGCCTTACTCTTAAGTGAAATAAATAGGACACACATGTGTAAATACCAAATAGCTTCTCTGGTGTGAGAAACTGAAAGTGTAAATAAAGATTAAAATGTTTAAAATGAATAATTGATCATTTGAAATTGGAAAAGGTCCAAAGGTGTAGGGGTGGTGGGAGGGGAAGGGGAAAGGGAAGAATGGAAAGGAAAAATTATGAGAAAGGAAAAAAAATGGAAATGAAATCTATGTAAATATGAAAGGGTGGAGGGGGTGAAGTGCACACAGGTAATGGGGAAAAAAATAAGAACTAAGATGCATCATGTACAGGTACAAGCACCCAATGATAAATGTAAACGTATTGTATACCAAAAATGTACCAATAAAAGAATTTTTAAAAAAGAAAATCAAAAAATAAAATAATAAAATAAAATAAATTTTTTAAAATGTTAATTTTTTTTGTACTGAGGCCTTCCTCACTGGTCCTCAAAGTAAAAAATAGCTAAACTTTTAAAATTATTTTTATGTTCATGAAAATGTGCTTGGTGTAATTCTCTTTATATGATTTAGCCAGTGAGTGGCCCATTGCTTATGTTGTTCTTGCAGGATTGAAGGTGAATCACAAACTTTCAAGGTCTTTCTGTACATTCACTGTTTTTTTTTTGGTACTGGGAATCCACGTCAGTACCTTGCACTTGTGAGGCAGGCAGTGACACCACTGAGCTAAATCCCTGGGCCCTCTTATTTTTTTTTAGATTGCAACCAATTCTTAATCTACTTTCAGCTTTGAGATACCTCTATGATAATACTTTCCCAGCCTCCAAAATCATTGAGATTCTTTCTTAATTGAATATCAATACTACCTTTAATTTTCTGAATATTCATCAACTCTTAATTAAAAGAGGAGAAATCATCAGAAATATGCCAAGTGACAAGGGGAAACCTATCTTTGACTTAAGAATTCACCATGACCCTCAGATTGATTGACAGCACAAGCTAGTATTTAATGTTTGCCAGGCCACAGTTCTAAGATTTTTTTTAACCTATATTAATCCAGCCATACTTCACAGTAAATGTATGATGTAGTTGATATTTTTATCCCCACTTTCTAGATGAGGAAGAGGGGTCAAAGAAAGGCAAGATAATATCTTTGCCTTCACATTTAAACAAGGAGATAGCTTTCCAATCCTGACTGCCCATTTTTATTTATTTATTTATTTATTTATTTATTTATTTATTTATTTATTTTGGTACTGAGGATCGAACTCAGGTCCTTTAGGCTGCCCATTTTTAAAGTGTGTATACTTTAACTTCTATATGCTTTATTTAGAGCATTGGAAGAAAAATATAAAACCCTATGAGACCTACAAAGAAGAAAACCTGAACCTCAGAGAAAATGAAAGGTAAAATTGAAGATAGGATAGAGAAAAGTTTGAGAGAAAAATGCTACTGAAGAACCTGATTTTCTTTTCTCCAGTTGGAAATAGAATGCATTAAAACTAAGTAGCAATTAATAAAACCTTACTTCAACAAACTTAATTTACACAGGGAGGGAGAAAGCCAAAATCAAATTCAAATAATGTAATGCGAAAAGGTTGCACGTTAGTGCAAAACCCAGAGATCTTCTAATCTCTGCCTTACCACTAATGCACCATCAAAGAGGTAACAGAATTAAAGACTTTTGCACTATTCCTGCACTCACTCAGAGCTCATCAAAGATTGCTCCAGGTTCAGTCCCTTCAGAAGGCAGAGTTTAGATTGGGTAATCCCCAAGGTCTCTTCTTGCCTGGTGTCTCTGTGATGTTGCCAAGGTCTTAATTCATCAAATGCTTGCTTTGTTTCCCTCCTTGGCAGCACAGGGCTGGGCTCTGTGAAGATGCACAGAAGCAGAAGGCATGAGCCACCCCTGGGAGGGGCTCCTGATGTTTAATCTGTGCAGGGGAATCTCCTGGAGACAGGACACCTGAGGCCAGCGCACTTTGACAGTATAAATGACTCATGTTTAGATATTGTTACAATTCTGCAGTTTTCAGAATGTTTATACAAGAAAGTTAGAGTACCTGGGGATCATGAAGAGATTAGGATTTTGTAGTAAAATGCTAACTTTTTCATTAAATTTTTTAAAATTTAGCTGTGGCAGAGACTCTCAGTGATTCCCTAATATTCATTTAGCTTGTTTGCCCTGTATATTTGACTCTATAACTACTTTCTGAAACTGAAATATAAAAGAATTGTTCATGAAACCTCTTGAGATGTATTTTTAACTGGAATGATCAAGCCCTTCCTTCAGCTCTCTTTCTTTCTGTTGACTGGAATATATATATATATTCTTTTGGCTGGAGTTTAAGCAGCTACTTTGAACCATGAAATGCAAGCCATGCAACTAGAATATGAGCAATAAAAAGAAAGGAGTCTAGCTGGGTTTCTGGTGATCATGTAATGACTTTCCAATTCTGGACCAGCCTTTTAATGTATGTGTGAGAGAAATTTTTCTGTATTATTTTTCTATACCGTCTGTAACTTCATTATCATTTAGGTACATCTGTCAATTGCAATGGAACCTTAACTGATACAGGTGTTCTTGGTGCAGTAAGTAGTAAATAATAAATAATTTGAGATTTCCTGTTCCATTTGTAAGATTAGCCTATGTTTTCTATTTAGGATACAGGCAAATGTAGAAAGCAATATACAAGGCACAGAAGCACCCGTGTTTATAGTATGGCATACAAACAAAACTACACCAGGAAAAAACACAGCTACAGTACATAAAAGATGGCATGAGTTGTTTTGCACAATCATTTTACTTTCTCCTATCTATTGTTAACCTACCGAATGTTGTTTTGTTTGCTCTTTGCCTTGAGGTACATTATGGACACGTTAAAATACTTTTTGCCTGATTAGTACAAAAGTTATATGAGGAGGAAAATTCGTATGATGTAACTGTCAATAGAAGAAACAGTAAGAAGTGCTGAAAGTGGTGTGAAAATGACAAATGGCGCATGTGACTTTAGGAAGAAACTAATGGGAGGGGTCATTTTCAAAGACAAAGAGGGACACCTGCAAATGCTTTTGTGATGCCTGCACAAAAGTCAGCAAAAGATCTGGCAAAATAAAAACATGTTTGTCTTGAGAATAACACCAATAAGAGATGCCTGTTGCTATAATGGTACTTAATGAGGTGCCTCAGTGGTCATTGAAAACTAAGTAAAAAGTCCACAAATCATAATTTGTTATAAAGCACAGATGATCCAAGATTTTGAAACTGTGCAATATCAAATTGAGGTGGCTTAAATAGTATATACTGTACTTCCTATGGGTTTTCCCGGAAATATATGTGGACATGACAGTGAAGCAGGTCTACTTGTTACAACAGATTTTTAGTGTAGATAAAAGGGCCTATTTGGGGAACAAAATGCCTAGTAGAAAATTTTTCTCATACAGCATCTAAAGGAGTGAATTGTATTCTTATCTGTTAAGAAGTGTGTTTGAAAACTGAATTTTTAAATTTCTCATACATTCACTTGGACTTAAGAACAAATGTTGCACTCAAAAAAGTTTTGTGAAATGTTCTAGAGAACCTTTCTAGCTGATGGATGATCTACCATTGAATATGCACACTTCACATTGTATTTTTAAAGTACTTTGTAAAACCATGGACAGGTTATAAAGTTAACATGCAAAGACATTTTCCATGGTTCCATTGACAATTTATTAAATTGGAAAAGACTAAAGCAAAAAAAAAAAAAAGTCCAGGAGTTCCTCACGTGTCCATTTTATTATGCACAAAAGTTGCTCACCTCAGATAGCCTCAGTTAAGATCTCTTCCAACCAATATCTGACCTAAGAAATTGCTGAGATATGATCCTCCTTCAGCATAAAGAAGGTATGTTTTTGTATTGTTTATTCTGTGCCATCAAAAGGGTCAGGGAAGAGAACCACTCTTATCAGAGAATCTAGTTATTTAGGAAGGCCTGCAGAAAAGGACATGGGGAAACGATCTCAGAACAAAATCAATAGATGATTATACATGCGCCAATTCCTCAAAACAAATGTAAGTATTATGCAGTGCAAACATTAACCAATAAAAACGAAGGCTTGCAGAATACAGAACATTTTGTATTACTGTTTATTTGTTTAGGGAATTCCTTACAATTTTTTTTTTAACTTTCATATCACAAAACAGTTTAAATTACATAAGTAATTTGATCCTAATAAATTTAAGCTTTCCTCTTCACAAGCATTTAAATCAAATTATAATAGAAGTTACATTATTTTAAAGTTATTCTGTGGAGAAAATGCATGGGTACTTACTCTCTTGTGCCTTATTCTTATCAAGAGCTTAACATTTACGTTATACCTCTCATCATTCTCAAGATCTACTATTGAATGTTTGTGCTTTGTCTAATAACTCCTGAAATACTCAAATTTTTATGTTTATCAGATTTGAGAAAAAATATTAGCTGCCTACAGATAGCAACTTTCTAAAGAATGATAATTTCTAATCTTTCTTACTCAGAGCTTAATCATTGAACAAGGATTTAATAGCTAATCTAAATGGTCTATTATTGGCTGCAGAAAACCAACCTAGGTTTGTACAAAGTCTTTTGCCTTGGGAAGTCTTGTGCTTTTAGAATGGGTACAGGACCTCTAATTATATGCCAAAGAGATTCAGAAAGTATAATTTAGAGACATGAGTTCTAATGTTGACTCACTGAGTCTGTCTTTGGCTTAGTCTTTCTTGGGTTAATCTCTTTTTGTAGTTAGTAGGCTGAGGGTAGGGCAGGCAGCTTTCTTTACCTCTGAAGTCTTTTCCAGACTGAAAAAATTTATGCTTCTAATTAGTACTGTACTAACCACTTGTAGCATGAGTAACATTGAACAAGTCTTATGTTTCACACAAATCATAAGCAATATGTCCTCTGAGTTATGCAATGAGTTATAAAACAATGGAAGAGCTTAAAATGTCTAAGTAGCAGTTCAAAATAGTTTAGAGATTATGCAATATCAGATATGGAGAATATTATTGTCCATCTTCATGAGAAATTGCAGGTTCATGTAAATATGTCACTTGTTTACATTTGAGCTCTGAGTGTGCTTTTGCTTTTGATTCCATATTTCCATGGTGTTTTCATTCTCTGTTCTAACCATCTCCTTAAATCTAAACCTTCACCCCTTTCCTGTGTTCAGTTTTTTCTCAGGATCCATCCTTGTTTACTTCTTACTGATGACCACTGTTTCTGAATTCACCAACAGGAGGTGCCCCTTAGTAAAGATCAGTAGATATTTAGTAAATTATGCTTATTAATCTCTTTAATTGAACATTAGCTTCTTTCCCTGCTGGCATACAAATACTGAAAAAGAGTCAAGTATAAGAGATTAGGAGAAAACTCACACTTGCCAGATGGTAGATACTGGATTCAAAACAGCATGAAGGAAGCTAAGTTGAGTAGGGCTACCTGGTAGCCTTTTTATGAGCTGAAATTCTCATTAGTGATCCATGAGGCTGGTTGCACAGGAGAGGGGAAAAAATATTCTTTGCTGTAGCCTGGGTGAATCGCCCAGATTCATAGTCATTTTCCTTTCCGAATCATTTGAACATCGGTGGCCCCAAGACTGTCATCACCACATGAGAAGCCAGCAAAGCACTGAGCAAGAGGAACAGGTCCTTATAAAGCCAGAACTTCATTGCAAGGGGAGAAAATGCAAGGCATACCTCCTTTGAGGTAAAGGTTTAGATCTGGCTTGAGGAGCACCAAGAGCTTAAGACTATGCTTCCTCATAGTCCTCATCAATTATAACCTCATGCACTGTAGGTGTGGTGGTAATTGAGATAGTCATCTCCAAGGAAGCTGTGGGTACACTAGTAGGTGTACTTTGGCTGGCTGTGAGGGTAGAAGGCATGATGCTTTGAGGTCCAGTTGGGATTGATGGGGCAGGAGGTGTGGTAGGAGCAGGGACTCCAGGATCCTGACTGGACTTTCCATCTGCGTGAATGATGATGGTGGTATTGCTGGTGGGCTTGCCAAAGTGGCCAAAATATAAGACCAGAACTGCAATGGCTGAGGCTATTAAGCAGGCCAAAAGACACACTAGACTCATTTTCCAGAGTGACCATGGTTTTCCTGTAGCCTGCAAAGGTTTAATAAAAATGACTCTATCAGCAAATTGCATAGTGGTAACTTAGTTAATGGATTTCAATTAGAATAAGACTAACATGTTTCATTATTCCAAATGCTGTAATGAAAACACACATTTTTCATGTTTCTCTGTCTTTTCCTGTCACTGTCACTGTCTATTCCTCACACACACATACACACATTCAATAGGCAAAATGCACACAGACACATATACCACACTCATGAACCTATGAAGACCAAGTGCCCTCTCCTACTTATCTCTTTGTACTAAAGTAATAAGGCTTCGTCTTAAATGCAAATAGATTGCCCAAGGAATTATGCTATTATCAGCTACTAATATCTCAGTATAAATGATATTATCTAATTAGTCCTAATAGGTAGAAAAATAATGGAAAGACATATTAAAACATTTACATTGGTTATCTTTGAGTGTGGAAAAGTGCAGTGTTTTTTATCTCATTGTTCTTCATCCAGTCTCCAGTTGATGCACAACTGGGCTGTTTCCAATCTTTAGCTATTACAAACTGTGCAACTATAAACATGGGTGCACATATATCACTGTGGTATGATTCTTTTAATTCTTTGGGGAAGATACCCAGCAGGGAAATAGCTGGGTCAAATGGGACCTCTAATCCTAGTTCTTTGAGGTATCTCCACACTGATTTCCACAGTGGTTGCACCAGTCTGCACTCCCACCACAATGGAAAAGGGTTTTTCCCCCCACACCCTGCCAGCATTTGTTATTTGCTGATTTCTTGATAGCAACCATTCTTTCTGGGCTGAGGTGAAATCTCAGCATTGTTTTAATTTGCATCTCTCAATTATCCATCATTTCTAATTTTCACATCATCTATTGAGGTTTAGTAAAGTTATTTACTAAGTACATTTGTATCTGTCAAATGTAAATAAAAGGAATTTTATTTAATTTGAATACATAAAAATAGAAAAAGTCATTGTGCTGGAGCAAGATCTTAACGATATAGAATTCAGCCTTGATGCCCTGGTAAGGAGCGTGGGTCCCGGGTGTTTTCAGGAGATCGTGTAGTGGCAGCTGGAACCCTGCAGAGGAGCTGATGGAGAAGGACTAGCCTGTCCTATTTTACCATTATTCCAGAGCATGACTGACACTTCTTATCTCCTCCCCAAACCTTACCATCTGTGGCTGGATTATCACATTGTGCAGTCTGCAACCACACTGCATTTCTTCATTCGAACAGTATGGATTTCTGGGACACTTCACAGAAACAAAGAAGTAAATAAATACACAAACAAACAGACAAATAGGTAAGTAAACAAACCCTGATTGTTAAGGATGAGGACATTTTATCTTATTGGGAACATAAGCATATAAATATAAAGTGATGTGAACTCAACATGTATTAAATGATGAAATAATTAAATTCTAGGAGTCCCTGAAACTGTAATAATGGTTTAATGATATGAAATATACAAATACTTTATTCATATCAGAAGATCAAAGAAGGAAAATAAAGCAATCATCTCAGTAGATGCCCAAGGATCTTTTGACATTTCAGCATTAAGTCCTGACAAAAACAGATAAGCCAAACAAATCTCAATGAACTAAAAGTAAAATTTAAAAATTCTCAAGTGTGCTAAGGAATGTTTACCTCAAAAGAATAACCAATATCACATTTAACAGTGAAATAAGTGGAGAAAGACTTCCACCACAACTCTTAGATAATGTTTTTCTGGAAGTTCTTGTCAGTACATAAGAAGAATAAATATGTAAAAATAAAAGTATTATTATTTGCAGATGATATGATTGTCTACAAACAGAATTTCAAACATCCGATTGTATTACCTATCCAAAGTAGTAAGTTATTAAATTAGGTAGTTATAAAAATATATATAACTAATTTTTGTGAGTATGTGTGGCTATGTGTACTGCTGTTCATAGTAGTAATAAAATATATAAAATGGTTAAGCATAAAAATAAGTAAGACTTACATAAATAAAGCCATAAAACTTCACTGAGGAACAAAAAGACAACTTGAATAAATGTCCTCTTATAAACAATTTTAGTTAGTTCCCTGAATTTGAATTATTGTCTTTCTTGAATTTTTGAAGAAAATCCTTGGGTAAATTGACAAGAATTCAAGGGGCAAAATAAATCAGCCAAAAAACAAAATTAGATTAGATGGAGAAGAAAATATTAGCACTGATTTTCTCCAAACAAGAACATGAGTGATTTTTTTTCTTTCTTTTTGAATTTTCTGGATCTTTTAAATATTCTAAAATAAGAAAATAACACTCCTATAATACTTGTCAAAAAAATCTTTTTCTACCGGGCCAGAGATTTAGCTCAGTAGTTTTGCAGCCTGCTGTGCGAGCTCAAGAACCCAAGTTTGATCCCTGGTACCAAAAAGAAAAAAAAAATCTTCTCCTAGTTTTGGCATTGTGAAAAGTTATAGGTTGTCTATCAGAATACTAAAATCTGAGAAGTTCTAATCATTCCTTTTGTACTTTTTTCTTTACAAACTCAGAAGTTTGGCTTGCTATTTGTTTGCTTGGCATAATTATTTAACTTATTCAGCTTAATTTCACAAATGTTTTATTATTTTGTGAAAACTCTATAAGTCATATTCAGTATATTTTGTGGAAAAATAAAATAATGTACATACTATGCTAAAGCAATAACATTTGTAGTTTCCTTGAAATACAAGGCAAATACAAATTGAATCTATTGTAGTCTAGTTATTGAAACTTAAACTTGTCACAAATACAAACTTGAAATTAAAAACCAATTTACATATTAAATCCTATTTTTATTTCATTTTGTCTATAACACTTCAAGTTAACCATAGAATTCATTTATTCTTTGTCAGGAATGTAGTGGTCACTTTTTTTGAAAAGTATTTCTTACAAACTGCAGATAATATTTGAGAAATCTGAATTCAGTTTCTAACTCTGACACCAACAATGTGAACTAGTAAATATGTCAATTTCTTCATTCGTAAAATGAAATAATTCAATTGAATCATGAATGAGACTTTTACAGTTTTGTTTCCATGGTTCTAAGAAGTATGTGACTTACATACTAGCCATTTTAAGCCTAGATCTCCCTATCATGAGACATTTTTTATAATTACTGTTTTAAATTCCAGTAGGCCAGAGCGAGGTAAGTTCTTCACTGGACTAATATATATATAAATAAAAATAATAATGTTAATATTTGCTGTGAACATGACATTCTAAATCATCTACCAAAATTTTGTCTACCCCTACCTTACAGTAGGTGTTTGACATGCATATCAAAATTTAGGTAAAAAATCTAGTGCACAGTTTCCCAGTGATAGGAAAGCACTATCTGATATACAAATTAACAATTTCATCAACCCTATGGTTACTGAAAATAATAATATCCTAGATTCCATTCATTCTGTAACAGGAAACATAAAAAAATGCAGTCAAATTTTCTTACAGGGTGAAAAGCTAAACGTTGAAAGCAAGAAAAACATATATGAAAGCTATTAAGAGTTGCTTGCATTACTCACCATCTCGGCCACATTTTGTTCAACATTCACAACATACTCCTCTTGCTTTCTAGTCATTCTGAAGGTACTTGTCTCTCAAATCCAACTCTAAAAACGTCTGTGCTGACTTTGTAGATTAGCAGTCAGGAAACACTGGATTTGTGTTACATTAATAATTATGTATTTATTCAATGAAGATTATGTAAACTAATATTTATCTTGTGGGAGAAGTCAATCTGAAAATACACAATTTATATTAAGTGGAGAAGAGAAATATCTCGTCTCTTCAAAAAATGGCATTCAGAAAATGATCTCATATGTAGGAATGACACTAGGACTCTGGGCAGATGTAAGCTCTTGCCGTAACTATTTCATGCAACTTATTTGAAATCACTGAAATATGATTTCTCACAGGTTAGGAATTTAGTTTTTGCTTCAGAAGAAGCCCACAAAGCCACTCCTTGATTATGAATATTGCCAAATTTTATGGCTAAGCAAACAAAAGGATTACGGTGATTACTAATTTTAAAACTGTCCAAATATAAGCCAATATTGAGATTACTTGATCACGATAAATTATGGTGAATGGTGAATAAAATCTGTCCTGTTGAAATAGCTATATCATAATGAATAAGGAAAACAACTTATTAAAATGTTCTTAGCTAAAGATGAAAATAGCAGATAAATAACTTCAGTATCTCTCAATCATATGAATCAAGGATTTTCCAGGGTAATTATTCTGCTTCTTATAAGAGTATATCATGCTCCATGCTATATTAATGATTATTACCCTTTTCTGTTGAGTCGTGATATTTTAGGTCAGGAAGGAAGGAAGGAAGGAAGAAAGAAAAACAGAAAAAAAGAAAAAGAAAGAAAGAAAGAAGAGAGAAAGAAAAAGAGAGGAAGGAAGAAAGAAAAACAGAAAAAAGAAAGAAAGAAAGAAGAGAGAAAGAAAAAGAGAGGAAGGAAGGAAAGAAGGCAAGCAAGGAGAAAGGGAGAGAGAGAAAGAAAGAGAGAGAAAAGAAAAGAACAGAACATATGTGGCACTTTCCCACTTCTCACAAAGGAAAGTGTACATGATACAGCGGACAAAATTGCAGTGATATTTCATGTTAATCTAAGAGTTAGTGCTCTCTCTCCCTGTGGCAGAGAGTAGTATTATAATTGAGAATAAAGATAAAAATGACTCCAAAGACTCTTCTTAGTGATGCATTTCTTATAGGCCAACCACTTTTGAGGGAACTAGTAATGTGCATTTCCAAAATATCAATAGAGTTACACTCAGATCCTAATTCAAAAAGACATGTCTTTTTGGGAATGTAGATAGCACTTCAATATACTGATTTCAATTCTTTTGGCTATTACCCAGAAGTGGGATGGCTGGATTACATGGTAATTCTATTTTTAGTTTCCTTGAAGAATCTCCCACTACTTTCCAAATAGACCATACTAATTTACATTCTGATTTGCAGTATGCTCTTTTCTCTACATCTGCACCAATGTTTGTTATTGTCTTTCTTTTTAATAAAAGCTAATCTAACAAGTATGACATGATATCTTATTGTGACTTTAATTTGTCTTTTGCTGATGATTAGCAATGCTGAGGATTTTTTCACATATCTGCTGGCCATTTGTATGTCTTTTGAGAAATATCTACTCAGGCTCTGTGCCTACTTTTTAAATAGAGATTTTTTTTTCTTGTTATTGAGTTCCTTGAGTTTTTGCCTACATTAGCCCATCAGCAGATGTATGACTTGCTAATATTTTCTCCTATAGTATGTGCTGTCTTTTCACTCTGTTAATTGTTTCATTTGCTGTGCAGAAGAGTTTTAGATTTATGTGTTTCTATTTGTCTGTTTTTTTGTTGCCTGTGATTGGAAGAATATACTTAAGAAATCATTGCCCACACCAATCTTGTGGAATTTTCCCCTATGTTTTATTAATTTTACTGTTCTAGGTTACAGTTTTGAAGCTTTAAAGTTATTTTTAGATGAGCCATGTATATTGGGTGAGATAAGGGTCAACTTTCATCCTTCTGCATGTATGTATCCAATTTTGCCAACACCAGTTATTGAAGAGACTGTCCTTTCCCCATTGTAGGTTCTTGGCACCTTTCTTAAAAATCAACTGATCACAAATGTATAGTTTTTACTGTAAATTTGAGGGCTTTCTATCTTGTTCCGTTGGTCAATGTATCCATTTTTATGTAAGTATTATATTGATTTGATTATAATAACTTTGTAATAGATTATGAAATCAGTAGTACAATGCCTACAGCTTTGTTCTGTTGACTTAAATTGGTTTGGATATTTGGGGTCTTTTCTTGTCCATACAAATTTTAAGATTTTATTTCTATTTCTATGAAAAATAACATTGGAATTTTGACAGGGTTTTCACTGAATCTGTAGGTCATATTGGGTAGTACAGACATGTAACTATATTAAATTTTCCAATCCATAAACATGAGATATTTTTTCATTTATGTATGTTGTACATACATTTACCTTTTGATTAGGCTTAATGAACTGAAACCTCCATTTTGGGGGCTTGATTGCACAATAAGAGATAAGCATAAAATAAACTAGTTGAGATAACTGTAGCCTAGCACAAAGTACAATTGCTTTAAAATAACCAGGGTTGGTGTTTGGTTGATGATTGTATCTTTTTTCAAGGGCTTCCAACCCTAGAATCTTAGCTTTCTATTTCATAAAAGATGCTAAGAACACTGAATTTTGGCACCTCCCAGTAGGAAATATGGTTGTCACTTGAAAGCCACATTCTTTTTAGTCATTGTGTACTCTCGAGCTTATGTGCATCTTTTGCTTTGATTGATTGTTAGTTCATAAACTATACCACCTTTTGTCATCCCTAAACCTAAATTTGAACTTTAAACTGTATTGTCTGTTCTAATGTCTTAAGCCACTTCATTCTGTTCTTAAAGTTTGATCTCAACATTTTGTGTTCTACTTTAAATCTGGGTACTCTAATTATTCACTGCCCCAAATTTACTGTCATGCCTCTTTTATTGCTTTTTCATTAGGTTGAGAATCATCTGACTTCCTATACTTTTTTCCTATTAGAAAATAATGTAGCCTATATTACAGGAAATTCAAAATACTTACAGAAAATAATCACCTATACTTTGTTTAAGTTTTATACATTCTAGACTTTGTTCTAATACATATCTAAGGCTATTTCTTCCTTATATTGGTTTGTTTTTGTTTGATTGGTTGTACAATAGTTTCTTATTTGAAATTACCATAGTTTACTTAACTATGCTTTCATATTTACGTACTAGATGATCTAAAAGTGAAATACATTACATTAAAAATTATCAATAAATGTGGTCAAACTGAAGAAAACTGCCCCAGATAACACTGTCATCAACAGCATAACAGACTCTACTCACTGCATCCTCCTTACTTGGCAGTTTTGTCAGTCTTCGTTAATCCATTCAGGGAGAAGAATGTGTGTATTTGTGTGTGTAAGAGTGTGGTCATTTCCTTTGTTACTCTGAAAATAAACATTTTTGTAAACATTATCATATTAGTCAATATTCATTTTTGTAAAGTATCCATATTTATATATTCATATGTATTTATTAATTAATATTCACATTTATTTTTATTGCAGTTTAACTCTTGCAATTCAATGTTCTTTTTCACAAAGAGCATTTTGTACATCAAAATATCAATGGCTTTTTTGTTTAATCTTGTGTGGTAAAATTTTTCTACATATTTTCCAAATTTTTAATTATAATTTTATTATAAATTTTTAGACATAGAAGTTTTAAGTACTTTGGAGGTTAAACAATCTCTGATCTTTATGTTTTGATTTTCATCAATTAACTCATTAGTATTAGGGTATTCAAAATGAATTTCTGTTTCTTCCTAAATATTCAACCAATTTTCTTAAAGTATTTATTGCATAATTTTTCTTTTATGCTACCAATTCATGATAGTTTTTTCATTGTATTTTTGTTTCTTTGGTTAGTTGGTTTGTCTGTTGCAGTAATGGGAATTGAACCTATGGCCTTCGCACTGAACAACATCCACAGCATTTTTTATTTTATTTTTTTAACTGAGGATGGAGCCCAGTGCCTTTACACTGAGATATATTCCCAGCCCTTTCTTATATTTTTATAAAAAGGGTCTCTCTAAGTTGCCCGGGCTGACCTCCAATTTTCAATTCTCCTGCCTCAGCCTCCTGGAGTACTAGGATTAGAGATGTGCACCACCATGCCCAGCTTTTACATTATTTTGTTCAAGCTCGTACTAATAATTTATTCTGACTATGAACAAATTTAATTATTTAATAAAGATCTCAAGACAAAGGCTGTTTTTAGGCACTCATTCTACCATGCATAGGACATGAATATTTTGACAAATACTATATGAACAACCAAACTTTATACTTTATTTGAGCTTTAAGAAATGTTTGAGTGAAGGAAGATGGAGGCTGTGGGTGGCTTGGGGTCCTGCCAGCCATGAGGACACCCAAGCAGGGCAAGTGCAGCCTGGGGGAAAGTGCCTCTGGCCTGGTCCTGACCAGGGCCCTTCACCAGTATCACCAGCAGAGCAAACTTGAGAACATGGAGCAGGCCGGGCCAAATCCACAAATGGATGAGTGAACCAGAAAGATGTCCTCCTTAAAACTGAAGCCATGAAATGCTTTGGAGTGGAATTTCATGGCCAGCTCTTTGGACAGTGAAGATGACAGTTTCATAGCTCTGGACCAAGAGGAAACTGCACCAGAAGGAACAATGGAGCAAGATGAGAAAGCCCACCCAGGACTGAAGGCTGAGAAGCCTGGACATAACAGGTTGAAGATGCCAGGTTTTGGAGTATATCCTGTCCTTCTTGTCCGGTATCAGGAGCACAAGACTGCATCCCATCTGCAAACAGTAGTATCAACTCATCAAAGGAGTAGCCCACCAGTGTCACCCTGGCTGTCCAGAAAGGAATCATTCAGTGGGAGAGCTACATTTACTCTACCCTGGAACCCCAATTACTCAGCGTTCTCACACAGACTGTGCTATTATGATGCTAATCAGTCTATGTAGGTGTTTGGAAGTTGTAACCAGAACAGCTGCAATGTTGCCTTCAATGACCTCTGGAGACTTGAGAGATTCTTTGATGAAATGAATTACACTCTAACAACTCAAGGCTGGCCACTCCTCCTGTGTGATAGATGATAAAATGATTGTCTTTGGTGGCTGTTTAGGATCCCAACAAATGAACAATGACATCTGGGTCCTTGACCTTGAGCAATGGGCATGGTCCAAGCTGAACATTAAGGGCCCCAGTCCCCATCCTTGAGGTAGCCAATCTCAGATTGTCATAGACAATGCAACTACTTTACTCCTTAGAGGGGTGGCAGTCCCAATGCACTTTTCAAGGACTCTTGGTTGTTGTGCATGCACTCAGGACCCTGGGCCTGGCAGCCATTTAAGAAAATGAAAATTATGGGGTTCAGAACTGTGTTGCCATCCAGCCTGCCAGGTGGGACAGTGTGTGGTGGTCTTCAGTTAGGCTCCCAGTGGGAGAGCCCCCCTCGGCCCATTTGAACTCTCGCCCATCACCTAGCAGTGCCACTCCTCCAGCCCTGGTTCCTGAAACTCAAGATCACCGCTCCTCTCGCAGTCTCCAGTGAGCAGTACGGATGAAGCTCCTCGTGCTAATGGGCGCTGGGGAACACTGAAGCCCAGGGCTCAAAGGCACCTGCCAGAGGAGACGGCTCTCCTGTCCTCAACCATGGGAGTTTATCTCCAGGAGCAGTAGCTGTCGGTAGCTCTTCCTTAGACAATCCTGTCCAAACCCTATGCCCAAGCACTCCTTCTGCCACTGAAGGATACAACCTAAAAATGGGACTTTCTTGAGCCCCCCAACAAAATTTGCTACCAGATCAGAAAGGTATGAGACTGGGCCCACAGATCTGAGTTGGGACCTGAAATCTGCTTCCAGTTGCCATCATATGGATGGTGTGGACAACAGGACAGTTGGAGGACATGTGCAACACCCTCCAGAACAGACCAGGGGTGGGCATACCCCTCCACACGTGGCCAGTGCCCTTGCAGGGGCTGTGTCGCCTGGTGCCCTGTGTCAGAGTCTGGTGGCCATCAAAGCAATGTCATCCAAAGGCCCCTCCATTCATCCTTTGAGTACTCCCTACCTGTCTCAGAAAACATTTGGTGATTGAGGAATTTTCTGACAACCATGTATAATTGCAAGTTCCCCAAAACGGTATTTGTTCTCCTTTTCTTTATTTTAGAATTTTTGTCCCCAGAGGCTGCATTTTCCATTTATAGGCTGTTCTCCACCCTCCTCACCCTTTTTCGTATGGATTTCCTAAGCTCTAAAACTGTTCTTACTTTGTTTCTTTTCACAGAGCTCGGATTCCTAGAGAAATCAGATGCTTCTCAGGAATATTTCCAGAACCCTTTCCCTAGGGGTTAAGTAGGGAATTCTAAGGTGCTAGTATTGTGAAAAACCCTTAAAGCATTGAAAGGCACTTCTTTCCCTGTGGGCTTCTTTTTAGTTCCAGCAAACATTGAGCATGCTCGTCCATATCTGTAGAATGTGGAAATTGGTCCTGGAAGGGAACATAATAACAGTTCCTTCCAAGGGAAAAAAAAAAAAGTTTTACCCCTGTAGCATGTGTTTTTGTGCGTGGCTATTGACAGGTGATCGGATTTCGTATCATGGACTTAACCTTCATGACAACTGGCCGGCCTGGGGAGCAGCTTCATCACTTGTGCTTGTCTTGAAGTTCATGTGTCACCCAAACAGGGCTTGGGTTTTGGCTTTCCCTTTATTTCTGAGATAAGGTGCAATGAAATAAGAACATTTCTTTGGTTAATACAGAAAGTTAGAAGTTAACAAGTCTCCAAACCATGGCTAGGACACAGGGGATGTCAAATGAGTTTATTTCAAATGGGACCATTTAAGTATGGGGTTTTGGTGATATCTCATAAGTGGATAGATTTTTATTTTACCTTTAGGATTTAAATTTCAAAATGTTTCTCACCCCCACACTCCCTTTCGCTTGTTAGCATTTCCCAGTAGCAAGCCATCCGCAGCTGGCCCTGGGTCCTGGCCCCCAGTCCGCACTTTGCAGTCTTCCTGATTAGTGTGTTTTCTCCTGTTACATCATGCTGAATCCTTCCCCTCACTGTCAGCTTTGCCTGTGTGGTCTTGGTGGGAAAGGGACCCTGGTGCCAAGCCCAGGAAAGGGCCAGCTCGCAGGGAGGGTGCATGTTTCCAAAGCTGCTCTACTGCTCCCTCAGAGGAGGAATGACCACCTGCCTACTTCCTCTGGTGTCACACTGCTCAAAGCCTTGCTTTCCAAACTTCCTGCTCTGTGAGGATGCCAGTCCTTCCTTGACCAAGACTGTTTGATCATGTGGGATCCTGATCTACAAGGCAAAGCCAGCCTAGAAGATTAGCAACCTAGAAGTTTCGGCATCATTGCTGTTGCTGAACCTCGTCTTTGACATTGGGTTTGTGCACAGACGGTGCCTCTAAACTCAGTTTCCACACAAGTATAAAGTATTGGGAAGCCTGAAAGTTAATAATCTGCACTATGTAATCTCTCCCTCTGTCCTGTGGCCTTCATAAGCCTGCTGTTAACCTGTTGATTCCTCTGCTATCCCAAGTAGGCAAGTGACAGAAATGTTGATTCTTTTAGAAAGTAATGCAGTTGCTCTGAATCCCATGCACCCCAGTGTTACCCACAACGCTGAGAAACAGACTGTCCATGACAGCACTCTGAGAAAAACCTGCCTTGTCCATACCCAGTGGTGTGGGTCTCAACTCCTGGCCACTGGGGGTGTGGACCATGGACTCAACACAGTCAGGCGATTGATTGTCTCCTCAGGCCCATGGGAGATGCCTGAGGTGGGTGTCTCAGTGCCGTCTGATCCGATGGAACCACAACCCTGTTTTTGAGGCAATACCTATTTTGTTTTAAAATTCACTGAGAGAAATGAAACAAAAGATTTTTGTTTAAGCCCTCAGGGGCACCTAAAGGAAATATTTATTAGTGTTTAAAAAGTATCAGTGTTTAAAAAGTTTTGAAAGTATTTAAAATGCATCTTGTTTCTCCTTGAAACTTTAACCTCTCCATTTGTACAAGCGTGCCTTTGAGAGCCCCCAACTCCCATGCTGACTTCACTGGTCAGCACACTGACCTCATGTAAGAATTGTAGTCTCTTCCGCCCTCTTGGACAGAGCTTCCTGATCTCTCATTCCACATGTTGTGCAGCAGAGAGCATTCCGTACTTTTGTCCCTGTCTCCACCCTTCTTCCACATTTGGGAGGTGGGCTCCAAACCCCACCCGCCCCCCACATTCTGGGAGCACCTGTTCGGTGTCAGAACAAGCTTAAATTTTTTTTTTAAGGCAATAAGAGACTTACTCTCCTCCTAGCCTTCTGTGGGTTGATTTGGTTTTAATGTTTGTATTTACAGCAAGAATTGAAACCATGAACTATCTAGGAACCATGTTGGAACATTTTACAAAAAAGAAGAGGAGGAAAAAGAAAGAAAACCAGTGTTAAGGAGTCTTGACTTCGGAGGATGGAAAGCCACTGGCCAACAGAGAACAAGGGGATATTTCCTTTTCCCTCACTTTGCCTTCTGGGTTTCCTCTGCTTCGCTTTTTCCCTCACCCTGCAGAGTGACACACCTGGTTGGTGCGTCTGTCTGTCCTTGTGTTCCTGGTGATCCTGGCATGGTGATGTCCTCTGCTTAGCATTCTCTGTGGTCTGGCAGCTGTCAGTGGGGAGCACCTGAACAGCCCCAGGGCAGGAAGGCCTCGCTCAGCCTCCCCAAAAACTGTGGAAGGGCTGCTCTGAGCAGCCTGTTCCCTCGTGTTCATTGTGAGTGAGAGTAGACCTTAGGCCTGGGATCCGTTGTACTCTCTCTACCTGCTCTGCTCCCTCCCACCAACCAGGGTTCATGTCAGTGCACTTCCATTGTGCCCTGGCAAAGCAGGTGCTGTGTGTGATGTTTCCCATACAATTTGGGGGTGCCGGGGGGACACTGAGGTAGTCATTTAAGGCATATAACAGTGCAGGGATGAAAATGGATTTCATGGATATTTAAATGTCAATTTCATTTTTTGTTAATGTTTTCCCATGATAACTTTTAGCAGTTTAACAAATAAAACAAAATGGACAGAAAAAAAAAGAAATTGGAGTATATATGTTGTATTAACAAGTTTATTATTAATTGGTTATACAACTGGTTGACACCCAAATTATATCCTGCTGTCTATTCTTCACAATAATTATCTTGTCAAATAATATGGGGACTTGGTTTTTGACAGATCTTTTTCTGACATTACAGTTACTATCTGCATTTCTGCATTTTATCTGGACACTCCTAATTCGTTTTTGGCAGCTATTACAGTGCCAACTTAACTGTTCCATAGGACTAAGCATAATTAATTATAATTTAAAATATTATAATACTAATTCCTCAGGGTGGGGACCAGGTGTATTATTTGAAATGAATTTCCTGAATGGTTAGTTCCCAACTTCACAGTTTACAAGAAATTAATTAATAGGGCATGAGTAAATGATAAGTTACTGGTTCAGCGTTACCAAGTTCCATAAATATATAATTTATGATGATTATAAAGAGCCTGTCTTTTGTTTGAAAATATATGACAGCTAGTAGACTTGGAGAACACAAATTAATGAATGCATGCAAATATTGGGTGTCACTTTTTAAGGCTGAAGGCTGAATGATTGTTGGTTCTCTGTAAGTCACCCTGCTGTATGCTAAATCCCTTTCCTCCGCACCTTCCCTTGAAAAGGAAGACTTCCTCCTTGGAGACCTTGCTGAGTACAAGAAATGAATAGGATGGGCATTGGAAGAGGAAGAGTTCAGCCTAACTGGTCTCTTCTTCATTCCATACTCCACACTGTGGAGTGAAGCTTTACCCTGTGCTTTTTAGGAGAGTATAAGCCAGGCTTGACTCATCTAGTCTCTGGGAAAAGGCCCTCTATAAGTGTAAGATGAGAACAGCAGCAAAATGAGAGGAGAGGAGAGGCCTGATCTCCCAGAGCCTGGGATAGATAGTGATGGGCCTGTTTTATCAGTCCTGGAGCTAAAAACATAGACCACCATGGACAGTCTAGGTTGGTTTGTGAGGCCCCCTGGCAGCTGGCAGAGTCACTCAGAGGAGCTGTCATACTTCCCAGCAGCCAAACAATTCTGGAAAATGAGCTGCATCTTCCACTACCACCCACCACTTAGGAAGTCACAGTCACAGCTGTAAACCCAGTACAGCATCTGCATAGCCAAACAAACACTTGCAGGCGCTTTTACTAAGCCAAACTGGTGATTCTGACAGGTTTCTATTATTTAAATAAGTGAGACTAGAAATTTAGAGCCATAGTACCTAGGCAAATATCAGTAAATATGTATTTCTAGAGTATATGATGTAATGGATAGCAATTAAATGATAGGTGCAAAATCCTTCAACATTTTGTGGTTCATCGTTCAAACTTAGTTTACAGTTACGTTTTGTTCCACATTGTTCAAACTCTTCTCATTTCCTTACTCCATAAATCTGCCTGCAAAGAGGGCAAACTGACCTGGCAAAAGTATTTAATGCATTGGCTGCTCCTCCCTTCTCCATGAAGTGTATTCCCTTGGCTTCTCAGAGCATTGTTTTTCTTGGTTCTCCTTATCTCTTATGAATGGAGGGTCAAATCTCAGCTGTACTCAAGTATACCCAAGCTATACTCTCAACTCTCTGTGAGCTCCCCCATTTGATGGTGTTAAACACCATCATTCTGATAGCCCCCAAATTTTTACCTGAAGCCTTAGATTATCTGCTAAACAGCACATGTATCAATCTACCCATCAACATCATTCTGATACCTAACAAGCAACTGAAACTTATATGCTTATAAATGGATTCTTTGTTCCTTCTTTCATGCCCTCCCTCACCCCACAAAACCTCAATTTGTACCTGGTGTAGTTCCCTTTCACACATAGGGTTGGCCTCTGCACCCAAAACCTGGCATGGATGTTGGGACACAAACACCACGAGAGTATGAAAAGATTTATTACTCAGGTGATTAGACTTTCTGGGGAGAGCAGGGCAAGATCACAAACATTTTAAAGTGGCTTGAGAGAGCAGGGAAAAAAGATGTTGGCTTTTATTGTGATTAGGGAGTGTGGTCAGGTAAGGGTTGCTGCACTCAGGCTACTGGCTTGAACTTCCTGCTGGTGCAATAAAAGGAAACACCTGAGCTCTCTCAGTTTAGGCAGATGTGGACCAGAAAAAGGAAGAGGCTGTCAGCAATCCAACATCGAGAGAAGAATTCGACTTTTAGCTGTAGTCTCAAAATCAGTACCCAAAACTCTGTCCTTACTGCTGAACAAAGCAAAACGTGATGTCATCTGATTCCTGCCATGCCCCACAACCAATTCACCAGCAAATCCATCAAATAGTGCTGGGTCTTCTCATCAGCTCCACTGCTACCATCCAGGGCTAAGCCCTGTCATCTCTCACCTGAATTCAGTTCTTCCAAATTCGTCTTGTGGCTTCTACTCTTGCTTCTTTATAACCTGTTCACTATACAGCAGTCAAAATAACTTTTTTCCTATTACTTCTTTTCTAAAACCTCTCCAGTGAAGTCTCATTCATTTAGAAGTTAGTCCTCATTATACATGAACATTCCTCCACAGTCAGCCTGTCTGCCCCCTTCTCTGGCTTCTTTTCCTGCTCTTTGCACTTTCTGGTCCTCTGACTGGGGACACCCTCTCACAGTTACTCACGTGCTTTCCCCTTTCATTAGCTATCTGCCTTTCTTGGCAATCCTATCAAAAAAACCCCATTCCTCTGAAGCCCCTCATTTTATTTGTTTTACTATTCTCCACAGCACTTATCCTCAACTGAAAATTTGTAGGTTTCTCTTATCTTTTGAATGTTTGTCTTCACCACTAGATTCTACACTCCATGAGGAGGGTAGTCTATAATAGTGTCTATTACATAGTAATAATCAGTGAGTATGAATGAATAATAATGGATGTAAATAATGAATGAAATATACCACTGAAAGACTGATTAAGATCAGTATCTTTTGTACAAAGAATTCATTGAGAATTGTCATAGATAGCATACAGATTTTTTTAAAATTCTGATTAATGTCTTTGTGTGAGTCAGCAAACATACTCAAGTCTCTGCCATCTGAAAACAAAGAAGTCTATGGCCATGCTACTCTGAACAGCTGGATCTCATCTGAAAACAAAGAAAGCAGGTACAACTTTACCCTGCCTCTCCTTTTAATTGTTCCACTCTTTATTATATTTCACACCCTAAGATTATGTAAAAGAGGGCTGAGAGGGCTGTGTTCCCTGCTGCCCCTCACTCTTCCACTTGGCTACTGGCTTGCCCACTCAAAGTGCCACTAAAATATTCTGTAATTTTTATAATGACTCCCTCACTGCTAAATCCCAACAAGATTTTTATTAGTACTCACCCCCTGATAATTTGACTCCTCCTGAGACTTCTCCTCCTTTGGTTTTAACATATCTTCTCCCTTTTCCTCCCACCTCTTCGAGGGCTCCTCTGCCCCTTTCAAGGGCTACTTGTCCTCTTCCTAATACATGGGGTGTCACGTTGGAGCAGAAGCGCTCACACCACCCACAAAATGACACCTATCAGAGGACAGAGGAGAGCACAAGAGAGGGAGGGAGGCGTGGACCAGAGAGGAGAGAAGTCTATGAAGAGCTAGGAATGAAAGACACAGCAGATGTAAACTGTTTTAGTAGAGTAGCCTGGGGACTGAGGCTTAGCCATTCTTCTGACTCAATGGCAATAAGACACATTAAAAAAAGAGAGATAAATGGGGACAATGAGAGGCCCCAGGTGTCATTCTGGTTTGAAAAAATGAAGAATTTTAGAAAGCACAATATCTACAGGTAAAACCTCAGCCTACCAATAATCATGAAAAAAATTTTTAATTCTTGCACTTAATTCAGAATTACTTTCCCAGAAACATTGCAGAAGTAGAAGAAAAAAGTAGTGGTATATACTGTTGGACAGTCCACATTGTGACTCCCTCAACACTGTGAAGTGAATGGTATTGGGAGATGGTAATCGTCACTGACCACACTACTACCACCGTGCCCTAGTAGAGTAGGCTTTGGAACCACAGGAGCAGCCGTTGTGGAGCGGTTTGGGGCAATCCCTCCTATGGACACCAGAGGACAGACTGACTCCGTGAGACATCCTGGGGCACTGAGGCCAGTCAAGTCCTAGCACAGGCACAGACAAGAATAAGGACCAAAATGCTAGAGAAAAGGCTGAGGGGAGTCTTTGGGAAAGCAGAATCATTCTCAAAATAACTAATTTTACTCAAAAGCACAATTGAGAAAAGCCAAATTGCTGAATAAATAAACTGCCAATTCAACAGAAGCAAATTTCCTAGAGCAGATGCAGGGTTTGGCATAAACGAAGCAGAGGGGCATTGTCTTTGTTGGCTCAGGATGCTATAGCTCAGTACCATAGACTGGGTGGCTTAGTAACAACATCAATTTATTTCTCACCATTCTGGAGGCTGAAAATCCAAGGTCAAGGCACCAGCAGATGTGATTATCTAGTGTGAGCCTGCTTCTTGGCTCAGAAATGGCTGTCTTCACCTAGAAAAAGGAAAGGGGGAGGTCTCTGAGGCCACTTCTGTAAGGGCACTGATCCCGTTCAAGGGTGTTCTGCTTTCATAACCTAATGACTACGCAAGGCCCCGCCTCCCAAGGCCATCACTTTGGTGGTTAGGTTTCAACACATGAATTTGGGGAAGACATAAACATTCAGCCTACTACAGGAAGATAAAAGAATTCTTTAGGGACAGTTATGGATAGAGACAAAAACATGGTCAAAATTACCTTTGAAAAACTTGAGTGATTTGCTGTTTCATAAATCAATCACAGGTCAAGCCGGCTTTCAATGACTTGGATTTTGGCCATATGAAATTCAGCAAAGTGACCTTGAGCTATTTGTATTATAAGTCCTTGTGCAGTTCATGAATGGACCTCTGGATGATCATGGAGTGGCACATGGGAGGCCAGGATTCATTCAGAGTCAAAAATAGAGCAAACAGAGACAGGTAGTGGCTATAGCTGAAGGTTGAAGGGTTTAGCTTCAGCTACAATGAGTGGTACAAAAATGATTGTGACTCTAGCTGTCCAGGTACACATGATGTAAAGGTGGTACAGGGAATGAGTGGAAAAGTAGCAGTGTAGTTCAAGCAATGTTATTAACTAACGGGTTGCATTTCATTGCCTTAGTCCATTTGTGTTAGTATAACAAAATAACAGAAAGAGGCCACATGCAGAAGGTGCCAATCACATGGGGTAGCCTCGCTTTCTGCAAACTCACCCTTGAAGTAGTAGTCTGGTCCTCTAAATACCTCAATAATCCTTTCTGAAGGTGCTCCCGGACCTTGCCATGGTCCACTAGGCCTCACCTCTGCAGGACCCACTACTTCTCAATGCCATTACTTTGGGAGCCATTTTCAGCACATAAATCTGAAGGATACTCAAACCATATCCAAACAAAAGCACTAACAGTGGCCAGCGAAGTGTCCCTGAATCAGTTGTATTAGTGACTATTTGTCATTCTAACCTTTCCTGGAGTGTCATCTTCTATGCCAATATTATTTCGGTTGTGGCAATGGTCATATAATCAGCTGCTTTAGCGAGTCCTTGTATTAGCAGTCTTAGGTGAAACTAAAGTAGCAGGTGATTTACTAGTAACAGAGAAGAGTCTATACATGTGGCCCCCTTTGTACATCCAACACCACAATACTCACTAGCTGAAGCTGGGCCTGATGAAACTGGATTAACCCTAATATGTATAGTCATTTGATTTTCTCCAGGAAAACTCACTAAGAGAAGAGATTGATTGATGTAACCCGAATTGTGGTTTTCCTAGTAGAGAAATGGAAGAAAATAAGGGGGGCATGTTGTGTTTAAAGTGGTGGCACTGATCTAGAATAGATAGTCAAGGAAGTCATGATGCCTGAAAGAGCCATGATGGGGAACTGAAGGGATAAGTGAACCTATAGAACAGTGGTGGTGAACCTATGGCATGCATGCCACAGCAGACTATTTGTATCATTGAAAGCTCTAAAAGGTTTGCCATCACTGCTATAGAAGTTCAAGAAAAAATACAATAGAAATCTGTAAAAGGTATACCCAGAAAAAGAAGTGTTCATGGTAAAAGTGTAAAATTGCAATTTATACTTTTCATGAGGGCATTTGTTCCTACAGATGACGGAGTCCAGGTGAAGCTCTCTAGCACACAGACAGACATTTTGTGCTCTTCCATATCTGACTTTGTGGGCAGCCATTGTAAGCCAATCTTGTAATTTCTTCTTTATTTGTATATCTTGCATTAAACTTGTTTCTTTGGTATGCACTGACTGATACAACAGCTCTGTGTTCTTCATATACCCTACTTCTCTGCCATTTGTTGCTACAGTCAGCTTATCATGTGGACAGTGAGAGCAGCCTAAGCCACACCATGTGACCCTTTACACCCCCATTGCTGTACCCTGGGCAAAGGCCTCCACATAAAGATTGTATCATTTTTTTTTTTAATTTTCATAAGGATACATGCAAAATAAAAAAATACACTGGACAGACATATTTCCTGAAAAGATCATGTAAGTTTCTTCAGTAACATTTCTTTCTAAATGATAAAACTTCCATAGTAGAAGTAGAAAATATAGACATAAAATCAATGAAGAATATTCCCTAAAATCTCACTAGTTTGAGAAAATCATCTTTTATCATATTCCCAATTTTCTTTTAACCTTGTTATTGTATGTGTATTTTATAATCTTCATACTTACAACAATTTCTAAGGTGTCTGAATGTCATTGCTAAATTATATTTCATCACAAAATCCTTCTGCTTTCATAGATTTGTTTTTTAATATTTTGCATCTTTAAGTACCATCACAAAGAAATTCTTTGTGTCATAAAGGTTTTTGTATATTTCAAGGGTTTTGGCATGGATTCTAACAATCAGACTTTCTCTAACAAACAGTATACATTTTAAAACTCTTAATACATATTTGCAAGATTTTTCCTCTCAACATATTTGGGTTGATTAGTAGTATCATCAGCTGAGTTTCATTGTCTATTTTACTTCATACTTACCAGAACTGAATATATTCTTTCTAAACTCTGCCTCAAATCCATTAAGAAAATAAGATTTTTGTTATTTATGTTGAAGACATTTTATTAGGAAATAATGGCTGATTTTCACATTATTTGTTAGTATTCTTTGTACATATAGTTGAAGGAACCACAGTGGCTTCTCAGAGCATAATTATAATTATCTTAAAGTTTTATAATAAGCTTTTCTTCAGAGGAAACAGCATAGTTCTGCCAACTCCAAAAACTGGAGTTTGTCCTTTAAATCCAAGGGACTCAACTATAGGAGAACAATTCCTGTACTTTGGAGAAATTTCTTGAACAACTTGAGAAAAATGGGGGTGGAAAAGAAGAAACATTTGCACAAGGTTCATAATTTGTCTTAGGGTTCTCCAGTGGAAGAAGACCAATAGAATGCATATAATTATAGCTCTGAATATAATTATTATAACTATGTATATAATTATTAGAGTGGCTTACTTAATCAGAGCTGAAGAGTCCCACAGAGGCCATCTGCAGGCTGGAAAGCTGGGGAAAGCAGTAGCTTTCAAGTGCAAGAAGCTGGAAGCCACAGAATAATGGATGATGTTGCTCCAATACAAGGTTTGGAGGCCTGAAAGCACCTTGGAAAGTTATGGGTCAAAGCCTTCATTCAAAGATTGAAGAATCTAGAGTTTGATGTCCACAGACAATGGCAGCAATAAAAAAACTCACTTGCTCAAGAACGGTGCAGTGTGTGTGCTTGCTTAAGCCTCCACTTTCTTCCATTTTTTTTTGGCTCCATCAAGGCCCACAAACTATTGGATGGTGTTTCCTATCCTCATGCCTGATCATCCCCACTCAGTTTACTAACTCTCATGCCAATCATCTAAAAACACCCTCTCAGGCACACCCAAAAGTGTGCTTTACCAATTTTCTAGACATCTTTCCCTCTAGTCAAATTGAGAAGCAAGATTAAATATCATAGAGTTTTAAGTGCCAGAAACCCAGAGTTGAGCCTCAGCACTGCTATTTATTACTAGAACATTAAACTATTCAAAATAAACAGCGTCAGAAGGGCCTTTCTTGGTCCTCGTGTGGTACCTGAATCCTAACAAAAATGTCGAATTGATGAAAATGTAGCTAACGCACATATTAACAGTTACTACTTTTTTCTTACCAGTGTGATACTTTGGCATCTTGAAAATGCATTCTTACTTTGCAACCTTTCATTTAATGCTTTTAGTTTCAACTGATGATCCTTACTTGAATTAACTATGCCAATGGGAATGTAAAATGATATTGTCCATTTTTTCCTTCCATGTTTCTTCTGAAAATTTTCTCCATAAAGGAAATTTTTGTCTCATTAGCTGGAGGTAAACTTCAAATTCTCTTTTAAAAAGATAGCCTTAATCTTTAAATTTTTTTCTATTTAATTACAAAATTCTGGAGTTAGGAATTGGGTAATGGCTTTGTCCATGCTAGCAAGTGAATGTTTTCTCTCTATTTTAATATCACTATAAAATCTTTTATAGTCATGACTTTTTTATACTCCAAGTGTTCTGGGTCAGGACAATGAGGCTTTCGTGTTCTCCTGACACATTCCCACTGGAATCTGAGTGCACAAGATGTCCATGGTTCACTTTGTATGCTTCTTACTTGAGAGTAATAATCATTTCTCTCAAGTGCCCTGCTCTATTTTAGGGAGAAATTGTCTATAAATCATGACCTGGTAGTCAACTGTGCTCATTGGTGCATCATTGCTTCTAGGACTTTCAGTGAGCCAACCTCAGAAATGCAAATTTTTGAAGAATAATTTTGACACATAGTTTTTAAATTAAATGTTAGACAGTGTTATCTCTAACTTTTCCAATTTTATTTCTTAATCTTACTGAGATGTTCAATTATATTTCAACTATGTTTCTAAGATTTTCAGATATTAACTCATCAATACTTTTAAAACTTTGTGATGGAGGTATTATTAATACACTCAATTGACAAATAAAGAAACTAATACACAGAAAGGATAAACGACTTGCTCAAAGTCAGACAGAAGTGGGAATTAAATTTCCAAATTATATAATTTTATCCAAACTTAATTCTTTCAACCACTCACAGTAATAGAAACTAACCTAGCAATATATAGGCAAGCATTTTCAGTTTATTTGAATTAAGAGATGTAAAATGACTTCTGTTTGACACAGTAGCTGTTTTATGATTGTAGATAATTGCATGTTTATGTATCTAATTATATTTATGCAGTGCTGGACAAGACTATTAATGCTGATATGCATAATGGGTGTGTTAGTCAGCTTTCCTGTCACTGGAACAAATTCCCTGACACTCAACACAATTTAAAGATGTAAAAGTTTATTTGACTCACGGTTTCAGAAAGTTCATCTATAGCTGCAAGACAGAAACATAATAGCAGAGGGGCATAGTGAAACAAAACTATTTAGTTCATGGCAGCCAGGAAGTAGAATACAAAAACCGCACCAGAGAGGAAAAGGCAGGGACCAGATACCGTACCCAAGGGCATGCCTCTATGATCAACCCAGACACATCTAGAAATATGCTTTACTAATCCCCTAGGCAGCTCTCAAGTAAATCAAGTCGACAATCCAATTTAACAGCCACATTCCACCCCTTGTCAACTTGACGCTCAGACATATTTCCTTCAATCATACTTAACCTCCAAATAAGCACAAGGTCATAATTCTGCCTAATGTGATATGAGTATCCCATGTATAGCCAAAATTGCAATAATCCTTTTTCCAAAGTCTCAACAGTTCCACCACTGCTCAAAAGTTCAAGTCAAGGACTCCTCTTAGCTATGAACCTCTGTAAAAATACAAAACAAGTTATATAATCCCAAAATATCATGGCACAAGGCAAATATTCCCATTCCCTAGGGAGAAATAGAAAGATAGAAAAAAATAATGTCAAAACAAGAGTGAAACTCAGCAAGGCAAACATGAATTCCTGTAGCTCCATGCCAAGCATCAGAAGGCCAGATATGAACTCCATGAGGCCTAGCTGACCCTACTCCTGTGCTTTGCTGGTTTCAGTCTACATGGTCCCTCTCTTGGGCTGGCTCTGCTTAATGCCTGTGGCTTTCCTTGGGGTCTCCACTGCACCTTTGCCTTCTCTTCCCATAAACCATAGTTTCATGCACTCACCTCTCAAAGCCAAACTACTTCACTTCTCAGGGCTTCCTTTGAACTGTGTGTGGAAGCTGCATGTTCCCAAGACTCTTGCATTCCAAATGCCTGAATAATGAGCATCATTATTATGGGTGATGTCAAGATCTGCCACCAGGGCAAGCAATAATCAGGACTCCTTGGACTATGGCTGCAGCAGACCCTATGTGCCTGGATAGCTTAGCATAGTGAAATGAATCCCAGGGGACCAATTCCCTGGGTGGCCTTTCTTGAGCATGGGGCCAGGGTCTCCCTTCTCAAATCAAACTTTTACTATTTTGGCACCCTGGAACCCATGATGGGTGGGGCCTTGCTGATTCCTGAAATATCGCAAACTATCTTTCTACTTCTCCAAGTTCAAAATACTTTTGTGTGTGATGTTAATCTCTTCAACAACCATATCTTTTGGAGCTCCAACTTTATACTTGTTTCTTCTCAGGCCAAAATTTAAGTTTTTTCAAGCTCTATGTTTTGCTCTTGATCTTGCTATAAATCTAGGTTAAAGTAGCCAACTGTAATCATGCCAAAGGCTGAACTTTGATTTGCCTTGAAATTTCCTCCACCATATCAATTAGTCCACTGCCCTTAAAATCAGCCTCCCACAAAGTCCCAAGACATGGGTAAAATGTAAACAAAATTTTACCAGAGTATGATATGAATGACTTCTGCTCAGTTCACAGTAGAGTCCCTGCTCCCAATAGAAATCTCCTGAGTGTAGTCTTTACAGTCTGCATTTCTATCAACATCCTGGACTTCTGAACTCTGATCAGAATCACCCTTCAAGCTCTGCTTACAGAATTCTAGAGTTTCTGTTGCCTGCACCTTTCCAAATTCTTCAAACCTTTCCAAATTCTTCCTACAAATCAAATCCAAAGGTTTCTGAAAAGTGAATAATAACTTTTTAACATAGGATAAATTAATAATTTACTCCTTAATTTAAATTAGCATTTTCTTTTTCTGTACCTTTTCAGTGTTATAGCACACAGTAGGGATTTAAGAAATGTCATTTAGTGACCTTCAAGATTGCAGAAAATTATTTAGTCTTTAAATATTATTTCAAAATGTCCAAATACACGTTCTGTAATATTAGTGCAAAAAGAATACTATTGTTTAAAATGTAATACAATATAAGAAAAAAATTGAAGAAATATAACAAACTTTACCATAGAAGAAACAATTATAAATTCTTGCATATACTTTCTGCATAAAAATTTTAAAGTCTTCTAGACATAAAATTTCTGTTTATCATTCTATAATTTGTGTACAGTAAAAGGCAATGTTCTCAGCTGAACCAATACATATTAAAATATAAATGAATAGTTTTTATGTAAAGTTGTATATAAAATTTCTTAATCATTTCCTAAATGAACAAATTGATCACTTTTTCTGATAATTTGTTCTACATGAAATTGTAGGATTTTAAACTATAGAACCAAGATCAGGTTCTTGTAGTTTAATTATAAAAATAACCCCAGGTTAATAGTTCTAGAAATCCTGAGTGTTGATTTCATGAAAACTGTGGTAATTATTCCATTTGTGGTAAAATTACTGTTCTTTGATTGGCTTCATGATAACTGCTGCAGGTACAATATAGTAATGATGATGAAAAGAAAATAAAAGTAATGACAATAATATACATTCAGTTACTGTAGCAGTGGTAGCTATAATTTTAGTTTTGGGGAAAGTCAAGGTGGATTATAGTTGTCAGTTTATTTGCAGTGGTGAATTAACTACTGGTTAATTTGATATAGAAGAGATCACTGCAATGATCGGGGTTAGTTCTGTTAAGGAAAAATGATAAGGGTAGACTTTGTGATTGCAGGTGGAAATGAATAGGTGAAGACTGTAAGTTATTGAAGGAGAGGGGTGAGCACTGTTAGGTAGAAGTCACATGGGCCAGGGATTTAGCTCAGTGATTCCGCCACCTGCCTTGCAAGCACAAGGTCCCGAGTTCGATCCCCAGTACCAAAAAAAGAGAAGTCACAGTATTTGTAGGGCAGATGGAAGTAGTATTTGTTATAGATTTAGTTGAAGTGAACATAGTTGAGGGTACCATTGAAAAGATGGTGCAAATGGTGATTGTTTCAGCTGTCAGCTAGGCTCACTGAAGTTACAACAGTGTTAGAGTCTGTTAAAGAGGTGGTAGCTGTGGTTCAACTTCAAGTGATAAAATAGCTGTTATGGCTGTAAACTAAATTGAGGGATAGAGATTGCAGAGTCAATTGGAATGATGGCTGTAGTGATTTAATTGTACACTGAGAGCCAACTGCAACAGCTGTGGATCCTGTGGCAGAGGTAGCAGCTGTGGCTTCACTCAAAGTTGTGGCTGTTGTGGTAAGAGGTTATGTTGTTGAAGCTGTAGTTCCACTGGATGTTGCAGTAGTTGTAGATCCTGTGGCAGCTGTGGTGACTGTGCTTTCACCTGATGTTGTAGCTGATGTGGTTGCAGGTGGAGCTAAAGTGATGGTTGAGGCCATTGCTGTTGTAGTTCCAGTGGAGACTGCAGTGCTTGTAGATCCTGTTGAAGTGGTTGCTGTTGCAGGTTGAGTTGAAGTGGTGGTCAGTGTAGACTGAGAATTAGTAGAGGCTGTTGCAGGCCCTCCGTTGTTTGTGGGTGGCTGGATAACAATGGTGGAATTATTTCCTTTATTGTTTACCAGGGATAGTATAAGGACTCCAATTGCTGTTGTTATCATACTTGCCAAAAGACAAGCCAGGAAAACCTTCCACAGAGAGCACAGAGACTTTTCTTTTATCTAGAAGTGTAAATAAAAATATGCATAATAAAGTAAAAGATTGTGATTTTTATCTCATTTGTATTAATTATAACTTATTGCATTAATATTGTTTGAATCATTAGGTGTCTATGAATTTTAGGCTTAAAAAATTCTAAGTTTTCATCCAAATGGAAATAATTTCATGCTTTCCCTAGCATTAGAAAAAAGACAAAATTCCCAATATCTGTACATTATTTTCTTTCATTTTTTTCCTTTTTCATAGACTTTATATTTTAGAGCAATTTTAAATTCACTATAAGACAGAGTGGAAGATAGATATCCTACATACACCCTGCTCCCACATACACACAACTTAAATATTATCGTCCCCACTGCAATAGTGCATTTGCTATAATTAATAACATGTAGTTATCACCCAGAATCTCTACTTTATATTAGAGCTCACGCGGTGCAATATATTTTATAGGTTTGGGAAAATATACATTTGTAATGTACAATAAAATATATTCACCATCATGGTATTATACAGAGTAGTTTCACGGCCTTAAAATTTTTCTCTGTTCCAGTCAATCCTTCCACCCTCATCCCTACACCCTATGTGTTGTTATGTAAGCAGAAAAATATGGGTAAATTATAAATTCTCTTTCACACGCTTGATCCTTCACAAGATATTGTCATTACCCTAAACTGCTTCACTTCCAATATTGATACCAGTCACTCAGGTCCATATGTTCATATTAATTTGCTCATCACTAACCAAGTCAAAGGCCATTTATTTTGGTTTTAAAAAACAAAGGAAAAAGGATTTATTCACAGCTATCTCTGAGGAGATGGAGGGACCTGCTTGCCTCAAATGCATCTCACCATGTACAGGTGGGTAAGGTTCTTTTAGAGTAGGGAACATAGGGGAGGGAGACAGAGAGATACTGAAGATCCCCACACTTGCTTTATTTCTGACAGCCATCATCAGCATTGTCCCCTATTTTGTATAAATAGGAAACTGGACTCCAGCCATATGGGGCCTGTATCTGCATATTCTGTAACCGCTTTGGGGCTAAGGAGTGAAGCAGGTGTTGGTCATGTGCTCATCAGCAGGAGAAAGTTTAGAGGAGTTGTTTATCTCCAAAAGAAAAAAGCCTAAATTTCAAAGATCTATTTTGCACTGCCAGTTACAGCTCTCCACTGGCTTTAGTCCAGCCCTCAAGTTTGAGGGCCTAGTGATGCCCAATCATCTGACTGGCTGTCTCATGTTGGATTGATCCATAGATTCCATCAAGGAGAACTGGGACACAAGCAAAGGGTGACCAGATGCTTGAGCCTGAAAAAGTATCACTAAAAATGGTGAAGTCAAATACAAAATGAAGCCAAAGTCAGGAGATATCTAATCATTAGCCCTGCTAGAAGGACTTTTTGATTTTAGGCAATCATGCATCAAAACCTTTCATAACCTCTGCAGCTCTACTTATTTTTGTAGGGTTGACACATAGGTGACTCTGATGCTCACAACTTCCCTGCTCAAACTAATGCATTTTGCCACCACGTCCAACAGTCAGGGACTTAAAACCCATTTCTGCTATGAACCTAACACTGTTAACAAATGTCTAGTAAAATACTGCCTCTTAAACCCTCTTCCACTCAGATTAGAAGCAGGCTTCACTTTACTATTGCTATATAATATCTTTAGAAGCTAAACAATTTAAACAATTTAACAGAAGTACACCTATCCAGTGCTATATTAATGTATGCCACATTATCTCAATGTTCAACCAACTCTGATTCCTAAGAGATCATAAGACACCACAAACTCAAAAATCTTAATTACATTTCCTTTATGTTCTTCAATCTTTCTTATAACTTTTGTGAAACTAAAAATTCTCTTTTGAATGATAAACACCTAAAATGTAATCCTGATTGACTAACATGGCAATATAATACACACAATAACATAAACATAACCTTTGTGTTATCTTTTAAACGTTTGTTTAAGTCCTGTAGTCTAAAAAGCATTTGGGTTTAGGCTTTCTTAATTACTAAGCATTCTTATTTTTAAATTAATCTGGTACCATCTAAGCAACACAAATATAGGTACACACATAGACATAACATATAATACATATATGCACACCAACATAGACAAAACACAGATTTAGATTCATCATTTACCAGCTTTTTAAAAGTTATATTATTGGCATAATATACCTTTATAACCCTAAACAATATTTAAACCTAAATTAGATGTTTGAAGGTAAGATTCCTGGTTCTAGCAATGTGAGGAATAAGCAACTCAAAGGAGATTACTTGCCCATTAATATGAGTTTAAATTTCCTGAGGCTCTGTGTGTGTGTGTGTGTGTGTGTGTACTACATCATGGGTCTTAGTCAATTCAAAAAGTTGTTGATCTGGATTTTAAATCATTTCCCATGCTAAAATTTAGACATAGCTAGTCAGAAATTTATACATGTTATTATGGCTCCCTTGCTCAAGGACTCTGTTGCTTAAAAAAAGAAAAGAAAAAGTTTAGGAACAATACTCCCCACCTAGAAAACACAGAGGAAAGCCACTGAGGTCAAATCCCTCCATTTTTTTGAGTTGAGGAATGAAGGTAGCAGGAAACAAAAATTAATTTCCAGTAAACAGACATTTATGACAAATAGTTGAAACACAACCAATTAAAAATAAACGAAGGACTGTTAGCCAAGATGATCCTGAAGAAGTATCCCTAAAAATTGTGAAGTCAAATACAAAAGAAAGCCAAAGCTGAGAGATATCTAATCACTGCACTTGTAGAAGGGCTTTTTGTTTTTAGACAATCATGCATCACAATCCTCTTTCCTAATCTCTACAGCTCTGCTTATTTTGGTAGCATTGACTCTTTGATGCTCACAACTCTCCCTCCTTGTCAAATGTGTTTTGTCCCTCTGGATATCCAGGGACTTAAAACCCCTTCTTGCTATAAACCATAACATTTTTTTTTGGTACCGGGGAATAAACAGTAACTTTTAACCAATGTCTAGCAAAATACTGCCTCTTAAGTCTCCTTCCAATAATACTGTACTAGAAGCAGCCTTCACACTGACTACTGCTACATTACATAAAGAATTTAAACTAAAATAGGAGACAGCCCAGACAATGCTCTATTGAAATGTATGTACATCATTGTTACCAGCCACCTAGTTTCATATGCTCAGGTTAATTTCCTTGGCACTAACTAAATCAAAGGAGTTTTTTTTTTAATTTGGTCAAAAGGAAGAGGATTTATTCAATGCTAGCTCAGAGGAGATGGAGGGGTCTATTTGACTCCCCATCTCACCATGCACAGGTGGGTAGGGGTCTTTTGTAGTAAGGAACAGAGGGATGAGGGGAGCACAGAGCGCCAGTGCAGATCTCCACAGTTGCTTTATCACTTCCAGCCCTCTTAAGCTCATTGTCCCCTTTCTCCTGGAAAGGAAACAACTCAGGAGCTCCAGGTTGCAACATCTGCATATTCTGTCCATTCATCTGGGCTGAGGAGAGGTGGGGTAGCCATTTATGCCCTATGCCTCAGGAATTTTGGAGAAGCGCTTGTCTCAAAACAAGAAAAAAACTCTAACTTTCAGAATTCCACTTTTCAATGCCAGTTACATTATCTCAATGTTCAAACAATTTTGATTCTCAAAAGACCTTAAGATCCTAACAAAGTAACAAATTTTAATTACATTTCCTTTATGCTCTTCAGTCTTTCTTATAACCTTCATGAAACTGAAGATTCTCTTCTGAAAGTCAAACACCTAAAGTATAATTCTGATTGACTAACATGGGAATACGCATTTTAGTAGTTCTAAGCACACCTTCATGTTATCTTTTAAACATTCACTTAAGTCATGTGAACAAAAAGGCATTTGGGTTTATGCTTTCTTAATTATTGGATGCTCTTATTTTTAAAATAATCTCCTACCACTTAAACAATATACAAACACAAGTACACACAGACACAACATATAGTACACACATATACACCAGTACACACAAAACAAAGACTTAGATTTATCATTTACCAGCTTTCAAAAGGTTATACTACTGGTGTAATACTCCTTTTTACAATCCTAAACAATAATTAATCCTAAATTGGATATTTGAAGGTAAGATTCCTGGTGGTAGAAATGTGAGAAATAGGGCCAGGGATTTAGCTCAGTGGCCCCGCTCCTGCCTCACAAGCACAAGGTCCTGAGTTCAAACCCTGGTTAAAAAAAAAAAAAAGGTGAGAAATAAACATCTCAAAAGAGATTGCTGACCCAATTAATCTGAACTGAAATTTCCTAAAGCTTTTTTTTGTGTGTGTACTTCACAATAGGTCTTAGTCAATTCAAAAAGTTCTTACTCCAGGTTTTAAGACATTTCCCCTTGTGCTAGACTTTAGACATAGCTGGCAGAAGTTTACACATCTTGTTCTGGCTCCATTGCTCAAGGCCTCTGTTGTGTAAAAAAGAAACAAGTTTAGGAACAATACCCCATTGAGAAAAACACAGGCCAGCCACTGTGGTCAAAATCTCCTTTTTTTCTAGTTGAGGAATGAAGGTGGCAGGAGACAAAAATTAATTTCCAGCAAACAGAAGTGTTGACTAGTAGTCCGAAACAACATGTTTAGAATAAACCAAGGACTGTTAGCCAAAATAAGAGGAAATTTAAACCCCAATAAGAAACTCACCATCGGCAGCCCAGCAGCAGCATCGTCTGTGGGCCCAGAGGGCTCCTGCACATACTTGTCACTGATCCAGAAAAGGGCAAGGACAGCAGCTATGGCTATTATGCTGGCCAAAGTTACTCCAGAGAATCTTGTTAAGGACAGTTGCATGAAACCAGAGTGCACTTTCAGTGATACAGGCCATGTTGTATCAAAATAAAATCACATTTTCCTAAGTCACAGGTCACTAAAACATCTTCAGGAAGTTATGATGTAGCATGTGCACTTTCCATTCCTGAGCAAATCACAACAGAGCTCTCCAATGTCTCTAGCTCCTTAAAGTCTCTTGATCCAAAGTTTCCTACCAAACAGTTCAAGAACTTTGAACTCATCACTGGCTCACAAAGAAAGCCTCAGAGTGCCTATGAGCTCCAGGTAGCTCACAAAAGCCCCAAACACAAGGAAAGGAAGGACTCTGTCTTGGAAGCATGGATTTGAACCTCTAATTGTCCTGCCCCAAAATGGGGAGCTCCCTAACCAAAGTGAGTGCTCCATGGAGTCTTAAATGAGGAGAGTCTTACTGCCTTGGATTTATATGTTGGAGAAGACACAGCCTGAGCAGTCCCTTACCATAGAATCCTGGCTGCAACCTGTCCAGTTACTATGCAGCTTCTAGATGGTACTGAAATTCTGCTGTCCATTCTAGAATACAAGTACTTGTGACAAGAGAAAAATAAAAGCAAAGCAAACCAATACAAATAAGTACTCCAAACCTACAAAAGAGAATTTTTTCTACCTCTGAATCTCTTCTTACACTTGCCAGTGTCCCAAAATGAACTACAATAGGTTAAACAACCACAAAAAAAGTGAAGGTGTTTATCTCACCCCAAATGGCACCGCAAAGCCTCTGAGCAGTAAGTGCTGCAAAATGACCTGTAATAATTCCCAAGGCGGTGAAGGTGCTTGCCTCACCCAAAAGTCCTAAGAAAATGTCCAAACGGTAGAGTGCACTTTCCAGCAGGAAACTGGCCAGAGCCTGTCAGCTCCCCCCAAAAAACCTTTTTCCTCTCACAACAAAAGCGTTTACAGGTAGCTTCTCCAATAAAGAGGAAAGGAAGGAGAATTCCTGGGAGGAACAGTGTCCCTGGCAGCTGCTGGAATATCCCTGGAGTCTGGGTCCTGTGTTCAGTTAAACGTGAGCAGTCAGTCCCGTTTCCCAAGGGCCCACTGGGGTTCATGCCTCCCAGGAGCCAGGACTTAATTCCTGGCTGGCTATGGCAAAACTGTTCCACACCACTCAGGCTCATATGTTCAGGTGAGTTTGCACACTGCTGGCCAAATCAAAGGAGGCCATTTATTCTGATTTTTTTTTAAAGAAAGGATTTATTGAAAGGTAGGTCTTAGAGAAGGAGGGATCCATTTGCCTCAAATTACTATCTCACGTTGTACAGGGAGAGAAGGGTCTTTTAGCATAGGGAACAGAAGGGAGAGGGAACACACAGAGACAATGAACATCTGCACACTTTATTGCTTCCAACCATCTTTAGTTCATTCACCCCTTTTTGTGAAAAGGAACCTGGGCTCCAGCCTCCTGGGGCCACTAACTACATATTGTCTCTGCTTTGTGGCTCAGGTCAGGAGAGCATGTTGGTTATGTGCTCAGCTGGAGGAAGTTTGGAGAAGCTATTTATCTCTAAAAGAAAAAAATCTAACTTTTAAAGTTGCCTTTAGCTCTGCCAGTTACAATATCACTTCCTCAAGAATTCTCTTTTCTAACCACCATATCCTCTTCTTCCAGATGTTTTTCTGTGATTGCATAATGATATTTCCTTCATTTGATCAAAATCTTATGCTCAGCAGTATGTACCTCACTCTCATCCATTCTTATCCATCTTTGTTCCATTACTTCACTTATACTCTTTTTGATACTCAGAATCTCTTGTCCTTCCCTCTTCTCATCTAGCTGAGTAATAAATGATGATATGTTTTTTCTGGACCTCCTCTGGAGCACCATCACAGGTGGGGAAAGCTAACTTCCTAGGCATACTAGAATCTGTAGAAATGTATGATCACTATTCTTGAGTGAATTTTCTGCAATGCTTCACCATCCTTTTCTATGTCTTGTATTAAGATACTTCATCAATTTTTAAATACTTTCCTAACTGTGCTCTCCCTCTTCAAACCTATAAGCTTCACCTACCTATCCTCATGCTCAAAATATTTCTCCTTATTCCTGTAAAATGACTTTACTTCCTACTTCACTAGGCAACTTGAGTCTATGGAATGAAAACCTCCTGCAAACTTGCAATCCTAACCAGTCCTGGACTCCACTTCTCCATGTCTTCTGATTGACAGGAGAGGAGCTGTCCCTCCTCTGTGCAACAGATGCTCCAACCTTACCTTTCGATGCCTTCCCCCCTACCCTTCCCAGCATCTTTTCCCTTTGCTGTCCCTTCTTTCCTTCTTTGGTGGAATATTTCCCTTTCCTCATTTAATCACATTCAAATCTCTGCCACTTTACACACCACACACACACACACACACACACACACACACACACACACCTATGATTTAAAATCCCTCTCTACTTTTCAACACAACATTTTTTAGAAGTTCCCCAAATGCAATGACTCCATTTGTACACTCATCCACCCAGTCCACTCTGCCTTCCATTCCAATCATACATCTGATAAATTCAATGAAATATTATTGAATACACTCACTAAATCTAATTCACATATGTAAGCCCTCTTCTTAAGCCCTTGGCAACATTTGTTGCTAGAGATTATTCCTTCTGCTCTCTTTTGAGCCACATCTTTGTTTTGCTTCTGTGATAATCTATTCTCATTGATTTTCTCCTAATTTCCCAAAATTTTTTGTTTCTTTTGAAGGCTCATTATCAACTTTCAGCCTTTATTGTTGACATTTCCAGACCTTTGTCTCTTTTCATTCTTGGTTTAAGGTCAGCAATTCTTTTCTGTAAATATTTTTAGCTTTGAGAGTCATTTGGCTCTGTCACAATTACTCCAATCCACCACTAGTGTGCAGCAGTTACTATCTAGGCAGTGAGTGAAGAAGTGGGCATGTGTCTCACTAATATCCAGTGTGTTCTGCATCGAGATCAGCATTATTGTGTTACCTATTTGATTCTTCTAGCAACCTATTTTAGTTACTGCATTCATAATTTTATTTGCTTTGCAGAAATACTGCTTTGAATTACCAAAAGATTAAGGATGAGAAGGATCAGGATCAGGAAGAATAGGAGGAGAAGGGAGAGGGGAAGGAGAAAGAGAAGTAGGATGAGGAGAAATAATGGAGGAAAAGAACATGACTATATTTTGATACACAACTTTATTTCCAAAAACAGGTAGTGGGCTAGATATGGCCACTCTCTGTGTTATGAGGCTGTTTCTTCATTCCAATGATTTTAATTATCATCCATAACTAAATGACTCTCAAAATTTCCCCCAGTCCACCCTCCCCTTAATGTTCAAATGCTCACAGACAGCACATCTTAGATGTCTAAGACACCCGAAACTCTCTGTTTACAAAGTCATGATCTTCCTAGTGAAACTTAACCAGTTTTTACATCTCACTTAATGGCACCCTAACCATTCATCCAGTACCCTAAGCTAGAACAAAAAGATCATCTTTGAAATCTCCCAATTCATTAACAAGTCCTATTAACTCTATTTGCTATGTATCTCCCAATATTATTGATATTTTCTCCACCTCTGCTGATATCACCCTAGTTCAAGATGCTTTTATTCCTGCCTTGTGCTTGGAGTGGCCTCTGACCACTCTGGTCTCGCATGCAGTGCACCGTGCTTACTTCTACAATAGGACTTTGGCACAGTTTGGTCCACCAAAAATGCCTTTTCCATCCTCTACTCACCTCCCACAATGTGATTAAAGCCAAGTCAGCTCAATGACTAGCAGCATTTTCTTTACCTTAACTGATGGCATGAAGAGGTTTAAGAAAAGGAAGGGGCAAAAGGATTATGCGTATCTGGCAGGAGTCTATCATATTTCTTTAAACAAAACTTCAAAATAGAATCTTAGTGAAATAAATTACACATAGTCAGACAATAGGAAACCCAGGTTCTCTTCCTGTTTTGGCCCATTCTGCCAAAACATATGTGACTTCTGGCAATTCTCTTAGCTCTCCTTAGCCATATTTCTCCTGAGTTTTCAATATTCAGTCATTATCGTTGCTAGCTGCATATCAGATTCACCTGAACATCTTTTTTTAAAACTATCATTGCATGGAGTTTATCCTGAGTTTCTGATTTAATTGCTTAAGGTGGTGCTCAGTCACAGTGCACATGAAACAGTTCCCAGGTAATTCTAATATGTAGTAAGGGTTAAGAAGCAGCAGAGTAGATGCTATCTACTATTACCACCTCTCTCAATTATGTGAACAATATGTCTTTACTTAACTTCTGCAAACAATAAAAAAGTATAACTCCACCTTATTGAACTCATTCATTCACGTTGCCCTAGAAACAATATAAATAATTGATATTTTTATCCAAAATTAAGAAACAAGGCTCAACACCTTTCCTCTGAACTTCTGTAGCAAGATTAAATAGAGAAGGGTAGGAATTTTGGAGTCTGGGGAACTCAACCAAACTGCCAAGCCAAATCCATAATTTATAGTCAAGGTCAAGTTTCTACATAATTGGGGAAGACATAGAGATGCAGTTATGAGGTAGATAATTCAGCCAACCAGATGTGACATCAGGAACCAAGAAGAGCTGAGTCTAACTTTCAAAGCTGGTGGAGAAGCTCAAGAGAAAAGTGAAGTTTCTAATTCAAGATCACACACACACACTAGAGGTCTGAAGTCAGAGAGATAAATAAAATGTCACACACAGGTTCAGAAACTGCAACAGTATTAGAAAGTACAGTTATCACTAATGCAATGGGATTCATGAAGCTTCACATGTGACAAGCTTCCCTATGAGGGTCTAAATAGCAAATTAAATCCTATGTAGCCAACAGTTTGTTTCCCTGCTCAGTCTCCTACCATGCATTTGCACCTTACATTAATTTCTTTGATTCTCATATGTATTCCCTATGTACTGTGACTATTTGGATTCCAGACTAGGACATTACCACTTTGAAAGTAGAGAATACCAAATATTCTTCCATAAATTGCCTTACAATGACTTGTAATTGCACTGAGAATTCAACAAATGCCTAACATGAATATAAATGAGCAATGAACCACATTTCCTAGGAAAGAACAGACCAAGTGCACCCCTATATACAGCACATCTCCACCTGGGAAAAAGCTACTGTAATACCAGACATTACCTGCATGTTGGATAATTCTGCCTGTGGGCATCTTGACTGTGCAAGGATTCCTGGGTTCACCCAGACCCCAGATAAGTTGGAGGAGATATCACTGGTTATGTCATTTGGAGGTGGACACCAGTGTGTGGAACTGTGAGCCTCTTGGTCATGTGAACATATGCTTGGCTATAGAGATAAAGCATTGGTGAATGAGAAGTCATGATGTTGAATTTCTAAAATCAAACACTTCTGTGAAAAGTAACAGCATGACTTTGAAAACAAATAAATGGTTTTTTTATCCATTGAGAGCAAATATCTGAACAGATTTTTAAATAATATATTTTACTAATTTTTGCAAATTGCCAGTGTTCCAGCTGAGGAATGTATAGCATACTGTCTTCATCAGATCACATGAACATATTAAGTATCTTCATGTTGCAAACCGCTGTAGGTATTGTCTACCTACAGAGATATATGTATCACATAGGAGAGCTAAAGAAGCCCTGGCAGCTTATGAAGTACAACTTATTCAGGTCATTTTGAAAAAGAGAAGTTTGAAGCGAAGAGTTAAAGTGATTGGTCATCATGACACAATAGCAAGCACTGAAATCCAGATCTTCCAGTGTTAAAGCCACTGTATTTTTTTTTTTTTTTTTTTTTTGTACTGGGGATCAAACTCGGGCCCTTGCGCTTTTGAGGCAGGTGCTGGAACCACTGAGCTAAATCCCTGGCAAACCACTGTATTTTTTAATATACTACATTATAGATGTATATTATGCTAATACAATACATTAGTGTGCATTAGTAAGTATAGTCTACCCAATGGACTCATAATAGGGACAGATCATGTGTCCAATTTATGATGTGTCTTTGTTGGGTATACAGCAATGCAAAAATATTTCATAACAACAAAATCTCTATCCACAAGGAACTTACTCACTAACAGGAAAGAAAGAGAATTTGTGTATAACTAACAAATAAATCCAATGATTTTTAAATATTGTTGAAAGGAAGTAATAAGTAAGGATTGAAAATGAATTATTTTAGTGGGAAAGACTTTGAGAAAGAGATGTGTTAAAAGAGGAGAAAGAATGGGATACATTAAAAGGAGAAAAGAGTAGATCCATGGTTATCGGGCAAAAGTTTTGTTACATTCCAAATACAGTGTAGAATTATATGGGGCCTTTTATTTCATAAGTTAATGATGTTTACTTTTTTACTTTGAATCAAAGCCATTTTGCCACTCCTTACTCCTCTTAAAAGATTACCCACTTGTGGATTTACAGGGATTTTTAATGAGTAAACAACTGCAAAACACTTAACACATCTGGCTCATAGTATCCACTCAATAAGTGTTAACTATTATTATTATTATTAGCATTAGTATTTAAGATCATTCCTATTTGTCTTTGATCATGTGGATTTAATAACTCATTACTGAGTAGCTCTAGAAACAACAAAAAAGTGAGTTAAACTGCTTAAAACTAAAGAGTCAAACTAGCAACAAAAAAAAAACCTATCAAACTTCAATTGTACAAAAAATACACGCACACAAAAACCAAAACCTAGAATTGTATGTATCCATTTGGGGTGATCATTAAAAATACAAAAATTATAACTGTCATTAAATATAAATAAAATAGAATATTCTTGGCAGAAAACAATTAACAAAGTTAAATTTTTCTCTAAGTATAATATCAAAGAAATAAAGATTACAGCTCTATATTTTAGTGAGAACAATTAAACAAAATCCCACCTGTTATTCGCCAGGTACATTTGAGGACAGTTGGACTTTATATTACCCCTCTTGCTTATTTTCGCAAGTACTGATTCTGTTGTGTTGGTTATATTTAGTTTGCCTGTTGTTGATGAACTCAAACATTCTAATACTCTTTATAACTCACCAGGGTTGTTTTCCAGAATTTTCTGCCCTCTTTGGAATACCAGTCCTTTCAAAGAAGACAGATAACGGGTGAGTCTACGCTCATGGTGGAGAACCTGTGATCCGGGTCCAGACGGAGTACAATGCAGCCCAAGTGGTCATTTTATTGTCAGGTTGCTCTCATTAAACAGAGGTAGCTTCTCTAGACAAAACTGCACTAAGTGGAGAGCTGTGGATAATGTTCAGTCAGATAATCAGCCTTAGCTCATGGTGGCTGGAGGCCACTGAAGTGCATTAACTGCATTTACCACAGAAAATCTGTAGGTATATTTTTTCCTTCCCTTTATAAGGATTAAGTTAAGATCTCATGTATCCTTAACAGAAAAACAAAAACATCAAAATTCATTTTCTATACTTTCTAATTTTCAAATTATTTTTAAATTCCATTATTGAATTTGGTTTTAAGAGAAAAATATTTTTATAAGTATGCCTAAATATCCATAATAAAGTAAAATATGCAGTCATCTACACAGGTAAACTATATAAACAACTTGAGATGATACATGAAAAACATCTTCAAGTTGATTGTTATCTCGAAAAACTATGAAGATAATGAATATCTGTCTAAGGGGGATTTTTTCCCCATCTATTTAGGCATCACGAAGATCAAAATATAAAGTGTCCGATTCAGAAGTGAAAAAGAGAACAGCCTCAGAAGGGTCGTTTGTTTAATGACCCAAAAGGACAAACACGTTTTTTTTCTTTTGGTCAACCAGGTGTCCTTCTTGGGATTCTTTTATCCAACCGTCATCCGCTGAGAAACAGGACTTTCTTCTCCAGTGTACTTGGTAAGTCATTAATGCAGACTGATTGCCACAGCTCCACATGGCAAGGGCAAAAAGTTTTCTTCACACACTTTTCATCTATTCTTCTGGCATTCTTTCTATTTTATCTTTCAGGACATGTGCTTCCTTTGTTCTGACACCAAAAATTACTTAGTAAGGTATACTCAGGTACATACAAGCACTTTTGAAGTCTATACAGTGAAAGCTTTGTTCTTGATGTACAACTGTTTTTTAAAGTAATAGGTAAAATTGAAGGTTTTTTATTTTAGACATGGTGACAGAATCTAGGATTACCATCTGGTTTTCTAGCACATTTAAAAATTGTATGTAAAATGCAGGTGTCACATTTTAAAAATATATCTTAATAACTAAGCCAATGATATTATTGGAACTTTATATTCACATAATAGTGAATATGGGAAATTAAATGTATTTATTTGCTTATCATATAGTCATAGAACCATTCCTACCACTTCTGTAAATATTTAAAATAATCTAAAATATATCAAAAATTGGGGCAGAAAATCTAATACAGGGCCACTTTTCCTTTTAGAAAGGAATGCAAAACTCTGACCTTGGCCACATACTGGTAAAGAGATTAGATGGCTTTTAAATGCTAAAAATTAGACTATAATTAGGCAAAATCAAAGTGGAGCAGCAATACTCACTAGCTGATTTCCAGAGCATTCAACATTCACTGTGTAGTTTCCATGCTTTCTGTCCATTCTTCCTCTATCAATATCACAAGCTTAACTCCAGGAATATTTTTCAGTCTGCCCATTGCCCTTTATAACTGCAACCATGAGAAATAATTAAATCAACTTGTGCAAAATCACTGTGATGCATCTGTGCAGTGTGGATTAAATTAAATAATATGTAATTATTTATTAAAACAGGATCCACCTCAGAGGAGGAAATGAGACATTAATTACGGAAAGACTCAAGATCAGTACTTCTTCTGTGAGTTGTTGTGACTACCATCAAAACCCTCCAGACAGAAACTGAAAATCTTGCATAATTCTAACTTTTCTGCTTGCTGACCATGTCTTGCTGACCCAAGAAAAAAATTCTGAGGTAGAAGTTTGCCATTGCTTTCCGTCATGCTTGAGTAGCATGAATGCCTTCCAACTCCTTGTTGGCACCCTCTCTTAGGAGCCTGTGGTCCTAAGGTCACTTCATCTTTTCAGTTCCACTGTAGGTGACTGAGAATCTACTTGGTCCATTTCTTCAATAATTCACATGCTCAAAAAAGAATTAGAATTTTAAAAATGATTAGAATCAATTTTCTGAGACATAATGCCAAAGAACTAATGGGATACTGAAACATGTTGGGAAGAGATTTTTTTTTGGTCAATAAATCTACTTTATCTTAAATTTAAAAAAAATTAACTCTTCTATTGGTTTATTCATTCATCAAGTGAGAATATTAAGCTTCTAAAATACCGAGTTTCAAAAATTTCAATAACTAACGAAACAAACCACACCCTTAACCTTTTTATATGACACATTTGGATTCTAACTCTTTTTCAAAACTGTAAACTGTTGAAATGTCTTTTGTGAATCTAGGTTTTTTATTGAATCAACAGAAGAAATACAGCCTCAAGCCTTAGAACATAAAGAACATGCGAAACTGGCCAAGGATTGAGATGCTAGGAAGGGATTTATTCTAAAGGACAATTAAAAACATGCTAACTTGTTACTATGGGTGAACCTGGAAGACATTAACACTAAGTGAAAAAAACCAGCCACAGAAAGACAAACACTGCAGGATTCCACTTACATGAAGTGGCTAGAGTAGTCAAATTCTGAGATACAAAAAGTAGAAGAGTGGTTCCCAAGAGCTGGGAAAAGTGGGAAAGGAAGAGTTCTTTAATGTGTATAGAGGATGAAGAAGTACTGATGCTGGATGGGAATGGTAGCTGTACAACATTATGAATGTACTTCACACCACTGAACTGTACACTTAAAATGGTTAAGATGGTAACTTTATGAGTATTTTGCTACCATAAAAAATTGAAAAGCAAAAACAAAGCCACAATGATCTACTAATGTTGAAACAAAGCCAAGGGTGCCATTGTATGGCCGTAGGATGCAAGGGATCAATGGTATCAGTAATATAAAACATAACTTTTGAATAAAGTGATTTATTTAAAAACCAACATGATATAATTATGAAAAATTATAAATACTGATTTCTTTAAAATATTTCTATAATTCTATTCTACAGAGACATTTATTTTCAAGTGGCACTGAAGCAATACAGCCACGATGTAAACTTTCCCCCCTTTTCATGGCATCTACTTATTTTACCAATGCCATAAAGAGTGGAACGTTACTTTTTCTGCTTGATTCTTTTGCCCACAACCTCCAATTGACCAAGAAATTATGAGTTACAAAATTTGAGAGATTTAATCTTTTAATTTTTAAAAATAATCACAAAAATAAAACAACATATTATGGCTAAACTTACCATGTAAAAAATAGATTTTTCTTTATCTTGTAAAGAAAATGTCTTTAACATATAAAGTAATAATTCTGTAGCTGCCTCAATCTGACCAACAGATAAACAGAACACATCTGTGTTGTTACACTGAGCAAGAGTTTGGGTACTTCTCATGTCATGTCAGAATCTCCTATAAAAGATCTCTGCTCTGAGCAGGATTTCTAGTCAAAAAGAAACCTGAAAATCTTGACTACACATGGTTGAGAGAATTCTTGCATATCAGGCCATTTTTGGGGGGAGTGCAGTGAAAGGTGGGGAGTCTGTTTCTCAGTCGTCTAATAGGGAGATGAATTCCACTGTTGTCTCAAAGCCTAGTTCCAAACTTTTTGTCTTTATTTATATTACTCAAAATTTTCTTTCCTGGCATTTCAATATACCTTGATTATTATTCTTTGGCTTATTGATAATCCAAAAGCTGACGTAACAGTTGCAGCCCTGTAACCTTAGACATGTTAGGGGAAAGGATTGTTGAACTTTGTTTTTGGTAATATTATTAACATTACTACCAAATATTCAGGCACAAAGACAGAATATCAAAGCCTAAGTAAGATACTGACATGAGATCCAGTTAATTCAAAAGCATGAACAATTCTTGTCAAAAAAAAATAGATGCTGAAAAATATACTTCTGGGCCAGAGATTTAGCTCAGTGGTTCCACCGCCTGCTTTGCAAGCTCAAGGTCCTGAGTTTGATCCCCGGTACAAAAAAAAAATATATATATATATATATATACACACACACACACACATACATATATATATACACACATACATATATATATACACATGCATATAAATATATATATTTCCAAAGTGCCCTATCAAAATTATTCAAATAGTTACAAGCAATCTTAAGTCAAATTAAAAATAAAACTGAAACATTCTACATATATAATGGTGTGTGTATATATATATATATATATATTACTATATGTATATGGTTAGCATATCATTACTGGGTACTCTTTATTATAGTTTTACAAGATGAGCCAATACCTATTGCAAGTATTCCTCCACTAAATCAAAAGCAATGAAAAGGTATTTATGCAATAAAATAAGATTATAATAATTAGCCTTTCTCAAAATAGAAACCTTAGGTGGAAAAGCACATTGATGTTTTAATGCATCCCACTGAATTTCTTAATTCCAAATTTAAAGTCTACTTATAAATTTTAAATACAGTTATATTGACAGAGCATAGACTTTCATTTAACTATTCCCAACTACTTACGGAGCACCTCACACATCCCAGGCATATCTACAACCTGGATATCAAACTAGGAGAGACCGAGGCAGACAAGGCCCCTGAGTACACTCTACCTTTATTTAATGAACGCTTGGATTTTTATTTTAATTTTTGTATTTATTGAAGATGTTGTAAATTTGTTTAATCATAGAAAACATTCATTTTGTTTAATTTAAGGCAAGTTTTTTGGTTATTTTGTTTTTGTTTTTGTTTTGCATATTGGGGAAATTGGAGGACGGACCTAATGGCAAACATGTATCAACTTCAATGAAATAAAGGGCTCCTACATAATTCGTCTCTAAACTGGGTCACTGAATCTATGACTTTTTTCTAGGGGATAAGGTTCAATTGTAGGGTGATCATTGCTGTGTGAATGTTCTTTCCCCTACTAAGCTAAACTTTTTCTTGTTCATTAGACTAAATTACCCCATGGTCTTGTTTCTGGCGATATCCAAAATAAACTATTTTTTCTTACAACACAGGTTATAATCCCAGATGCACAATTCCAAAATCCAAAAGGCTTTAAAAACAGAAATGTTTAAATGTTGGAACAATTATATTTGACATAAAAGTTAACCTAGATATTCAATGCTATTTTAATCTTTATTAAATTTAATGTGATTATTCATATGTTCAACTGTAAAAATATAAATGTTTAGTGAGGCCATTGCCACATGAACTGAGTAATATACAGGATATATACCACAATACCTTTGAAAGTTTTTTAAAAATCTGAATTATGAAACATATCATACCCAACATTTTCATATGAAAGATTATAGGTTTACATAACTGTTACAACTTTTTAAAGATAAGTATGTCTCTTTTTATTCTCACTGTTCTCAACAGCTATTTCGTGAAAGATTTCAGCTGATTCTTACAACTGGGATTTTAAAAATGTGAATGAGAAAAAGAATGAAATAAAATATAGGTTCATCAATTTAAGAAATGTACCCTCTGGTGGGGAACATTAACACTGGGGGAGGCCTTGCCTGTCTGGGGGCATCAAAACATACTTTTCCTTTCCATGCCTTTTACTAAATTTTGCTATGGATAGAAAACTACTCTAAAAATAAAATCTATTTTAAAAATAACATAAAACTGGTTTTTTCACTTCTTATTTTTTTATTAGTACGTGTTTGCATTACATAATGATTACATTCCTCATGAGGAGTAGGTACATGGACAGAGCACATCTCGATTCTTTTTTGATGGCCTTTCCCATCCGCCCTCTCTTCTCCCTCCTTCTCTAGATTCCTTTCCCATTTGAAAAAGGTCTCTTTCCCTACTTTGCATTATCTTTTATTTTGCTCTTTAGTTATATTTTGGCTGATATAAATAAATATCATGTGATATCTAAGCTTGTTTGTCTGATTTATTTTACTTAATATTGTGGCTTAATTGTAACAAATGGTGCTGACATTGGGCGACCTCTGACACAGACTATTAAAATAATACTATTGACATCATAAGATGTTCATGCCTCTTCCAGTAGGTATACCACACTGCCCATAGCTAATCCTTGTAATATCTACAGGCATTAAGTATTGTTATTCCCTCTCTTCTGATGAGACATGCAGGGTTTCAGTGACCTCTTACAAACTTTAATATGATATAGTGAGTGGCCCTCAGCTTCCCCATTCATTTATTGTTTACAGCCACTTATTAATTGTCTAATGTGCACCACACTGTGGCCTAAGAAGAGTGGAGAGAAAAAGTCAAGGACAACTCAGAGTTTGAGTTTATTATAAAGACCATAAAACTTTCAAAACTTGATAAACTCTCATCAAGATTCATCGGGGAAGTACGGATGTTTACTAGAAGCGAGAATGGTACTGTTGTCTGAAATGAGATCTGCTCACAAGAACCAAGCTGGCTGGGATTCAGGCTGTAGCTAACAGTAAGGACCACGCAACTCGCAAGGCAGAGATGCATCTCGTCCTCCACACTGAGCCTGCCATTTCTGTCCAAGCATCTGGCACATGTCAGGATGCTCACAGAGAATGGGGGCCAGCAGTCAGCCATGCACAACAGATCTTTCTCAGGACGCCAGAATCTTAGATCTGTGAGCCAAAGTTCAACTATGAAAGAAACTGTATTTTGCAGGGATGGGAACAAAAAGAATATGACAGAGCTCCAGATCTCATTTTTACAAAGTTTAGCAAATATACTGGTTAGTTATTAGGATAGGAATCCAGAATGTAAATGCAAGAAAATCTTAGATCTACAGGTATTGTATTAGGGAGAAGTTGGGGCTTACAAGGTCTGCAACCATAACTGGATCATCAGATCCAGGGCCCAGATTGGGGTCAATTCTAAAATTAAGATTGGAGTGGGACCCATGAGCTTCGTGGTAAAAGATCACAGCCCTGTCCAGGACTGGAGTACCCTGGCTCAGGGTACAATGAACAATCAGATCCAGTCCTCCCAGAGTTGAAAGTTAGGACTTTATTTCTTCAACTCACTCATGGTAGAGGATGGAGTGGTAACAGGTGAGAGCTATATGGAACTGAAGCTGGAGCTGGAGCGGCCCATAGAATTCCTGACTGACGCAGGTTTGGACCTCACAAAATTATGTTAGATGAGGCAAGACAAAAAGAGATTGCTATGGATTCAGCTTTGAGTTTGCTGGTAAGGTAGGGTAATGAAGTATAATGAGAATAAACCTACTGCAATGGTGATCAAGATATTAGGAAAGCAAAAGAAATGATCTTTGAGGGATAAAGCTAGCCATGATTTGGACAAGTCAAGTTCAGATCCAGATCTTGGAGATTCTCAGTGCACATGGATGACTGGAGAGGAGGAAGAGGAAATTGTGGACAAGAGCAGCTGAGGAAAACAGGGAGTGGTAGAGAGAAGATTGGCATGGGAGACATAGGAAGAGCAACTTGAATGGAGAATAAGGATACAAGAAAAATGAGGAGATTAATTAGATTATGTACACAAGGTTGGAAGATAAGTATCAAGAGGCAAACTTCAAATTTGAGAAATGATCAAAAAAGTCCTAGAAAATAAACAAAAATTATAACTGGAATAACTAATTTTGTAACGACTACTATCAATATAAAAGATTTGACTATTTCTAAATCAGTTCCAATTATAATACTATGATTCATATTGTTGACTGCTTTTTGTATACCCTCCTCTATATTCTATGTGGAAATGTGCATAATGATCTCACCACCACCCCTAAGGAATACCACACATGACAGGTTTCCAAGCCTCCACATTTGCACCTTAGATTCTTACCCATCAGTAGCCAGAAAGTTGCTTCCAAACTGTTGACCTATTTATAGACTCTCCTGTCAAAACCCCTAAATGTCAAGATTCCCATTCCCAGTAGGATAAAAATCTCAAACTTTTTTCATGACCTACAAATCTGGATTTTCTGGCATCTGCCAACATCTTAATCCACATCCTCTACCACATAGGACACTCCATTCACACTGTTTAAGAACGTGTGTTTTTAAAAGTTCAAATATACAAGTAGCTGTCTATCCTTAAAAGAATAACCTGGAAAATAGTCAAATTCCCATTACCCAGTTTAAGAGAGAATTGTTTTTAAGTACAATTACACCCAACTCATTTCCTCTTTCTGAACATATACCCTTCCGCCCTTCTTGCCTCTCTTGCTAGGTATAATCATTCTCCTAATAGGATGTTCTATTACCCATGTTCTCACCTTTTAAAATTTGTATGTGTCCTATTACACTGTATTTTTCTCAATATAGAAGGGTTTTGTACAGAGTACATGTACAAAACAACTACATGGAAACTTGTGACTATTTCATTTTCTTCATTTTATATTTCATTGATTGATTACATCACAATAATAATCTGTCCTGTTAATAAAAATTCAATTTTGTTCCATTGCTATTATTATAAACTATGCTACTATGAATATTTTGATATATGCATTCTTTCAAACAATAATTAACATATTTCTAGATGTATAATTAATAGTAAAATTCCTGCATCATTAGGAACGTGTTTTTCAACTTTATAATACATTTCTAAAACTGTTTCCAAGGTTGTATGACTATTCACACCAATAAAATGGAATCCTTTATTATAAGCCAGCTGATGCAGAGTGGACTCAGGCCTCCAAAACTCTGGACAAAGGAAAGGCAGTTTGCAGGGTGCACTTAGGGCTCTTCTATTTGGGGAGGGCTCAGGGAGAGGGGGAGCACAAGCCGAGTTTCACAGGGGCAGAACTTGGCTAAACTAGTGGGGGTTGGGGAAGTTTCACACAGTTTAGTTAAAACAAAGTATCACACAGGTGTGGGGTCTTCTGTTTACAAGGTAGTAAAGGTAACATAGTTGTAAATTGCTCTACCAAAAGGTCACAAAGATAACATATAGTTGCAGACTCACACAGGATGCAGTGTCTGTTTTGCATTAACTGAGGGGACTCCCAAGGGGGAAGGGGAAGGCTTCCACCCAGAATCACTCCACTTTACACAAATGGAGTCAGGTTGGCCATCACAGTATGACTACTGCCCCCGTTCACAACATGAATCGCTTCATAAAAGGCAGCTCAAGTCATAAAGTCATTCAGTGTCCCACAGTTGGGCACATAATCTCTATCAAGGCCCCCTAACAGTCCTGACACCATACACAACTCACTGACACAAGGCTGATTTAAAGAAGTCAGATATAAAAGTTTGCATACCATAGGGCTTCATTTATTTGAAGTTAACAACTAGGCAGTAGGAGTTAGTATTTATCTGAATGGGATACTGACTTAGGAAAGGCACAAAGCCGCCTATCAGGTCTTCATCTGATTGATGTTTAATAAAAATACAAAGTCACTGGGTCTGAGATTTAGCTCAGTGGTTCTGTCGCCTGCCTCGAAAGCTCAAGGTCCTGAGCTCAATCCCCGGTACCAAAAAAAACCAAAAAAACAAAGTCATGACAAACAAGTTTAATCACGTGCTTAAGTTAGATTTGTGCACTTCATTGGATATGTTATATATATTCAGTTTTTTAAACAATAAAATAATAATTCAATTTTGTTAGAGGTAATCATATGATTTTTCGTTATACAAGAAAATATCCTTTTAAAATTTTGAGATGCATACTGAAGTATTTAAAGGTTAAATGAGAATATTTGGAATTTGCTTTAAAAGTCTCAAGCAATAGGGTGGTTTTAAAAATGATTTAAAAAGTGTTGACAGTTATTAAAGCTGCATAAGTGCTTATATGAATTGCAAATTTTGATGAAAATGTTAAAAAATATATAGATCACTTTCAAAAATATTATTTTGTTGAAAATGTAAGACATACGAAAATGTGAATAATGAAAGCTTAAGTGTAAAAATGAATGAGGTGGAAAATGAAAGACATATTAGATCTAAGAAGAAATACATCAAAACAGAGATAAATAGAGTATGGTAGAGAAGGTGGAATTGGTTTGAGTCTTGGAGCATGAATAGAATTCTAAGAAAGGAAGGGGAAGGAAATCAGCATTTTTGAGAAAAGTACATGTGCCAGTACATGTGCTCTCATAAGAGAGACTTAAAGCTTGTCTTTGTTTTTGTTTTATTTTTACATTTTAAATTTTTATTTTATGAGCACATGTTCGGAATTTATGCAGTTTAAAATCATCTTGGGGAGTGGTTCCAGGTACTTGTTACAGCTTGTTTTTTTCTAGTCCTCTTAACTTCCTTCCGCCTCTCCTCTCCTACTCTGGTTCTCCTATCACCTTTTGCATACTTGTTGATATTATTTGTCTTGGCACATATTATGGCATATAATGTTTACATTGATAGGAGTCAGTAGGTTCCTGTACATGGCACATCTTTATTCCTCTCATTTCCCCTTTCCCTCCCTCTTGTTCTCTTCACCCACTTCCCTGTTAGATAATATCTGTCCTCTTGTCCTTTTCTGTCCATCCTTATTGTGTTCTTTATTTGTACTTTGCCTTGCTCAAATGAGAGATACTATTTGGTATTTAAACTTGTGTATCTGATTTATTTCACTCAACATTATATTTTCCAGATGCATCCATTTTCCTATAAATGCCTCTAATTTGTCATTTTTTATAGCTGAGTAGTATTCCATTGTATATGGATACCACATTCTGTTTATCCAGTCATCTTTTGATGGATATACAGGCTGTTTCCAGGATTTAGCTATTACGAATTGTGCTGTTACAAACATTGTTATGAATGTATTGCTGTAGTATGATGACTTAAGCTCTTTAGGGAAGATACTTAGCTGGAGGATATCTGGGTTGCATGGAATTTCTAATTTCAATTCTTTGAAAAAGCTCCATACTGATTTCCAAAATGGTTGTACTAGTTGCATGCCTACCAACAATCCCAGAGGGTTCCTTTTTGCCACAGGCATACCAGTATTTCTTATTGTTTGATTTCCTAATGATTCCCATTGTTTTCAGAGTAAGATGAAATATTAGTGCTGTTTTAATTTGCATTTTTCTAATGGCTGGAGATGTTAAACATTTTTCATATATTTGTTGATCATTTGTATACCTTCCTCTGTGAAGTGTCTGTTCATTTCTCTAGCCCATTTCTTGACTGGGTCTGTAATTTTAGGTGGTTTAATAAACAATTGATGATTGATCTCTAGGCTGATTATTTTATTGATTGAATGTTCCAGAGAGTCTATAATATTTCTTCAACTGTTTTTCAAACAAGTATCTTTTGAACATTGACTACATGTAAGTTTGAGAGAAAATTACTTGTTATTATAAAAGGCAAAATTAAATTCATTTCCAATGTATTTTTCTTCCTCACTAGTAACAAAGATTAAAACTTAGAAAATATATTTCTTTTGTGACAGAAAAAGAAAAGTACAGTCAATACATGTAAAGATATTATTAACATCACCGACTGGGTCATTTAAATCACATTTGTATTAGTAGGAATAAAACAACAATTTATACCAATAAAAATAAATTAAGGAATGTCAGTAAAACTTTAATATTTATTTACATATTAGTAAATTTACTGACACATTTTTAAAAACAGTAGTTTTATGGACCCAAATGGAATAAGTATTAAAAATTAGTCCTGGGCCAGGGACTTAGCTCAGTGGTTCTGCCACCTGCCTCGCAAGCACAAGGTCCTGAGTTTGATCCCCGGTACCAAAAAGAAAAATTAGTCCTCATAGGGCCAGGGATTTAGCTCAGTGACACCATGCCTGCCTAGCAAGCGCAAGGTCCTGAGTTTGATCCCCAATACAAAAAAACAAAAAAATTAGTCCTTATCTTGGTAGCTATTCGATGTATCTTTTAAACTTTCACTTGAAAGTGATTTTTTTCTTTTCCAAAGATTATATACCCCACAGCAATCCATTTTTTCATAGATTGGATTAAGTTTGAATTTAGCTGTTTTCATGATTTTCTGCCTGTTTTAAAAGTTGATTTTTCTTTTTATGATTTAAAACTATGTTATACTTTGTACCAACTTCACCAAATCCACCAATAAGATGTAACCTTTCAAAATAGTTTTCTTACTTTATTGATTGGACTCATGACTCTTAACCTTGACTATGCATTGGAACCACTGAGGAAGTGTTTATAAATATACATTATTCCTAGTCTACTATTGTTGGTTCTGATACAATAAACCTGGATGAAACCCAAACAATATAAAATAATTTAAACCTCTAATATTCCATAATTCCAAACAAAAAATGTGTGATAAAATTAATTATTATAGCAATTTTTCTGTATTGTTATTCTTCTGCATGTCCTCCCATATCATTCAAGATTGGCACTTAGTAAATGTCTGAAGTCTAGTTCTAAGTCTGTATATCTGTAAAGTATCTATAAGCACATAGTTAGTTCTTCGAGTTAATTGTGATTGCCAAACAGCAAAATTATCTGAAGAAAAATTACGAAAATAAAGTAATTTTACACATAAAGACAAGAAAATATGGTACCTAAATTTTTCTGTGTATGTTTATTTAAAATACATAGTATGTGGATTCAATGTTTTTGTTAAAGAATGAAACATTCTGAACAGCAAGACTGCATCCTCATGGATGGATGGGCCATATAATTTCAGCAAACCAAAATGTTGTTGGTAACAAATATCAACAAATATTGATAAGAATTTGCCAGTGAGGTTTCATCAAATTACTTGGAAGATAGTCCTTAAATTTTAATTATTTTGCTAGGAAAGTAGGTGGCCTAAAATTTTAGAGAAATCATCAAACTTTTACAAATTATCAGTCCTAATGAAAAAAAATTGACATAGAAGACAATGAGGAAGATTTGAGTTGTCATCACTGTAGCACTGATACATTGGTGATGGAGTATATTAATGTTGGTAGAGTTTTTGTTGTCAATGAAACCTTTCTATGTAGCCAAAGAATCCCCAGTGATAGCATTTGCAGATTCAAGTTCAGTAATCAAGCAGCTGTGAGAGTGGTTAAAGTGGGCTACAGTGGGGTAACAGTCTGTCAGCTCACTGTCAGTGTCATTGTTGTGGTCATAGTAGTAAGTTTTGTTGTAGCTGTAGTCACTCTAGGTTCAGAGGTGATCATTCTGGGCTTGACATCACTTGAAGGTATGCAGATAATGACGGCCGGAGTTATATCACGCTTTATATACAAGGCAAACTATGGGTGCTCTATTTATTGTTGTAATCATATAGGCTAAGAGGCAAGCTAGAAATACTTTCTACAGAGGGCAGGTGCTTAAGAAATTGTGCAAGAGATGTAAAGGAAAATATTCATGTACTTATGAATTCAAACATTTCAAACAATAAAAATTGTTTATCTTTTCCTACGTTACTAAAAGTGCAATTTATCAGAAAAAATATATAGACATCATGACTTAAATAATTATCTAATAATATATATTAGGCTCAATATCTATGCTTCCATCTGAGAAAAAGGTTGGTCATATGTTTTGCCTAATATTAAAAGGAAATCCCCACTAACTTCTCGGATGTTTTTATGTCTGGACCTCCAAATTAAAAGTTAAAGAAAAGAATTGATAGAAATTTGTTAAACATTTACATCCACTGGAAGTGAAATCATGCCATGGGAAGGGCACTGCCTATACGTGGGATAACCATAGAAGATTGATCAAAATCTCTTCCTTTCTAATCCAGACAGTACCTGAAAGTCCCATTAATAGGTTCCTTCAGAGCCTAACAACAACATTCATTTTAGCAAGGTTGGGTATCAATCCTAACACACTCTCTTGTTAATATTTTAACTCAGTTAACTATCTAACAGCATGAAATTTGCTTTGAGATTTCCCATGCTGTAGTCTAGTTCCTGTGTGCTGTTTTCATTTGGAGGATTATTTCCTCTGAATATATGTTTTCTTACATATAAGATGCTGACTTACAGGATTAATCCGAAGATTAGTGTAAATAAGATAGCTTTGCAATTTATGATGTATTGCCCAAGTATAAGGGTGAAATTACTTGATGGATACTGAAATTAGACTGACTACTGGGTGAGTTTTAATTAAAGTCCCTGACTCTGGAAATTCTCATCTGTACATTATGGAATGATTGCAGAACTTACCTCACCAGATTTTTGTGAGATTTAAAGAGAAAATGTGTGGACAGTGGTTAGAACAGAACCTACCACGTAGTAAGTTCTAGATAAAGAGATGATGATGGTATAAATAATGGCTATTAACATTATTGGGTAAGCAGCAAGAAATAGAAAAAGAGTGTGGCCTTGAAGTCAGACAAATCTGAGTCTAAATCCCAAGCCTTTGAGATGTAAAGCAAGTTTCCTAACTCCTCTGATTCTTGAGTTTCCTCACCTTTAAGTTAAAATATTTTAGCCCTTAGGGAAATTAAAAAGAGACAGAAATTTTATTTCATTTTTGCCTTCATCTAAGAAGTAACACATAATAATCAGGAGCTTTGGATTCCAAAGATTCAAGGTTGCATATTTTGACTTAAAAACAGACTAATAGCTGGCAGTTTTCTTAACATGTGAAGCCTTGATTCATTCATTAGAAAAACATATACCACATCAAAGGATTAAGTAAGAATAACGTGCATCAGGTACTTGGTGCAATGCTCGACTCACAGTTTTCCAAACTGGCTATTGACACTGATCACAAAGGCCAGGGAAACGTGGGCACCGAGTGCCGCAGCTTCTGTGTCTTGACAAGAGGAAGTGTGTAGCGAGAGCAAATTGATGGCTGCCACCAGAACTCAAAATAAGCATAATTTTCACTTGGAAATACCAGCAATGGGATGAAGCGCAGGCAGATTGGAAACTTACAACAAAACTGTACTCTCTGGCTGAGTCTACCACTAACTAACCATGTGAATTCTTGGAAAAATATGGACCTGCCAGAAGCATATTTTCTCTTTTTGTTAAATACTGTAAGATCAGAGGGAAACTACAATCTCCTGCTCCACAGTAAATAAGATTTACAGACAAGAAGAACCACTTTAACTCTGCCAGACGAAGATCATTCTCCATTTCTCAGACCTGAAAAGTAAGAGTCTCTTATGTTTGATCAAGAGCTGAGCTCAGATCCCTCTTAGTGAGCCTCTAACCAAGGGTGGATGAGAAGGTGAGGTAAATGCTGGAGCCCACACTGATAGTAGCCAATCACTATCAGTAATCAGCCAAAATAATATCTCTCCCTGGGCAGTGAGGTCAAAACCTCACTGAGAAAGTTTTCTTGGATTTGTCAAAATATTCAGATGAAAGTAAAACTTTATATAAACATAAGTATATATATATATATATATATGTATATGTGTGTATATGTATATCATATACCACATTGTTTATGGAATTTGAAACATTTCTAAATTCATCACTAACTAAAGAAAAGATTCACGTGATCACTAATGATTTGCAACCTCTTGTTTTAATCTGTGTATTCTGACATCATAAAATCCCATGAGGAAACGGAGGACTCAGAACATAGGGGCATCAGCTGAATTAGAACCAAAAAAGAGGGAAAAATCTCTCTTGCTTCGAGATAGAGATGTCATTCTTAACAACAAATATTCATATCTTAACAAATATTCATTGAGCAATATGACTCTTTTGTGTGGTCTATTGTTTGAGTGGAGAAAAATATTTCTCCACTTTTAAATTATTCTTTAAATTCCTTATTTCAAATAAATTTCCACATTTGTTTTTGCTGTCAAAGCAACTATAAGAACTAAATAAACAAGAGCTTAGATCTGTAAAACACAGTTACCAAAATGATGCCCATATATGAATCAGGATTTCTTGATTTATCAGACCTGTACTGCACATTTAAGATTAGTTTCTGATTTTCAAATAATTAGAATTGAGTACTGAAAGTTCTAAGATTAATCTCAAAAATCTAGGGATTATATACCAAAATCTAGACCTCAAAAAAATACTTTTGAAGGTGCTAAAACCAGCATTGCGTGGTTATAACTGCATACTGTTCTCAACTGTTCACAGGAAAATATTAACATTTTAGTTCAATAAACTTTAGCTATGCCTTTTAGTATCACAGAGCTACTGAACTGAAAAGCTACCCCACAGAACAAATAAATAGAGGCAAGGAGACTCTACATTAAAATAGCGCAAGAAGGTTTTTAATGAAGAATGACATTGGAATATTTTAAATTTTTCAAACAAATTCATCTAGGTAATCAAAAATCAAAACTAACACTGTGCAAATGAAGCAATCAAAGCAAAATAGTTTTGCTCTTTTTGGAAAATGCTTATGTCAGTATCATTTTTTGTCTAGATATCCATCAAACTTGTCAGATCAAAATCACCTGCTGACAAACTAAAATTAAAAGATTGACATTGCAAGCATTGGTGGTCAAATGGAACTCTCATGTTTTACTGGGGGAATGGAAAATGATACAACTGTTTGGCAGTTTTTGCTAACAACACATATACACCTACCCTAGCTGGGGATTTAGCTCAGTGGTTCTGCCACCTGCCTTGAAAGTGCAAGGTCTCGAGTTGGATCCCCGGTACCAAAAAAAGAAAAAGTAACACTTACCATGTGACCTAGCATATATGTACATGTCAGATTACTTTATTTTATGAATGTTGGGCCTCTATGAAATAAAAAAGAAGGAAAACTGTAAACAGTTGAGAATCTCAGAAACAAAAGTAAGGACTAACTATGTGCTGTGGATTCCTGTGTATCTCCTGTCCTTGTCTAACATCCTTCCCATATCACTTAGTTCATGAAAGATCATGGAGAAAGGTAGATAGATAACACATATATAACAAAAACAGGGCCTTTCATATACAAAGAAAAGCAAAGACTGAAGTCTCAACATTGGAAAAGATACCACCTGAAAATTGCTCTTAATAAAGGCTTTTGCTTTCATCCCAAACTCAAGGAAGCTGGATAAAGTTGTGTCCAGGTTGAGGTCTTTGGACAGAAACTTAGATGATTCTTATCAAGATTTGAGACAATCTCAAATGAAAATGTTTGTGATACATGAGATAGACCCTCTAAAAATTCTTTAAAAAGAAATGTTTTAATAATTTTTCATAAACTTGAAATGGTTAACTTTTAAAAATTTATTAAAAATCATGCTCTATACATTACGCTAATTTCTAAGTGTTCATTGGTAAACAAACCAAAGATATCCCTATCCTGCCAGAACACTGTATTTCATGTTTCAAAAATTTTCCAAATACATTTATTCACTGCCTTTAAAGAATTTTATGGGAATAAATGGCAGCAAAATGACAGTCTGAAACTCTAAAAGAGTAAATGGTTCCCACACGAGGGACATTTGACAATAAATATTTTTAATTGCCACAACTGTGGGGAGAAGATGGCTCTGGTATCTGGTGAAGAATGCTGTTAAACATGCCCCAACAACAAAACTCAAACCGTTAATTGTGCCCAGGTTGATGAATCCTGCTCTTGAATATAATGAGTATAAAAAATATGTGGAAATAGAAGAAGGTGGGAAAAAGATTTCATCCAAAGAACAGTGAAAATATGATGCCAGCTCAGCAATAAATAAAGCTAATGTGTAAATAAAGCTAATTTTTCCTGAATGAAAAGAGACTATAAGGGATTCAACTGATAGGAAAGTTTCAGTAGTAATGAGTAGAAACATTGAATTTAACCAATTCAACTCAAAATCCACATATTATTCTTCACCAACAAAACTTACGGATTTTAAAGAGAACAGAAATCCAACTGAATTGTCTTTCAAATCTGGCTACAGTGCAAGTTATCCTGAATAACCATTTCCTTTACTCTCATTGCAAAAGAACCCCCCCCATGGACACCCAAAAATCAAGATTGCATTTGCTACCTCTTTTGATTTTAAGTATGACTATATAGCTAAGATCTCGATCATGTTCTATTAGCTTAAATTATGTTGGCAAAGCAAAGTTAATTACTACAAATGAGGACCTATCCCCTTTCTTTTCTAGCTTCTTGACTGCTGGAATTTTAGGTAGTAACCTAACAATAATGGAGCAATAGCAGACAAGATGAGGAGACTGGACTAATTCCACATAGCAACACTCAAGAGTAGCCTAAAATACTATCTTACTGAAATACACATATTAATTTGGCAGTGAGAGACCATAACTGCAGAGTAAATACAATTCCATCATCACGTAATCCCACCTATGTGTAATTCATTAACCTGGAAAATAGTACATCATTTTATCACTTGCATACAAATTGTCACTTATCTTGTTCAGAATCCATTTATAAGGCACTAAAGAAAATATAAAAGTGAATATTTTAAAATCATGGCAATTACATAAAACTATGCATTGTGATATGCACCATTTTCTTATACATTTCTTATTTCATACATCAATTCCAGAATATGTTTTTTTAAAGTATATGGGTTTATCTTACTGTTCATCACATTCTCCTATGAAAATCCTTTAATATTTGCAGACCTTTTAGCCAAAATATTAGTTGAATATTTTTCCTGCTTGATAGAATGATTGAGAGTGATTTGATATTTGTTCTTCATGTGGTAAGTTTTGTTAGCAGTGCACTACTTTAGAGTCATTTATTAAAGGTGAGTGAGCACTACCACTATCTCAAATGCTTGGTCAACACTTTATTTATGCTTGGTCAACATTTTATTTATGTCACATACTTCTGTAGAAAAAATTTGACCGTGATCATCAAGGTGATAATTAAAACATCTATTTGTCCATTTTTTTTCTCTACTTCTAGACTGAGAACCAGTAGGACAGCTCACAATCTCTGATTTACGGCATTTTCCTAAACAAAGGGATTATTATATTCATGATACTTTCTTGTGTAGTCAGTATAGAAATTAATCAGTTATCCTATTGCAAAATCTTAGTGCAGCTGCTCTTTGAATTTCCTATACAGTGCTAGCATACCAGAACATTGTTGTGAAAATGATGTTGTGAAAAAACTTTTTGAAAATACTACTGGAATCATCATCAGTGCATTCTGGCCTTGAATAAAATATAATTACCTTAAGTCACATACTAAGACTCTATTTTATAATAATATACATGATTATCATAAAATAAATTTACTTTAATATTATTTTTCATAGCACTGGTCCTAGAGTCTACAAGACAGAATTCTTTCACCAATATAGAACCAATGAAAAATTATTTAAGGAACATTGTTATTGCAATTATTAGCATTAATCAAAACATAAATAACCAACTGAAAAGAATAATATTAAATGGAATCTAACTGTGTAAATAGGGAAGGGTGGAGGGGGTGAAGGGTGCACAGGTAATGGGAGAAAAAATAAGAACTAAGATACATCATGTTCTGGTACAAACACCCAATGATAAATGTAAATGTATTTTATACCTAAAATGTACCAATAAATATATATTTTTTTAAAGAGAAAAGAATAATGTTCAGTTGAAGTTCACATTTCAAATTATTTGACATTTTCAATCCACATTGCCTTAAAAATGGGAAATATGTTTTTTATTTAGAGAATTTTAGTTTTTATTTGCACAAAAGATCCTCATTTCACTCAACAGGGATTTATTGAGCAAATACTTTCTGCCACTCATTGTCAGGGCCAGTAGGTAAGACCCTTGATATAAAAAAGCTTACAAACAAAGGCTAGTTTTATATAAATTGAGTGAGTATATATTTTACTATTCAAGCCAAAACACTTTTTGTCCATTAAGTTTATTGGTACATCTTAGGTATAAAATACAGTTACATTCATCACTGGGATCTTGTACTTTTATATGATGTATCTTGGTTCTGGTTTTTTTTCCCCTTACCCTGCCCTCCCTTCACCCCCTCCACCCTTCCCTATTTGCAAAACCTTTGTTTCCATTTTTTTTCTTTTCTCATATTTTTTCTTTTCCCTTCTTTCCTTTCCCCTATCCCTCCCACTTCCCCTACTCCTTTAGATCTCTTCTTCCTATTATACAATATCAATTATACATTTTTTATATTACAATATCAAAATTTAGAGGACATTACCACAGGTTTTACAGAGTTTAAAAGGACATAGAAAGAATATTACAAAAATCTTTCTTGAAATAAATTTGACAACTTCTAAGAAGTATTTTGGAAGACAAATTAATGAAACTGACTCTGGAGGAAATATAAAATTTGAATAGCACATATTAAAGAAAGTATATTCCTAGCTTAAAAACCTACCCATATGACAACAACAGGCTCATATACATATTAACTGACAAATTATATCAAACATTTAAAGCATTTGAAGGAAGGAACAATTCTCCCCTCATTTTAGGAAATCAACATTGTGCTAATATTAATACTGGATAAAGATAATAGAAGAAAAAAGTATGAACATAGATAAAAATTTGTTTAACAAAACAAACTATTAGAAGTCAGATCTGGCAGTAGGTAGAAAGTGGTTTTATTATAGGGATATTATTA
>NW_004624791.1:15497049-15518266 GCF_000247695.1 Heterocephalus glaber | reverse complement strand
TTTAACATACTTTTAGAATCTGCGTATATTTGGTATTGTACAGTGGTTGTGGGGAAGCAATTGATTTCCCATGAAGAAATTTTTCAGTATAATATTGGATCACAAGCTCCATGCCAACAGGATTTCAAACCTAGGATGATGCTGGACATATGGAGCTCAGTATTTGGCAACAAGAGTGAATTCACCATGTAAAGCACCTAGTAAATGCCTGGAATCTGGACATAAATTGTAAACCCAGATTACCAGCTTTACTGGCAACTCCCATGAGATGAACTGAGTCATCTCAACTGTGTTGTGTTAGAAAACTCTGAAGACATTTAGTGAAAAGTGTAAGCAACCACTTCATCCATCTGAGTCACGCCACCACAAACTTCATTTTACTTTTCCCATAAACTCAAGCTAAGGTGCCAGATTTCATATAGTCACACTTGGCTGAGATTTCACATTACTGTAAAAACTTAAAGAAAGCCATACAAAAAATAAAATTTTTAGTCAATTTAGGTAGGATGTTTATCTTTACATGCTTCGACTGTTGGATCCAGTCCAAGTTGGGAATTTATATTTGCTCTTTTGTATTGTATGCTTTAAATTTGATCCTTTTTTCCAGCTAAGGAACATCTCTTTGGATCCTAATGTTGCTATCACTCATAACCCTATTCAACTTGGCTTTTTGTTTCCTATACCTTGTGATCTGCATGTTCTATCTAACTCCCTGTAAAGTCATTGGGGAAAAGTGTGAAATAGGATGGCACTAAGGACAGATGCCAGAGATAGGTCTCTTTAACTCTCCTACCATCTTGATTTTTATTGTTGAATATCACATGCCTCTAGGGAGAAATAAGGAAAACAAACTGTTGATGCAACCCAGAGGGAGTATAAAGTTCTCCAGAGGGACTACATTTGCACTCTCAGGACTCAGTGTAAGTATCATATACTCTTGCAAGGCTTCTCTAATTCTCCCTACCACTAACACTGACTTGAAGAGTCATTGTGTTTGTTCCAGGGGCACCTTCTTTTGCCCCTGTGAGAGCCTTTATATATTGTATTATAGTCATCAACCTATTCTCTCTCTCCCCACACATGAAAAATTCATCATGGCAGGTTGGACCCCATTCACTGTCATAATCCTACCACCAAGTTCTAGACCTGGTGCATAATGAGCACTTCAGAAATATTTATTGAATGAATAAGCAGCATCTCATGCTATAGGAAAAGTGAAGATTCCATTGAAGAGTGTCAAACCTAAAGATTTATGGGAGAATACAAGAATGTGAGGAAGAACAAGGATGCATAGGAGGAAAAGTTAAAGGAGAAAGAGGAAGATGAGGAGGAGTGAGAGAGGAGTAGTGGAATGAAGGAGAGGAGGAGATAAAGGAAAAGGAGGAGAAGGAGAAGGGCTTCAAGGAAGAGACAGAAGAGTAAATTCTGCCTCATAGAGTAACATGACAGACATGAGGTTCATCCTTCAGATGGAAGAAATACCAAACAATACGGATCTCAGACACTTCCCGGTCCTGGTATGCAGTGCTGCAGTGGGAATGTTGGTATCAGCACAGAGCTGTGATGTGGCACTAGGGACACATTCCTGGAGCATGTTCATACACGCTACCTGATCTTCATCACTTCATTGTCCCTTCCACTCTTCTGAGCATCTTCCCCTGACTCTACTGGTGAGAGAAAGATGCCGCTTTTCTACAGTATGCTAACCTCAGATGTGGTTAGAAATTCTCTGTGTTGTCATCCAAGATTACAGCTGAAATATTGAATAGAATAAAATTGAATATGATCATGCAGAAAAATACTGGAGTCTTTCGTGTTCATGTGAGTCCATCATTCAGCCACAAATTCATTTATATGGATTATTTCCCAAGACATATTGACTTGTATCATCCTCTTCCTTCCATAATAGTTATCAAAAAAATTCACAGAACCTTTGAGCTGAAAAGTCTTTTGGAGGTCTTTCAATCACCTGCTATTCTAGTTATCTAGCCTTGTCTAATGACAGGGACTTTGCTCTTTCAGGAGGCCTCTGTTCTAGTGTTGAACTTCTCTTTTTTGGATTGGATCTTTCTTTTGTTGAGCCAAACTTTATTTCTCAATGAGTTACCAATTTTGCCTACAGAAGCTACATGAAAACATTTGTTCATTCATTTGTTCATTCACCTACTGAAGGACAATCTTGGTTACTTTCGTTTTGACAATTACAAATAAAGCTGCTATGATCATTCATGTGTAGGCATTTGTATGGACATAAATTTCCATACCACTTCGGTAAATACTAAAAAATGCAATTACTGGAGCTTATAATAAGTGTATATTTAAGGGTAGGAAGATGCTGAGCTGTATTGGAGAGTAAGCCTACCACTCTGCATTCCCACTAGCAGTGAATGAGTTTCTTTTGTTCCCCACCCTCGTCAGCATTTGATGTCTTCAGTGTTTTGGATTTGATCATATCATCTGTTTGTAGTTGCATCTAATTGTTATTTTAATTTGCAATTCCCTAATGACACATAATGTTAGGCATCTTCATATAATAATTTGCCATCTGTGTATTTTCTTTGGTTGAGATCTGTTCTGATCTTTCATTTTAATTAAGTTGTTCATTTTCTAGTTGTTGAATTTTAAGAGTTCTTGGTATATTTTAGGTACAGGTTCTTTGTCAGGTATGTCTTTTGTATATATTTTCTTCTAGTCTGTGGCTTGTTTTCTCATCCTCTTGATAGTGTACTTTGCAGAGCAAACAATTTTAATTTTAATGTATTTCAGCCTACCAATTATTTCCATGTATTGTGCCTTTGGTGTTATATCTAAAAAGTCATTTTTTATACCCCAAATCATCTAGATTTTTCTATCATATATTCTAAGAGTTTTATAGTCTTGTGTTTTACATATAGGCATATGGTTTCCTTTTATTTTTTTCCTTTCTTTTCCTTTGCTTTCCTTTCCTTTCCTCCCTCCCTCCTCCTCCCACCTTTCCTTCCTTCCTTCCTTCTTTCTTTCTTTCTTTCTTTCTTTCTTTCTTTCTTTCTTTCCTTTCTCTCTCTCTCTCTCCCTCCCTCCCTCCCTCCCTCCCTCCCTCCCTTCCTTTCTTCCTTCCTTCCTTCCTTTCTTCCTTCCTTTCTGCCTTCCTTTTCTTATGGTCATATGTACTATGTGTATGAGGTGTTCCAGCACCACTTATTGAAGAGACAAGTCTCATTCTATTAGCATGTCTCATTGTCAAAGATCAGTTGATTATATTTATGTTGCTCTATTTCTATTTCCTCTGCATTCTGTTCAATTGATTTGTTTGTTTATTTTTTCACTAATGCTGCACTATTTGATTACTATAGTTTTACTGTCTTAAAATCAGTGCTATCTTCTAACTTTGTTCTTCTATCTCACCACTTTGACATCTACTTTTCTGAAGTGTAGAGTGCAATGATTATGCCCAAAGTTCTCCTCTGTGGCCCCCCAAAGTTCAGCAATGTCACTTTTGCTTCCTTCTATTTCATTTGCTAACAGGTGTCTCTATGTGGATTAGATTTAATATAGAATACCTTCCATTTTCTTTACTTTCACTTTCTTTGAAGTTAAATTTTTAAAACTAAAGTCCAAAATGCATTTAAACTTGTGCTTTCAGATAATTTGACCAGATGTGGAGACAGGGGAGGTTTTATATTGATACATTATATTGATCTTTCCTGGTTTAGTCATTCTTGTGAATATAGTTTAATGTTCGCCATCGGATGGGATGGGATATTCTCTAGAGTTTATTCAGTTATTATTATTACTAACATTTCTCATTGAATGTAATTACTCATCATCAGGCTTATACATTTCCTCTATATATGCACACATTTCTAATCTCCCATCTTTATGTTAGTATCAATATCTTTAAGAGATTGAGAAACCTAAGCCAATGAAATTATTGTAGTGAATGACTTATTTTAAATGATAAAAAGTCAAAATACAGTCTTAAAATTTATAGTATATTTTAACTGGTTTTATTTTTAAAATATCGTGTTTCACATACACAAAAAAATGATTGGACTAATATTTGGTAAAATAATTATAGGAAATTAAAATATAAATTGCTATTGTGATAATCTGTCCACTCATAATCCCTTTTCCCCTTTAGTAGCATAATATGTTTTTGTAGCAGAAGTGAGACCAGCTAACCAACTAATTCCCCTTTCAGAAAGGGGCAATTTAGAATAATGCTCTGTTCCAGGGAGACAGCAGATTGAGGCTAGGGGACAGAGAGGCCTTTTTTGAATAAAACAGGCAGCAACTTTGCTTTCTGTCCATCACACTTCTATTTCTTTCTGTCTGAACTACAGACATGAAGGCTGTAGTTGTGCTGATTTTCCTGTCAAATATATTGGAATGGAAAAGCTAGAAAGATCTTGGGATAAAATCCTCAGCTATTTAGACAACTACTTGTTCCTTTTCTGTGTGTATTGTGTGATGAGGGTCTGCTCTTGGTCCTGCCAGCTGTCTCCTGAGACCTTTCATATAACCTCATTTTGGAGACCCTGGCCAAATGGTCCTATACCGCCCCCTTGACTCCAACAATCCTGATCACATTGAAAAAGGAACATTTTTTCTTTTAGCAAATCTTGGTTGTGTTTCATTTAATAAAAATCTTGTTGATAGTTAAGATATTATGATCGACTCTGTATGTTATCACCTAAATTTACTTCATTCATGTCCCTCTCTCACTGCGATCCTTATTTGACTGCCAACTGGAACTAGAAGTGTTATTTCTTTTTGTGAAGGAAGTTTTATTTATAACTCCATTAATTTCCATTTGATAAATGCGTCACTTCTTGATTTTTTCCTGAGGTGGTTTCCTGGAATTCCTTCCACTGATAACTTCCTTCTTCACGAGTGATTGAGAAAGTCTTTCATCTTGTCACTCTCCTCCCAGGTTGTTCAGCTCCTTCTTCACACTATAATACCTTAGACGCAATGGCCAGAATCTGCTTTCTTTCCTTTTCCTTCATTCCTTTGTTTCTCTTTCCTTAAGGTTTCTCTTTTCTTTCTTTTCCCTCTTATTTTTCCCATTTATCATCTCTTTCTGATGTCCATTGAGAGCAGTCATCAATCCTTATCATAATTCAGAGAAAAATATCCTAGGCTCAGAGTACTCAAACTAACCCCCAATCCTATCCTAGTGCTGTACGCATGGAGTTGCTCTTACAGTTAGTTCTTTCTCCACAAGATTCTACTTGGCTGGTGCCCACATCCTGTCCTCTGCTCCTGTACTTTCAGAAATGTCTCCATGAAACCACTAATCACAATTCACTTCTCCTCTAATCACTACCATGCACTGCTCTCTCACATGGGCAAAAGTTTTTTCCTCAAAACTCATAAATTTGGGTTTGCAGACTGTCTTACTCCCAGAGACATTCATGGTTCCCAATACCACAGAGTTAGTGGTAGAACCATAACTAGAATTCCCAATCAAAAAGTTTCTGTTAGATGACACAAAATCACACCTTAAGGTTGCCATCCATTCAAATTCATGTACTTTGTTTCACAAGCAAGTGATTAATAAGTTGTGATGCTGATAGAGCAATGTTGAGACATGCTGTCTGGTGACTGCCCTCTCTTGTTTGGTTTCAGGTTTCAGTTTCCTGATGAATCTTGTTTTCCAGCTCATCCAGTACAAATGAACAGAGCAGAGAGCCAAAGTGAGCAGAAAGCCTGCAGACACCGGAAAAAATATTTCATCTCCCAGATAATGTCAACTCTCAGAAACCTAGTCATTTTTTTCTTTCTGAAACTAGATTATAATTTATTTGTCATCGGAGAGTTGACTATCAGCCAGATTGGAATTCTGGCCAAATTTGCTAAGGGTAAAACTTGATGACTTGCGCACAGTATTGCTGTCTATTTTAGCTTCTCAGGGACATGCATAAAGCTAACCTTTATGTACCAAGCTATTTCTTGGTACAATACTCAGTCCTGGTTTATATAAACAATACCCCTAAGACTGACCTTACCAGGAAGCAGAATGGAAAGATGCCCTTGAAAAGTACCAAGCTGAGATTCATTTATACCATTCTCTCCCCAGTGTCAGTCCTGCCTCAGCCACCAGCGCTAAGGATCACAAGGCCCTAAATAGGTTACGCATCTGCAGTCTCTCAGGGAGTTTCATTACTGGGCTCAATTTCTTCATCTATGAAATGACGATAATAACATTAACCTTGAAAGATTGTTTCAGAAATTAAATAATTTTAGGGCATACATTAGATGTATGACAAATATTCCATTTGTTTTTCACAACACATTTATTGAGCATCTGTTATGAGCCAGGCACAAGGTTGAAGATGGAATCTTTACACTTGGGTTGTTTGGAGTTAAGTGAGGACAACAAACGTTTTATAACCATATAAAAATAAAATGCTACAATAAAAATTAAGAAAATAAACAAGGCACAGTTAGTTTCTTCTACCTCGTAACTTTGAGTTCACTGCTAAACCGAAAAGTTAGACTCTCTCTTAATATGAGACAAGTAACCTGATAGTTTGGATTCATTTCTTAGGAGGAAATTAGAGCTATTATATAATGTTTTATGGTATATACCAGGAAATTTAAAAGAATATATGATGATTTGTTTTATCTTCATTTTCTTAATCCAATCCAAACCAAGCCAAGCCAAACAACTAATTAATTCAAGTAAATCACTAAAAAATAAGAGTTAAACAGTAAAAATGTATCTAATATTACAGAAAATAATTGCAGTGGCTCTTATTTCAGAATCTAATAATAATAATAATCAAGGTAATTGATATTTATTAAGTACTTTCCATGTCCCATCCTGTGCTAAATTTTTCAGAGATGTTTTCATTTATTTTTTTACCATTTTACCAGATAAGTAATTTAATATCTGTGTTTTACAGATAAAAGAGCTGAGAGTTAGAGAATGATTTGCCAAGAGTCGTGCTGTACAAAAGGAGAGAGCTGGGTCTCAAAGGTCTATATGACTGAAAAATCCTGTGCTAGTCACCACCATGCCATAATGCATTTATCTAACAATATCATTGATTATGAGGCAATTTCAGAAAGAATTACTTCTCATAGTACAAAAGTTTCATATGGATCAAGTGTCTTCACATAAAATGCAAAATTACATGAAATGATATAAGAGAGATGTTTTCATACAATATTAGGAGTAAAGAAGCCTTTATAAGTATGGCATGCAGCCCATACATAATAAAGTAAAATAATAGTTGACAAGACTAATTATGATGCATGTTAGGAAAAAAACAATGACAAACAAAGTTAAAAAAAAACAATGACAAACTTAGAAAACAATTTTGTAAACTATAACAAAGGGGTAATATTTAATACATAGAAAGAAACCAAAAAACTAACAAGAAAAAAAGATTAATGAAAAATTAGGTTAACAATGTCAATATAACTATCATGATAAAATCCTCAACTTTGCAGACAATTCAGTAGCAAATCAAAATCATAATATATTATTTGTTAAGTAACATATTATTTCTTAAATATTTTTGAAAATTTAAAGTGCTAATGGCAAATATCAAGCACACATAAATAGTATCAAACTATTAAATATTTAAATTTTGAATATCATATTTGTTGAGAACTTTTAGTTCTAGAATATATACTAGTAATTATTCCAAAACTTGTGTAAAAATTCACATATAAGTATTCAATATTGTATTGCACTAAATAGAGAAAAATAGAAAAATCTAATGATAGAAGATTGATATCATCCTTCTTCTGTCTCATTTCTAGGTGTCCATCCATCCTTTTCATCTTTCTTTTCTTCTTCCTTTCTTTTTCTCTCCCTCCCTCCTTCCCTGTCTTCCTTCCTTTCTTCCTCTTCCCTCCCCTTCTCTCTTCTTTTCTTTCTTCACATATCAATTTTCATAAAATATCCAAATTTTTAAAGATATATGTGAAAACTGGCCATAACTATGTTCAGACCTATTTATATGGGATTATATTTTCCTGAAATTCTTTTCTATATTTACTTGAGATTTGTGTGATTAAATAATACCAGCATGTTGTAACAGCCCAAAATTTCTGACTGGTGAGTAGAAGTGAGATTTTCATTAATTCAGTGGTGCTCAAGTTCTACTGATTTATCTTCTTTGAAGCCAGAAGACTCTAAATCTGTGAGCAATTGCTCTCATTCCTCCTACCATCAGAAAAGCCAGACTTTTTTTGAGTCAATGGTGTGATATCACTTTCTTTCTTGTTGATTTCCCTATGCTGTAATATGTGGGGTTTTTTAAACAATGATAACCACAGGTTTTATATTTTCAGTTTTGTTGCTTTGTAGGCTCAAGAATCAGCCTTCCTGTTCTCTTCTACAATTTCCTCTTAATAAAATCAATCCTTTCCCTAATAAAAGGCCCATTTCCCCAAGTATATGGTTAAATTTAAATGTCTGATGGACTAGTAAAATATGGGAACAATAGAAGGGGAAATTAATTTAGTCATCTTAGTCTATTTAGGCTTTTTGTAACACAAAATGATAAAAGATTAAAATTTATAAATATAAAAAGGGCTTACCATACTAGTCCTTCTTCCTAGAGTGGATAGACATACTTTCAAGTTTACTGTCTTGAATATCTTAATTAAATTAAGTATCAACAGGATTTATCCTAGGATAGAAACGTATGGAGCCCTACTGTCAGACTCATTATTGGAATCAAGACTCTTATAAAAATTGGCCAATACAATGGTTCATATTTTATCATTTCTTAATTCCAACTAGAGAAAATATTTCCTTTTAACATAAGTATTTTTACTATCAAAATACTACTTTATGATTAATTGAAATAAGATTACACTTTTGAACTGTTTGTTTAAAGAAGAAATATAGTAGTCTTATATTTTATTTTATTTTTAACTTCCAACAGGGTGAAAGAAAGGGAATTTCCAAAGGGTTAGACTTCAAGGAAACTCAAAGTATTTATTTTTGCAGGGAACAGAGATGCAAATTTAGATACTATTACAAGGACATAATATTATTAAATAAGACAACCAAATAAAAATGACATTTAAAAAAATTAAGGTTGCTTTTACAGGGCATAGAGGCAGCCTTGATATCTGGTTGTTATATAGGACTAAAGATATCACAGATAGAGGTAGATGGAGATAGAACATAGGCGTGAGGGGAGTTATCAAAATTCACAATGTAGAAAAAGCAGAGAAGAAAGAGGTGAGTACACAATGAAGTGGTGAGTCCATAATGTCTTGGATCTGTATTACTAAGCCCCTGAATTTGCTGAGGATGTATGAAATAAAGATATGACTTCCAACTTGCCAGAACAACATTCTTGAGAATTCTGTAATTTTTTATTCAGTTACTAATATAGAACTATAAGTACTTTGGGAAAATTTTTATTCTTATAATGAGCTTAAAATTATAAATTGATTTGAACAATCCCATTAAATGATGTCACAAACTTAGTAACAACAATATTCATATATCACTGGTCAATGTTTTTAGTTCATGTAAGTGATATACCACTTGTGTAAGAGTTGTGTAACGCTGGCTTGTAATGCTTCCATCTTTACTCTGGTCCAGTCATTCACCAAGTGTCTGAGATGAATCGCTGTAGTTCTCAATCTCTAATACCTTCTCTACCCATCTCGTTTCCATCTCATGACCATTTCTCACATTTCACTGAGTAGTGCAAGGAAGCCATTTTGGGAGAATTTTTGTGTCCTCCCCCAACTTCCTAGATCTGCTTTCCCTACTTCTAAGGATGAGAAGTCACATCTCTATGGAAAGGCAACCCTGAATTTGTCCCCTAGATCCCATCCCCTCTCTCCCACTTAAAGTCTGAGTTTTTGCAAATGTATTTTCTTTCTTAAGTACAACTCATTTTTGTTCCTCTTCCTGGATCATTCCAAACAGGTTCTAAACATACTTTAGAAGCATGTTTACAAAAACAAAATAGTTGCTTGACCTCCCTCTGCATACATTCCCTTCAGCTCTCTATTTCTCTCCTTTATTTGTGGCTAAACTACTTGAGTTGAATGCCCACTTACATTGTCTCCAATACTTCTCTCTATGGATAGGTTCTACTTTTCAAAACTAACAATGAACAATGAAATAGAGTGGTGGAAAAAGACTCAGGGGAAAGTGGCTTGTAGATACCAAAGGATGAATATATTTCCAGAAGAAGGAAATAATCAACTAATTTAGTATATAGGATAAAGTGGTACCATTAATGTGCCAGTGTAGGGGTTATTAGTGACCTCAGGAAGCAATATTTTGCCTGAGAAGTGGGTATAAAAGCCTTCTCGAATGGGTTCAGGGAGAAAGGATTACTTATGCATCACACAGGTGATTGTATAATTTCTTGTAAATGCCAGGTTTGCAACTAAAATGTGTGATATGCAGTACTGAAATATATTATGGGTTAACATATTTAGAGCTTGATTTTTATTGCACAGCCAAATCATAAAAAAGAAGCAGATGTGCCTGAGCCTTCCTTGGCATTTATTTGAGTGCTGGGAAGTATCATGCAGTATTGTTCTCAGCTAGCAATTTTACAGGAGCAGATGTGCATCAGACTGAACTTCAAAACATCATGAAACTATTTACTTTCTAACCATGACGCATTTACTGGAAGGACAAATATATTCAAACCCTGGAGAGAAAAATTTTATCCTAGAGAAAGAAAGGGAGAAAGGAAGAAAAGAAAGAGGAAAGAGAAAGAAAGAAAGAAAGAAAGAAAGAAAGAAAGAAAAGAAGAAAGAGATAGAGAAAAGGAAGGAGAGAGAGGGAGCGAGAGAGATTGCATGATGGAAAATAAAAAACACATTTATCAAAACCTTGCCATGTGCCAGGTACTAATCTATGTGATTTGAATTCATTTCTAATTTACTCTCAAAACAACCTTAAAGATAGATTCTACTTTTTAAAATCTAGAAGATAACACGTGGATCTGTTAAAAAAAATATTCTATCCTACAGCTCAGTAGCAAAATTAGAAATATTCTAATATTAAAATGGGCAAAAGATTTGAATAAATATTTACCCAAAGAAGTTACATAATAAGTGGCCAACAGCCATGTGGAAAGATGCTCACAGTCGATAATCATCAGGGAAATTTTAAATAAAACTAATGAGATGCCATTGGGTTATGATCAGAAAACAGAAACTAAGATGTTTTGGAGAGGATGGAAGAAATTGGAACTTTTGCATACTGTTAGTAAAACTGTAAAATGAGACAATCTACAGAAAACAGAGTCTAGCTTCCTCAAAATTTTAAAATAAAACTATTGTACAATCCAGCAACCCTACTTCTGTGTATTTATCTAAAAGAATTGAAAACAGGATCTTGAAGAGATATTTACATACTGTAGTAGTTTAGATCTAAAATGCCTCCCAAAAGTCTCATGTGTTCAGAGGTGGGGCTTTCGGAAGGTGATTGGATTTTGAGGGTGCTATAATCATCAGTGGATTAATATATTGATGAGTTCATAGCTGAGTGTGCTGTTAGGAAGTGGGGCCCAGTTAGAGGAGGTGGTCTACTGGGAGTTTTGCTTTTGAAGGTTATATCTTTTACTCTGGCTCCTCCTTGTCTCTCTGCTTCCTGGTTGCCATGGGTGGAAGCATGGAGTAATTTTCCTTCACGATGCCCTTCTGCTATGTCATTTCTACCTTGAAAACAATGTACCATGGACCAAAACCTGTGAAACCATGAGCCAAATAAATAAGTTGTGTATGTCAGATACTTTGTCCCATTAGCAGAAAATTGATTAATACACATACCTATTTTCATTGCATCATTATTCACAATAGCCACAGATGATACACACACGCACGCGCACACACACACACACACACACACTCACTTGAGTATTATGAAGCCTTAATTAGAAAAAGAAGGGAAATGTCATATGCTACAATGTGGTGAACCTTGAGGACATTATGCTAAATGAAATAAGACAATTGTAAATGATAACAGTGTAAAGTGCCCCTTACATGAGATATCTAGAGTATTCAAAAGCATAGAAATAGAGTGTAAATTGTTGCCAGGGGATGGGGGAGGAGGGGAAATAAATATTTACTGTTCAATAGGCATAGAGTTTCGGTCATGGAAGATCAAAAAGTTCTAGAAGGCTATTGTAGAGCAATATGTATGTAGTTAACAAAATTGTATTACACAATTAAACATTTAAGAGAGGAAATTTATGTTATTTTTTATTGTTTCTTTTTTTTGGGGGGGGTACCAGAAATCGAACTCAGGACCTTGTGCTTGCCAGGCAGGTGCAGTGCTGCTGAGCTACATCCCTGGCTCCAGTTACGCTTTTTTTTTAAACAACAATAAAAACTTATTTCTAAATGGAATTGAAATTAAATCATTGAATCCAGCCCAGATTCTAAATTTTATATTGGAACAAAATGAGACCCAAAGAGGAAAGTGGCTTGGTTTATTTCACAGGGCTAAGACTTGAGGAGGAACTTTGATCCTGGTATGCTCAATCCAAGCATACAACACCACCGCTAAATTGTCAGTGTGCCCCAGAAGGTAGGCCATTCTGACTCACCTGGAGTCTTTTATCTTGTTCGTTCTCTTCCTTTGGCTTTCAGATAGATATCACTAAGCTAACCTAATCTGATATCCCAAGTGGATTAGATTTACCATTTATAACAGAGCAATACATTATCAACCTACCATTTCCTCTACTATAAGATTTCCCGAAATACCTGGGTATATGAAGCTGCATCACTGTTCTGAGTTGGTACCATATGTAAAGAACATTTCAAGACAGCATACGATGTTATAGTCACTGTGAAAGGCTAGTCTGCATAAGGCACATATCACTGAGTGGCTGCATTATACATATGTGCACAGTTAACTTTATTTTCTCTCAAAGATGTAGGACTATTTCACATGTAATTACTTATATCAATAAATGAACCCTTAAATACATGTTTGTAAAAATGTATATTTATGGGATTGGAAGGATCTGTAAATTCTATACCATAGATACAGAAGGACAAAGCAGTGAGCATGACACAATCAACTACCTCCATGATCCAAGGACTTGATGTGGAAAAACAGTAATCTTGAACATTTCTTTATGAAATAAGACCTGGACTTCAGATTATACAGATCTTGGTTCACACTGCTTATCTGCTGTGTTATTTTGTGTAGGTTACTTGATATCTCTAAGTTTCATTTTCCTCTTCTAGGAATCACAATAAGATCTTCCTATGGGACCACTGGGTGAATTAAATGAGATAATACAATACCTGAGGTTGACTTCAAAGTACAATTCACTCCAAGATAAGCCACTAAACTTAAAAACTAACTCAACATAAATAAACTCAGACTAACCGTTACTCACTGAACACTTTACAGGAACAATTACAATTTGTCCTATAGGAAACTGATTTCCAGACCCCTGAAAATTCCTAAACCTGCACATATTCAAGCCTTATATAAAATGACATAGTACTTGCACGAATTCTCCATTATACTTTAAATTATCTCTTTATTATTTTTAATACCTACTACAAAAACTACACATCATTCATGTGAATAGAGCATACGGGGATGATCAAAATATACAGTGAATGTTTAAATTAAAACAATTTATTACAGTAAAAGACATACTGCCATTAATCCCCCTCAAAATACTCTGCTTCAGACACATATATCCCATCATTCTTGTTACTTTCTGAAGCAGTTCTGGAAGTCTACTTTCCTGAATGTCTATGAGAGACGAGAAAAATATGGATATTGCTGTTGCCACATGCCATCTAACAGAAAGTCGCAAAACCATTACAGTGTGTCCTCTTCTACCTTAATCACCAGATCTGGCACTGTGTGATTTCCAGCTCTTCCCTAAAGTCAAAATCACCATGAAAGGTAAATTTTAAATTGAAGAAGGACAGCAGAACTAAAGACACTAAAGAGGATTCCATTACTGCTTCAGAAAGTGGCAAGAATAATGGAGTATGTTCAAAATAAGGAGGTTATATGTCAATGTTTTTTACTATAATAAATTTTAAAAATTTAAACATTCAATATGGTTTTCTATCATATCTCTTAACATTCATCATTTGGCAAATTTAAGTTTTACTTTTGGAAATTTCTAGAAAAAATTTCCAAATATTTTTGATTTGAGGGTATGACTGGGACAGAATGGCTTGGTGACCTACTGCTGACAGAAGGGTACTTGCAATTGCAGTCTGGCTTCATAGAGTTTTCCCCCACATTTTCTAATCACGTAAATAAAATGAGGTTGATTAAGATCTCTGCTTTGCCAACATAATTAATCTTCTGTGAGACAAATAACATTTTATATGTGACTCAAAATTGCTTGAAGCTCGCTCTACAGCTTTATTTCTAACTCTAGCTTCCTTTTGCTGAATGATATTAAATATTCTGTATCCTTGTTTCGTTATGGTTTTTACCAACTAATTGAACACCATTTCAATCTGTTTTCAACCTTGTAAGAAAACCTCTGAAATGTTTTTAGGGGCGGAGAACAAAAAGTCTTTACATAATTACAGAAATATTTCCTTAATTTTTTCCCTCATCATTCTTACCTCAATGTAATATTGTTTCTGCCTTCCAAACTCTCCCTTTTCTTTCTCCCCATTGCTCCCTAATTCTTCTGGATCTCCAGTACACATGATGCTTTCCTTCCTACCTGATTTGTCTTTTTTCTCTCATTGTTAAATGTAAATTTCACCTTTATATAATTATGTATATAAATAATACATACATAATTCACATTATAAAAATTCAAACAATTCAGATAATCAAAATGTTACCATGAGCACCAACTCAGTTCCTGTCCCCTTTGGAAAGCTAAGCATGGTCATTATTTGGTATATATCCTTCTGTATTATTTCCTTTAAAATTGTTAAGATGGATTCTATAGAATCACTGTTACAATGGGTCACAAGTGGTCAAATATTCACAGTTTTATAAGAGTCAACTATTTATGTATTTACAAATAGAAGTATAGAGTGTTACTTTCTAGATTTTAAAAACATAAATACATATATTTCAATACAATTTGGGGTTTTAAAAACACATAGTAATATAGCCTAGAGATCTTTTTAGGTCAATGCATACAGTTCTTCTCTATTCTTTTTTATTATTGGTAAAATTCTTTAGTATGGACAATTTATTTATTATCTAGTCTATCTATTTAATATTTTGCTAATATAAAACCTATAATACTTGTACATACCTCCTTGGATATTTGAAAATATCAAACATTTACTGTCTAAAGGAAATGTTTACATGAAGAAACACACTATAAATAGGTTGTCGGATCACCTATTGAATTAGTACTTAACATGGCCCTAATTATTAATAATGGACTTTTGCCTATCTGGATTCCATGTGGTTTAGTCTAACTTCAAGGACATTCCAGTTTTGGATATCTCCTCTATTTGATTGTTAGGAAATTTCTCTGGAGAAGATCTCCCTTCTAGCTGTTCGTGCTTCCTGGAACAAACACGCAAACAGAATTCCAGCATCCAGAATCTGTGTTTCTTATATCACTGATCTGCATCAAACTTTTCTGTTACCAATTGGCAGCCTTTTGTATTTTTCCAGCAAATATTTTCAAAGAATTAAAAAGATTTCCCCTTGGTTATCAAATAGAATTTGTTAGTCAATATATTTGATTTTACAAACATTTACCACAGACTCAAATTATATATTAATTATTCTAGATAGCATGAGTGAACAAATGCAGTTGCTCAGAGTTACTTTGAATTTAGTTCAAAGAGAGGAAATGTGCTATTTGGATCCATCTCAGATTCTTACTGAAAGTTGGTGACTATTTCATTAAGCTCTTCAAATGACTGAAACTGCTTCAGGCCTCTCTGACTTGTACAAAGTGAATAAAAGCTGGGGCTTCACATCATCTAGCATGGAGTCTTATGCAAGGAAACAGTCTACCAAATGAAAGTGATTTGAAGCATTTCAAATATTTACTAGAATCTCCTGTAAATCATCCAAGAGTATCCAATTTATATTCTATAGCAAAATTCTCATTCCTTTATAAATTTCTTGTTTCTCACTTCTTTTTTCTCTCAAAATCTCTATCAACCCATTGTTACCATGAAGATTCAGTCTTCACCTTTCGATTTCAATGCAATACAAATTTCCTCCTAACCCAGTGCTATGTAGTTCTTGATTTTCCTGTTCCTTACCTCTCACTTTCACTCAATTTTTCCCTGACAAAATCACTCTCCTTTTCCTCTTCCAATGATCATCTCAGACTTCTGAGGTAAGAAAGACTATTTAGAAGAGTCTGAAAGAGGAATTATTTATTTAGAAGATTGGCTTTTCCTTAGCCCTTGATCTTAGCCAAAAGGCCGAGAAGCAATGGCTTTTCTTTAGCCATGAGTAGCTGAGAGTAAGACGGATGCTCTGCTTTTCCTGAAAGTTGCTCTTCTTTAATAGAAGGAACCACAAGTGTGAGGCTACCGTGACCTCTTAGTTTTTAGTTCCTAAAATGATAAATGTTTGAGGTGATGCATATTCTGATTACCCTGATTTGAACATTATACATTATATACATTGTATTGAATAAATATATATGATTATCCTGCATCAATTAAAAATTTAAAAAATAAAAACATGTTTGTAATACATATTTTGACCATTTTCTAGGTATCTTGGATGAAACAAACAATAGTATAGAATTTTAATATAGTCTCAGGGCAGTATATAATTTTCCAAAGAAAATACACTAGAAGTTCTTGGGAATCAAGATCTAGCTTTTTGCAAAACCACTGGCTTCCTGATTAAGGGCTGGGAAGAGTTGACTGAGAAGGCTGGAGACTAGGGAAGCTTAAGTTCTGGGCATAGATTGATGAGAAGCAGAACAATCGTTTGGGTAATGGTTGGCATTTTTCAGCTCTGCCTCTGCTTCCCTGAGGCACTGTCAACTGAGAAGAAAATATTAACTAGGCCCTTTGTTCTTATTTTTTCATCTTATTTTTTTAAGTTTCTGTTTTGGTGTATGCCTTCTTGTATACATAGCATAATAAAATAGTATACAAATAACCAAGTTAATACCCAAATATATATACAAACACAGAGTAGGGGTGCTGGCTCACATTTATTTTTTAACTATGGGATACATTTTGAAAAAATGCATTTGGTTATCGATTCATTTATGGTTTTTAAATTCCTGCTATGTGATAGTGTTTTCTAGGGGATAGGAATGTGGATAGTGAAAAAAAAAGGTAAACTATTCCTCTATAGAAATGGTTCAATCACCCTTCAACCGGTAATATCAATTGCTCTTAACCGAATATATACTTTCAGTTACCATTTTTTTTTCCCCTACTGAGGATCAAACTCAGGACCTTGCGCTTAGCAGGCAGGTGTGGTGCCACTGAGCTAAGTCCCCAGACCTCTCTATATATGTACTTTTTTTTTTTACCGGGGATTGAAGTCCGGACTTTGCGCTTGCAAGGCAGACGGCGAAACTATAAAGCTAAATCTTTGGCCCTCTGTATATGTACTTTTGATAGATGGAGTGGAAACAAAATTAATTACAAGCTTTGTGAAAATTGTTGGAAAAGGTGAGTAAATTCTCCATAAGATAAACATCTAAATCTAAACATCTGAACTTGACTGGCATAAGAATCTGATCAGTTTTCTTCACAGAAGTCAGAAGAGCCTAACCATAATTGAGGAGGACAAATGCTTAGAGGACTGGCAAAAGGATGTAAGGTCAGGGACTACAGAGCGGGGAATCCTTTTCTTCCAAATCTCCTGTGGTATCAACGTCAAACCTTGAGGCACATTTTAATAACCTACTCTGCCAGGTAAACATTTGGTATAGGCCTACAAAATGAGAGGACCAGTGCTAAGCTTTTACATCATTCTCTCACTACCAGGTTGGCATTATTTCCGTTCTCTAGATGAGACCACTGGGATTCATTGAAATGATTTTTCCAAGGCCATGGAAGCTAGCTGGAAAGTCTAGATTTTCATTTTAGCCTAGTGCCAAATCCATGACCTTATCCACTGTGGCATATCACACGAAGGGCTGCAAAAAGATGAAGGGATTATAACAGAGATGGAGACAAAAGTTGACAAAGAAGAAAAATCACTAAATTTTGTGTTTTATCCTTAGAGAATACAAAAATAGAATTTAAGTACATCAAGAAATATTCACAGTTAAGTTCATGGTTAGCAGGCCATAAAAATCTAGTCCAGGCCTAGAATATCAGAATTAAATAGATTAGCTTTTCCTGAAAAAGGAATGAAAAAAGAATGAAAAAGTATCCCGTGTGAGGGTGCTAAAGTGAGGTCAATGACTTAAAAGGATTGTTAGAAATGTAACTTTGAAAATTTATCTTTCTGGGACATCTTTAAAATTATAGCCTTGTTAATGAAACAACTTCAAATAAGTAAGGAAAGAAACTCTTGTGAAATTGTGTCTAAAATTCTCACCCAAATCATACATGGTTAGGACCTGCAAGTTTTGGGGTGAGAGATTAAACTGCAGGGGGATTAAGAGCCAATGCAGTGGCGTGGGGAACTTGTCCTCATAGGGCCCCTTGACATAGAATCAAGAGTACTGAAAATTAGAATCTGAAGCCAGACACTCCAATTCTGAGTACCAAACTCCAAATGGTTTCTTGCACAAGTCCATTCTGTTCCAACTATATTCCAGGCATAATTAAGTCAGAATTAAAATAAGCCTATAAAAATGCAACAGTCTTCTTGTCCTGGTATTCTGTAAACATTTCATTAACTCGCCTCTGAAGAAGGTCACTTAGAATGGGTGAAACTTGTGGCAGGAGAGTAAAATTTGGGGCTTCTACTCAGACCTTGCAGTCTAGCTGTGGAGGAAGAAATATAAATAACCCAAAGTACTATGGGATTCAGTGGAAAAAGATTATTGTGGAAATTCAAAAGAAAGAGGGATTTATTCATATTAGGGGAATTACGGAGGGCTGTAGAGGAGGGCTTGAGGTTGGGATTAAAAGATGGAGAGGAATATTTCACAGTGAATTTCTGCTATCTTAGTCCACCTTCTGTTTCTGTAACTGAGTACCTGAGACTTGATAAGTTATTAGAAAAGAAAATATTCAAATTTCAGGAGCTTAGGAAGTCTAAAACTATGGTGCTAACTTCTGTCTGGCACCTGGTAATGAGTTTCTTGCATCAGAACATGGTGGAGAATATCCCATAGCAAGATAGAACAAGTGTGCTGGCTTCAGCCTCTCTTTTTCTTAGAAAGCCACTGATACTATCACATGACTTATCCCATGCTAATTCCCTTCCAAAGGCCTCATTTCCAAACACCATTGACATTTGAATTTGAGGATTAAATTTCTAACACATGAATTTTGGGGGACACATTCAAATCATAGTAAATGTTCACTATATATTTTGAAATTTTAGCAAAGAAAATTAAAATAATTTATAATTTCTACACTAAAGATAATCAATAATTATATTTGTGATATACAATTGTAATTATTTAATGAACATATACACATATATGTACATTTATATTGTCTTAGCATAATTGGAGTTATAAGGTATGTATGTTTTATAAGGACATTTTACAACATTAAATATTTCAAAAGTCATGATCAAAGATTCAGTAGCTTCTATCACATGGATGCATCATAATTATGCATTTTTATAATCTTGTAAATAAAGTCATTTTGTTGGGTATTAAGATTGCATTCAATGGAAATAATTATAAGATACATTCTATGTATTTGTGCTTATCTCTGAAATTCTCCTTAGAATAAATTCCTAGAAGTAGAACATAAGGATAAAGGCTGAGATATTTAGAAGCATTTTAATGTCTTTTGCTAAATAGTTTTTCAGAGAATATACACCAATTGTACTTTCATATGAAAGGCATAAATATGAGAAAAATTCAGTAGAACAGCACCTCAATTTACAGAACTACATGACAAGTCTAAGTCCACCATGCTTGGGGAATAGTAAGGAATCCACTCAGAAACAAGCAAGTAATACTTGGCAGCTGTGGCATGAGGTGAGCTTGGAAAGATGGCCGAATTTTGAGGGAAGTTTGAAATTTACTCTGTAGACAATTAGGAAATCTCAAAGACCTTAAATCATAAGAAGGTATCACATGTATTCAGGGAGTCATATCTGACAGCCACATGATGATAAATTGTGCATTAAGAGTTTGGAGGCACAGAGACCAGTTGGGAAGATGTAATGGTTTGGGGGAGAAGTGTTGAACACATGAATGGGCAGTGGCATCAAGGATGGGGAAAAATGGATGAAATGCCTTAGGAAATTAAATTAATGGGATCAGACATACCTTTTCCTATTTGAGTAATTGCTGGGCTGTTTAGGGTGATAATATTTTTCCGAGGCTGAGAGAATTGATTAGGGACAAATTGGGTGTGGTTGGGGTTGGAGAAGTGGAGAAGTGAGAGCTGTTATTTGGGCCCTGTACCGCTTTGATGCAAATAATGGGCTATTTAGAATTAGGCCTGAGTTTGAAACCTTTATTCTTCCACTTACTAAATGACCCACAGCCAGTTCTTTTTCATCTCTGAACTCAAACTTCCTCACCTCTGAGATTTTCACTCACCTCACAGTGTCTTGTGAGAACTACAGATAGCATTACCAAGTGCTTCTGTAGCAACATGGCACATGTTAGGACTCTGGAAAACCCATTTCTTGCTTTCTGTCCCAGGGAGCCAATCCATCTGCTTTACGAAAGGAGTGAATAAGTACCAAAAAATCCCATCAATAAATCCTACCATGCCTTTCGGCCAGAACTGCCATCTTCCAGTAATTTGCCAAAATGATGAACACAAAGGGAAAAAGGAGGGGAACCCGGTATATGTTCTCTAGGCCTTTTAGAAAACATGGGGTTGTTCCTTTGACCACATACATGCGAATCTACAAAAAGGGTGATATTGTAGACAATCAAGGGAATGGGTACTGTTCAAAAAGGAATGCCACACAAATGTTACCATGGCAAAACTGGAAGAGTTTACAATGATACCCAGCATGCTGTTGGCATTGTTGTAAACAAGCAAATTAAGGGCAAGATACTTGCCAGAGGATTACTGTGCGTATTGAGCATATTAAACACTCAAAGAGTTGAGATAGCTTCCTGAAACGGGTCAAGGGCAATGATCAGAAAAAGAAGGAAGCCAAAAAGAAAGGTACCTGGGTTCAACTGAAGCGCCAGCCTGCCCCACCCAGAGAAGCACACTTTGTGAGAACCAA